>CM074180.1:50629300-50966800 GCA_037179385.1 Holothuria scabra
AAAACAATCATGACCTAGCTTCCTCAAATGGTGAAGCATGGTGCCACCATTGGTGTAAGGCATGTTTTGGGGTGGCACACAAACAATAATGGAAGAATATTAAAGAAATGTTAAACTAGCCTATTAAAATTGATTTTCTTTTCTCAGAGAAGAGTAAACAGTCAAGAGGAAGGTCATTGAAATTCTTTATTTGGTCTTGGGAAAGTCATGGAAAAGTCATGAAAATTGACTCCCCAGAAAGTGTAGGAAGCCTGCAAATGATTTAGCCCTTTATACCAAGTGCACAGAAAGTTCATGGAAATTCTTTATTTGGTCTTTGGAAAGTCATGAAAACTGATTCCTAGAAAGTTCACTAAGCCTGCAAATGATTTAGATCTTGTTACCAAGTTCCCAGGAAGTTCATGGAAATTCTTTTTTGGTCTTGGGAAAGTCATGAAAATTAATTTCTCTGAAAATTCAGGAAGCTTACAAATGATTTAGACCTTGATACCAAGTTCCCAGGAAGTTCATGGAAATTATTTGTTTGGTCTTTGGAAAGTTATGAAAATCGATTCTTCAGAAAATGTAGGAAGCTTGCAAAATGATGTAGACCTTGATACCAAGTTCCCAGGAAGTTCATGGAAATTCTTGATTTGGTCTTGGTAAAGTCATGAAAATTGATTCCTCTGAAAATTCAGGAAGCTTGCAAATAATTTAGACCTTGATACCAAGTTCCCAGGAAGTTCATGGAAATTCTTGATTTGATCTTGGGAGAGTCATGAAAATTGATTCCCTAGAAAGTTTAGAAAGCCTGCAAATGATTTAGACCTTGTTACCAAGTTCCCAGGACTGTTGAAGTACCATCCAAATTCGAATGAATGCTTCTTTTATATTTCTTTTAGTGTTGTCAACTACCAGACTGGAGCTGTGGCTGCCTTTGCCCGATCTTTGTGGAGAATTGAATTGCTGTCCAAGAAGTAAGTCGCTGAATGAGTGATGGATGAAATTTGCATGCCTATAAATACATGACGGTGTCCATGTCACGCTTGCTACGTTCATCGTGGCTGGTTGACTGATTTGAATGTTTTTATAGGCTTTTCACAGCTCTCTTATAATCCATAACCAAATATACAATGCTCATTTGACGCTGAATGCTATGACATATAAATTGGCAAGACGAGGGAGAAAATTAGAGGCCTCATGTGAGGAGGTCTCATGCCTGGCGGGCTAATACATGACAGATGTGTGCAAATGACAACACCATTGAAACCAACAATTTGATGTATTAAGTTTCTAGCCATATTTTAGAGCGGTGCACGAACTCAGTTTTATGTTTGATAGGTATGATGTCATTCTGTGTGTTTAGTGTAATTCTATACCCTTGGAAAGACAGTGATTATCAACAAATGTTTGATGAAGTATTCCAGGTGGAATGAATGTGATACCCAACTTGTATTGTTCACAAGTGCTGGCATATGAAGCTGTCTTGTGGTAGTTGGGGATTACTTCCTTAGTTATTGATGTGCTCAAGAAGGAATATGACTTTTAAGGAAAAAGTAATGGATAAGTTAGCATTTAACAACTTTACATCAGCTTTCTAAAGTATTTACTCTTCGGAGAGTCAATTGTTGTTACAGTATCATCTGTTGGCATAGAAAGGATTTTTGTTTGATTGTGATCACATGAAGAGTCAATGGCCAGGTGAAGGGGTCCTAGGGAAGGGAATGGTGTATTTCCCCTATGTGAAATTTGGGGATATTTAAGTACCCTCAAATGCCATCTGGCATGAAACATGAGAAAATAGTTTAAAGGGTGGAGTTGGCTAGGTGCATTTGAGCATACTGCCTTGAATGCTGAAGGTCCCTGGATCAAATCCCGGTGGAACCACTTGGAAATTTTCTGGGGTCTAAAAATTAGCTTGTTCAGCATGGCTCTTCACAGTGATGCTGAGGGGGTTTAAAAATTGTTGAATTACAAAATTGGGTATTTGGTTGTCTGTTTCAGGAAGTTGTCTGCTTGCTCAGTTCAGCTGTTGAGCAGTGGTGCAGAGCAAGTAACCTCCACCCCCTACCCAGCCTTTGGAAAAGTGGATAAAGACTGGGGATATGCTCATGTCTGTCAGATGGGGACGTTAAATGGCAGTCCCACGAGCAGGATTGGGAGCGATTAGTACATGCCTGCCTTGTTACCTGTGAGCACTAGTCGAAAAGAGAAGGCGAAGTTCGCCGGTGTTCATCCACGCTCACTCTGGCATAGGATCCTCGATGAGCCAAATGGCTTCCTGACCCTCAAAATGTTAAATTAAATTAAATACTTTGTTCAGAATTTGATTAGGGGAATGCCCCTGTTCTGCCATCTGGCTATGCCTTTGGGTATAATAAATGTGCTTTCAACTCCATTAGGCTAGCTCCAAGTGCCAGTTTATTAAAAAGGAAACACCCTCCGTTGAAGGTTCTCTTCCTGTGACTGGATTTTAAATTTCAAATTAAGTATTCCTGTGATCACCCTAGTATGTTTATCTTCAGTCATAAATTTTCTAGTCGTAATACTCTACTGTATGATGAAATGAGTTTAATTTCTTATGTAACTGGTCAGGTGACAACTATTACAGCCTTGGTCATTAGTAGCTACTAAATGATTTTGTTTTAAACCCCAGGGTGTTTCAAAGCTAATAATTCTTTAACATAGGCTTACAAAACAGTCCTGTCAATTCTTTTATGAAAAACAGTGAAAATTTATGTCAGGTTTTGTATGATGAACTATTTTGATCCACAATGATAAAACTGCCAGGCTATGACAAGTTTCAGAAAATACCCTTCTTTGGTTTGTCACTGTCAGTGGAACATTTTTTGAAAACATTTTCAAAGCCAGCAAAAGAGTCTTTGGAAAGTTTTCTGGGCTCCACGCATGTTGAACTTCCCTGCCCCCAAAAACGGTCCACACTTTTTTGCTTCAGTGAACGAAGGTCTACAAAAACCAGAAAAGAAGTTGCCCTACTGCTTGCCTTCCACACCTTGCAAACAGTGGCACATCTGGCTGGTATTATTCTGCCTTTGTTTACATCTTCTGCTAGCTGTCTCTTATCAAGATTGTGGTTTCTTAGAGCATGTTTTAATGAGTGTAAACACATGCAGTTGGGTGAAATTTGATTACCCCACCAAATCTTGCTTTTGGTGGTGGGGACTTGGTGAAATATATATTTGTTTAAAAAATTTGTCATGTGACTTGTTGATTAAGTTGGAATTGTGTCGGACTCAGTAGTGAGTCAAATGTGCCTTGTTTTCATCCAGCTCATGCAGGGGTGGGTCAAAGTTCTTCAAATGTTTGGCCAAAGCAGCATAATAGGTGCAGCATAGGTGTGTCATTCACAGTAAATGTGTGTCAATGTCAATGAAATATTACGCTAGCTGGATGAGGTATGGGTGTCCGTCAGTAGTGAGGTAAATGTGAGTTACAAATTCTGCTCATTAAAATTTCTACCAGGTAGTAGGATGCATTTCACAATGCAAAATGGAGGAGTTGTGTTAGTTTTCAATGGTGAGAAATTTCTAATCTACTTTGTACCCCATTATCCCCTATTTACGTAGGTAAACCTTACCTATGCACAGTAAGAGCGAATTCTTCTCGACGCTAGATGCAAATAGCAATTTTTAGACATCTCAAGCTGGCAACTAATAATCCAGAATCTATCAGAGAACTTCCTGGTCAGGTATCTTGAGACCAATAAAATTAAAGGTGTTTGCCCCCTTCAAAGACTTATTGCTCAATGGAGCAACAAGGTTGGATTAAACGGGGTTAACTGCCACAATTACAGAGACAAGCTTCACCCAAGAAAATGCCTTTCTCTCTGTAACATTGGCTGGAACATCCCATTCAATTGTAGCAGCATGTAGGTTGCATCTAGGAAACCAGGTGGCCTTCAGTAGAGGGCCCAGACAAGCTTGATTTCCGTCTGGCCTGTCCCGACAATGTGGGGGGGGAATGGGGTTTAGTTTAGATTGAGTTTTACAGCCCAGTGTCTAACCAATAGGTTAAAGTCGGGCTGGGGGTGGGGGGTGGGGGAATATAAGTGTCACATGTCTTTCTACCGCAAATGAGATAAAGCCAACAAGATATCTTAGAGTGGAAGAAAATGTAAGACTTCTTTTACTGTATGTTTTTTATGTGCTAAAAAGCATGTGCTTTGATGATGTGATTTCTGTCTTTGCTGCAGGAGTTATTCATGTGATGTTTAACCAATGCATACACCTAACTGTATGACGTTTGTCAGACCAGTGGCGTAGCCAGGATTGTGTCATGGGGGGGTTTGGGCACAACATGAGGGAAAAGTCTAAGTATAGAGGGAAAAGTAGCTGTTTGACGTATTTTTTGCATTACAAGGTTGCATCTAACCCCGGAAACCACACCCATGGCTACGCCACTGTGTCAGACATACTAAGCTATGCTATTTAATGAAAAGAGAACTATAGAGAGATATAATGATGTGGAAACATGTTGTGTTCTGTTGTTGAGAATATGAATGAGAGCATATGTACTGAATGTACTCAATTCTTAGAAATCATCAATAATCTCCTTTGCAGGGAGAAAAAAAAAAATTGTATGAGATGCTGAAAATGGATTATCACAAGAAAATTTTACCTGCGTATTTTATAGCCTCGGGCCACATTCAGGATTACCAATTTGTAGATACCTTACATATTCTTTTTAAAACAGATGGAACGGAGGCTACATTTCTTGGGGTCAACCTTGCAGGATTCTTCATTTAACTTCAGGTGAGCCAGAAAGAAAGCTTTGATAAAAACATGATAAGAAGTTGCATTTATTGGTGAAAAGATATTGCTTTGGTGTTTTACATAAATACATGCAATATTAAGTACGGCTATGGTTGAGCCAAAGACATAGCTTTGATGAAAACTGTGAAGAGGAATTGTCTTTATTTTGGAAAAGACAGTCTTGCAATAGCTTCTTTTTGATGATTGCCTTGAAATATTTGATTACTGCCTGGAAATTTGTCAAATTGAAAAATTTTGGATGATATTTTGCAGATTGTGTTCCTCTTGTTGTTGCAGTTGCAGTTTTGAAAACAGTCTTGGTTTTGGTGGTTGAGGGAAATTTGTTTATCAGACAGCCAAATTTTGAAATAATGTACTGTTTGGCAAAGAAAGAGATTTAATCACTTTTGAAATGCATGAACATGCCTTTAACAAAGGGAGACAAGTCCTTTGAAGTTTTCAAACCATGATTCATCTAGCTGTAATACCACAATTCAAACAATAGTCCTCTACAATCAGCTAATTTCTCCCATCAGTGAGGCTCTAATACCACAATTCAAACAATAGTCCTCTACAATCAGCTAATTTCTCCCATCAGTGAGGAAGAAGATTGTTTGCTTTAGCTAGCAGAACAACTATGCACCTTTCATTTGGTAATTGATTCTTATCAAGGGGCCCCATCAAATGCCTGATTTTGTGGGTATGTGGTAAACAGAGTTTGAAAGGACCTGTTGTCATCATGTTATTGATCAAGTCACCATGAAATGATATCACTTTTTCTTACATTTCACATATTATCCTTTTAATGCATATTCAGGGAAGTATTTAGCTGTGCTAAATGGCAAAGATATTTGCATCGTACCCAGATCCCACGAGTGCTTGGAAGAGATGGAATTTTGTTTACAGCCATCGAAGGTATGGAAGTGTTGGTTGATGAATGAAAATAATTTCAAATTTTTTGAGAAAGGGAAAAGGTGTTTACATTATACCCAATCCAGTAGCATGTAATATCAAAACAGTATCTGTCTGCTCACTTGTAACTATGCTACATGTAATAATTGATTCATGCTGCGAAGAAACGAATGATATGAGATTCACCAATAAACTGTGATGCGATCTTTGATATCATTCAAAAGTATTGAAGTTTAGCCACAGTTTTGAATGGTTCATCATTTCATCATAGTTTCTTTCATCACATTAATCAGCATTTTTTGCCATTTTCAAGTGTCATCTGTGCCTTTTGATTATCTTTTTGTTAAGATTATATAGTCTAAGTATTCTGTTTCATCCCTTACTACCTCTGATTAATACCTGGTAGCCTGTGGCACTTGCTCAGTCAAAATGCAGAATTAAGGAAGGTTATGTTAGGTGAAGGTTTACAGCCCAGTTTTCAACTAAGTGGTTCAAGTGCAGCCGGCCACGGCCTTTTTTCCAGTTGCAGCTCACTGGCTTGTTTTCCCTTCTCCATTGTGCCGAACACTAAGCAAAATGGCAGTAGCTTCTGTTTTTGAAGTCTTTGGTATGACCCTGCCAGGACTTGAACTCTCGACCTCCTGACTGCAAGTCTGCATGCTCTAACCACTTGACCATGCAGTTGGTCCATTGCAGGAGGAAGAGTCCAGTCAGGTGGGTATTGCTGTTACCTTCTAGTGGTTGGGACTCTTGTTGTGCTATTGGTTTTGCCAGAGAGTTGTTGGTAAATGTGAGGTAAGAATCGGACCTCATAGACTCCCAAACCAGGAAGTGTTGGGAATTTAATTTGCTTGTGCTTGTTAATTGTCATCTTATCTTTTCATGTCTTTCATTTCATTCCAGTCGGACTTGGTAGACTGGGACAGTGAACAAGATCATGGAATGGGTTCTGCTGACATCAAGTATGGTGACTCTACTGCCTTTATACGACACATAAAGACAGAACTATGGCTTTCTCATATGGTGAGTAGCTTTTAGCAGTAGTTTGTGCAAAGGATGAGAGCATTACCCCCCCCCCCTCTCTGGTACTTAGCTGGGGTATTTGAAATAATCAAGACATCAGTAGGCTCATAGAGAAAACTTGAAATAATAGCACATATCACTAAATATAGTGTCTTCAATTGCTCTGCATTTTCACTGCTGTAGTCAGAATTAGGGTAAACAAATTGTCATTAAAGCAGTGATAACATCAGCACTAGAATTGAATGTGGCAACATGAATGTCTTAAAATCTGATAAAATTTAAGAAGATGTACTTGGAAGAAAAACACTTTGGACATTTGTTTTGTTGTGGAAGACATCAAAGGGATTTTAAGTAGCTCCCTTGATATTTATTCCCTTATTTGTCTTTGGAGTCAGTCATGTTCAATCTGTTACAATGTATTTTTGGACATAAAGGTTGTGAGCGATTTTCAAACATTTAACCTTACCAGCATGTCGCTGCCTACCAGCAATGAAGTACCTTGCTACATGTTTGGACTCCTTTCTTAATTCACCTTTGTATGACATTTTTCAATCTTTACATTTTTTTTCAAGAAAACTATTACAGCCAAAAGCTGCAGTCTCAAATATCAATGAAGACTACTGGCTGTTTTTCTTTTTTCATGTACTTCCTGTTATACACTATGGACACTTTGGCTCCAAATTAATCCATGCTTTTTTGTCATGAAGCCTATTGAAATGGCCAACTTATATGAGTGCTGCCAAATGTTTGGGATTAATATAAACACCAGTACGTCATCTCGTGGTGGTGAATGGCTATGTCATGAATGTTTTATGATGTGCCATCCTGTGGCCTCTATAGACATTCCATACTGGCTGTAGCTTAGATCTGCTTTTCCTAGCCAGCTGGACTGTCACACAGTCTAGCTTAGCTCCTCCTGCCTAATCTATTGTCAGGTCGCAATTTAGATAAAGGTTGTCATAGTGTGCAAAAGACAGCCTGCCACTTTATGCTTTTATGGATGGTGATACCATTGATGAGATAAATTCATACTGACGTCACGTTGTGGGTCAGGCGATAAGAAATGGAGTCTTATCTTTGTGTCTTTGATCAATGTTGAGAATCACAAGATGAGCCATTGACAGATGGGCCATTATATGATCCTTTACATACGTCAATGTGCTGCTTGGGTGTCAGCCAGTTTTCAGATTTGTGAAAAATGATTGAATGCTTGGAACTTGAACCATTCTTGTCAAGGTCACCTGAGACATTCGCATGTATTTATGGACACATGGCATTCATTTGTTTATAAATACAAAGATTCAAGTCTACTTAGTTTTTGGAAACTGTCTGCCCTTTGGTTTTATTGATGTAGGCTATGTGAATAACACCTTCCACATTAGGATAATAAATTTTCCTGTCAAATTGCCTTTTTTGCCATTGGTGGAAAAGGTTCTTCCATTAACAGCATGAATTTTGTGAATGCAATGAATAAATATTGTACGTAACACTTTTACATTACTGTTACATTAAAATGAGATCACTAATCCTTGATATTGTCAAACTTGTTTTAAGGTTGTTGAGAATCTGCAGATCAGAAGTGGAAAGCCAACAGAAAGGAAAGTGAGTATATAGCCAAGAATCACTTTAAAACTTTTTCTTTTTCAATTTTTTTGGGAACTTGCAATCATGCTCATGAAAAAGGCAAAAAGTGTTTTGTAAAATGTGATAAACAAAACAATGCCCTCCAGATAGCAGATGGGGGTTTAATATGTAGCATGTTGTAGTCATGTAACTGTATCTCTTTAAAGGTTAGGTCAGTCTAGTAAACTGTTCCCATTTATTTGACTAAAACAGTCAATTTCTTGAAAGCAAGAGACAGTTTAAGAGGAAATATAATCAGAAAGTTAAATGTGGTAAGCAGGACATACAAATATGAGCAATGTATTTATTTACATTACTCCTCCTTACCTCTTAAAGTAATCTCTACTTACTAGCAATAAGTACCAAGCAATCTTCTTAAAAGTACAGTGGATTTACATGGACTCTGATAGAGTGCCCCTTCACTATTTCTTTTTTCTTCTTGCCTGTCCAAAGATCTGTTATGTTCAGAGGAACAGATGTCCTTACAAATTAATAAACTGCCATAACTTACTTGAATGTGCTCACCACATTTGGTAGATTTGCACAGTTCTGGATACTTCTTTAGTTTGTTTATGGTTTACATTTGAAAGGTAAAAGGTTGCATATGAACTTTCTGATGGGAAAAGTAAACAGAAAGCAAAACAGAAAGACCCCCCATATAATATTTTTCGATTTGCTTTTCGTCCTTTCAAATTTGTTTGATTTTCCTCATAGTTGCCTATTATGGACCTTTGATTAGACATAGACTAATGGAATGAGTTCAACCACTGTATTGCATTAGCATGGCACTTTGCACTAATCATTGTTCTAACTTCAGCACAATAAGAGATAAAGAGAAGAAAATTAATTATCTACCTGGATTATCTTTATCTTTTATTTTTTAATAATTTGAGCAAAAGCATTTCATCTTTTTTGCATTAAAAGAAAAGAAGGAAAAAAAAGCACTTGCCATGTAGCATTTTTAAAGCATTGAATTTTTCCAGCTTTCCCTGAGATCAGTTTCTTCTTTGCAAGTAGCAAACTCCTTAGTTTTTCAACAATTAGCAATAAGCAAGTTTGATAATTCATTACCACATGATATACAAACTTAGCTCAGTATATAGTGTACTGCATTCCCTTGTTGTTATAAGCAGTATGTGCATACAGCAATAAGCAATTGTAATAGTTTCTAGCCCAACTGAACAAAAGTAGGTGTCTTGGTCATAATATGGCAGATTCAAATGCACATTTTAAAACCAAAAAGGCACTTAAGATACATTTTACTACACATAAACACACCTTAGATCCTTCCTTATGTTATGGATGGATTAAGAAATAATGATCCCACAAAATTCTGAAGAAAACTCAAATTCTGGAATATATCTTGTAGGTGTGGAAGCGTTTTATTCATCCCAACAACTTAGAGGATGTGCACAGGTGCATAGAGCCAAACAGAATCAATATTGTGTAGTTATTTGACATACTGATTACAATGATAGAATTAAATTTCAGTTATTAATCATTGATGTTGTGACTGTTGTTGATGGTTATCTCTCACCTTCAAGGCCATGATGCACCCAGAAGGTCACATGGATGATGGGTTCTCTGTTGCAAGAGCGAGAGGGGAGGAAGCAAAATCTGCTGGAATCATCAGAAAAAGTACCTCGCTCTTTCTTCATTTCATCAGGTAGGTTTTGCATATATTTGATTGTGAAGTTCTCTCTCTATCTTTGAAACAAAGAATGGGGGAGGGGGCACACTGGGATGTTCCATGAGTTGATTTCTGTAGACTCATTCAGTGTTAAACGAACAAATGCATCAAAGGAGTTGGTATAGGGGTGCTTACACTGTCGTCACAATGAAAGGGTTCCAATTTGTCTACTTTATGCCTGCAATCACTTAAGTGTTAAATAGTGCAACACCCAAAAAATCAGGCATGTATTCTTGCACATGCTCTTTGCCAACCAATTCCAACCAGTGTTTTAAGCATGAACACCCTAATAAGAAGAAAAAACTACATGAAAGAAAGAAATCATACTTGAAAAGATGAAAAGGAAAAAGAACTTTGCTGTAAGCAGTGTCAAAGTGGGGAAATGATATTGTATCTGACATCATATACTCTTAATACTATCATGCTGTGGGCAGGAAGGAACAAAACTATTGTCATGGCAGCAGCCTAAAATGGTCTCCTTTAAAGTAATACTGATCAGGGTAGAGACCCCCCACCCCCACACCCTCCCATCCTACCCTCCTTCAGCTGTTCTTGAAAACTTCATGCTCACCTTGCAAATTCTTTTATAGTAGCCATATCATTAAGTAGGAGTTGAGGCAGATGCATTGTTTAAAGTTGTCAAATGCTATAGAGCTAGTAGAACAGTGTGTGATTATCCCTTGTACTGCCTTGTAATTTATGAACATAGCTCAGTGTAAAACTGTTTTATTTTCATAGCTATATAGCACACTGTACTGGAGTATGAATCAGTCATTTTCTGAGTGGAATACCCTTCGAATATTTGTGAAATGGCTTCTATTAATACTCTGAATTTAATTGTTAGGTGTTTGGATGGCCAAAGGTTTGTGGCTACCCAAGTTCCTACACAGTAGGGAAAATGGGAAAGGTCTGGAAAAAAGTCTGGAATCTCTCAATGGTCTTGAAAATGCTTCAGATATGGGTGCTTGGTCAGGAAAAACTACTGCAGGGTCTTGAATTTAAAAAACCTCACATTTCGGTAGTTGAGATCATGGTTAATACTGTGTGTCTGTGCTGTGTAAATGTGTGAAAATAAAGGTCATTTTGTTTTCTTTGATATGTAATTCTCTATTTGTCAGCATGAAAGATTGCAGTCTGAAAAGTTTGAAAGTAGCCATGAATTTCAGTATTTCCATAGTGTAGGAACCCAGGGAGCATTTCTGTTATATTCAAAACCATTGGTTTGACAAGGCCTAGCTGTTTTATTTAGATATATTTTTTTGGGGCCAATGTAAAGATGTCAGCATGGTGCTGTAATTTTAATTAGGGATTTAAGGAGGTACTGTGGGTTCTATTGAATTCAAATGTTAGCACTAACATTTTTTTCTCTTTAAAAAAAAAGCTATTGAATGTATATTTCTTTTTTAATGTATGGTCAGTCTTTTTCTTTTAAACTGTGAAGGTTGGTTTACAAATATTTCAGGACATAAGTATGAGACATCCACTTTTTACAGTAGGGGATAGAATTTTGTTTATGGTTACAGGGACTGTATTTTTACATATTTGCCTCAAAATAAGGGATCCTGTCTATGGAGTATTGTGTAAATGTAAAGTTTAAAGGGAAAGTGTATTCACCCTAAAATGGAAAGTATTATATCCCACTATCCTTAATAGAAATGTGAATGGTTCCTTTAAACCATGTGAGTTAACTTTCTGAATAACTGCTTTGGGAACCTATTAAAGTGAATGTTTATTTTCAGACATTTCAGGAAAATCAATTATAAAGATTATGAGATGGAACTTGCAAGATTAAGATATTTTATATATTATTTGAGAGGCTTTTTTAATAGAGCTCTGTTGATTCTTTGCAGTTAATATACTTTTATAGCGTGAAGGGTAAAATGTTGTCTCCCTGATTAAGATTTTAAGTACTCTGGTTTACTTATTTGTGTATGGCTGTTTTGATCATGTGGCACTATGCTTAGCACAGAATCTGTTACCATCATCCAGAAAAATTTCCTGTTTCATTTCAAATCTCTGAAATGGAATTTTTTTGTTCAAAATATCCATGAAAGTTACTTTTAAGAAAAATCTGAGGATCTGTAGGATTTAAGATTCTGTCTGAAATGGCCATGTGAAGTGCTTGTATTCATTTCAAAGTTGTCATGGTTGTTGCCAGAGGAAGTAAAACAATGCCTTTCTTATAAAGGCATCATGTCAAAAGTGTCTGCTGCAGCTGAATAGCTATGCTGCAGCTGTCTCATTTGTGCTGCACCTGCCTCAGCTATGCTGCAACTGCGTTAGCTTTGCTGCAGCTGCCTCATTTGTGCTGCACCTGCCTCAGCTATGCTGCAGCTGCCCCGGCTTTGCTACAGCTGTCTCAGCTTTGCTGCTGCTGCCTCATTTGTGCTGCACCTGCCTCAGCTATGCTGCAACTGCCTCAGCTTTGCTGCAGCTGTCTCATTTGTGCTGCACCTGCCTCAGCTATGTTGCAACTGCCTCAGCTTTGCTGCAGCTGCCTCATTTGTGCTGCACCTGCCTCAGCTATGCTGCACCTGCCTCAGCTATGCTGCACCTGCCTCAACCATGCTGTAGCAGTCTTAGCTATGCTGCACCTGCCTCAGCTTTGCTGCAGGTGCCACATTTGTGCTGCACCTGCCTATCAGTACTGCTACTGCCTCAGCCATGCTAAGGCAGCATATCAAAAATATCCAAAGGTTGTAACTTACAGTATAAGCAGAGCACAGAAATCCCCCCTCCCAAAATGTAAAAAAAAATCAAGAAAAGCAAGAGGCATAACACTGAATGAACCAAAAAAGTCAAATCAGTAGTACTAATAAAACTCAGGCTAGTAAAATGAAGTAAGTTTAAAACTGGACTAAATAGAAATGACAAAAGTTTTTAAGAACAAATACATTGTGGCAGCATGGCTATGAAATTAAACCTTACCCCCTCCAACCTACATCTCGGCCAACTGAAACAGACTAGGAGCCTGAAGATGATGCTTGGGATCATTCTAAGATATAAGGTTGCACAAGTAGTCAGGAGCACAAAAGATGTGATGATACTCTGCCTTTAAACTTTTCTCAGTGTAGCTGTGGTTGGTTACTTAATCCAGTATTGTTTTTCCTTTTTTCTTTACTTTTTTTCTTGAATTTCCTCTTCAGTGCCTTGGATTCACTGCAGGATAAGGATGAAAACGGCAGAGAAGCCTGGAATAACTTTTCCCTGGAATCAGTCACGACATATCTTGAAGATTTGATCGATTATTTCTCAGAAGCAGAGGATGACGTTGGTAAATTTGCTTTTTCATCTTGTGTTTTAATGAATGGAACCTCACGCCCTGCATGGAGCATGTCTTTAAGTGTGAGCAAGTTTACTGCAGGGTTACAGATCTCAATTTAGATAATGTAAGGGTTGCTCAGACGCAAACAAGGTGTGTCCTAATGAAAGTCATTCTAATGTCATTGAGGGATTGTTCTAAATTCATGATGTCTGTAGCATACAGGGAATTAAATGTCATAATTGCTGGTGACAGCTAATTTTAATGATGGAATGATGAATATATTATCTTGAATAAAAATTGCTCTAAAAGAGATCATAAAAAAGTTGGAAATAAGTATGAAGTTTCTTCTTTTTCATTTTCAAAATGGAAAGAACTGTTTCCAAGAAGGAAGGATCTCTAATCAAAATTAATTTTAAAGAAATTCAAATCTCATTCCAAATTACAATTTTTGTAGCTGCCTACAGAAATTCTCAATTGGCACAGCTCTCTGATTGAAAACAAATTAAAAAAAAAAAGCAGAGTACCATAGCTCATATAACACAGCATGTAATGTACTTAAAGTGTGTTGATTACACACTGGGGTCTTGTATACAGTCACGTTGAAGCAATAAGCTGAGATTGTTTCTGGATGAGAATGAATTTTAAACAGTTGTGGGAGGGGTTTAAGTAAGTCGGTTAGGAGAGTTAGAACTGTCTGGTGTGAAAGGATTTCGCCTTTAATTACATGGGAGGTTTAAAGTAGAAAGTAGCACAAAAGTATTATGGATTAGTTCTTCATTCTAGCTCTAGAGAGGAATGGACTTTTGCCATCAGTTTGAATTAATTCATTTAGCATATGTTATCATGTATGATTTTTAATTTTGTTTGTACAGTTTTCAAGAAGTGCAGCCATCGAAAACTTATAATTATTTTAAAACTTATATGCCATTCTCACACTTGTGTACCATGTAAAGACATATAAGTGGAGCTGTCATCTGGATCCAGCTAGGGGTTTTGTCTCTGGACCAACTACTTTGTCAAGTGGTTAGAACATCAGACTTGCTGTCCGGAGGTTGGGAGTTGGAGTCTGCCTCATCATACTGAAGACTTTAAAAATGGAACCTACTCCCATTGTGTTTGTTGCTCAGCATAAGCAATGGAATGGGGAATACAAGCCAGTGAGCCACAACTGGAAAAAAGACTGTGGTTCAGCATTACTTAAACCAATTCGTTGGAAACTGGACCGTGAAACTCAATCTAACCTAACCTAACCTCTGGACTCCTTTCTGTTGGGCTCTCTGATAACTTGTTTTAATGATCAGTGCAGTGGCATAGCAAGGTCCTTGGAGGTATATGGATACTAGGCCTATTTTCCTAAGACCATCCAATTTCCATGAGGAGTGACAGGGTAAGAGTCAGACCTTGGTTATACCATCCCCTGGATGGAAGGACCCCTAAACCCTCAAGGTACTAGACATTTTCCTCCCAGTCGACCAGCTTTCAACACCATGCAATCTTCAACCCATTAGTTGGCTGAAGGGCTGAGAATGGGAGAAGAAGGTGTACTGCTAGTGAAGCAGTCTTTTGACAGACAGCACAGACCTAACATTATGATAAACCTTCCAATAAATTTGATCATCATATTGTTTTCCTCTCCAAATGTTTGACAGTAACAGCTAAAATATTTCCTCGAACATTTTGCAGATCATGAAGAGCAACAGAAGAAAGCAAAAGCTCTGAGGAACAGACAGGATCTCTTCAAAGAGGAGGTAATTGTCACCGAATGGAAGGTTTAAATGGAAGGGTTTTTTTTTAAAGATTTCTCTCTATTTCTCATGGTAAACCAATTACATTATCTGTGAAGGTTCTTTTTCCTTGGAAAAAAAATTAAATGGATAGATTGTTTGAGTATCGATAAAGGAAAATTAAAAAATGTAGAAAAAAATGGTGATGACTTTGGAACACAATGTATAAAATTGACATTGTCACATTTGAAAGCAAAATTTTTTAGGATGAGGGAGCAATTTTCAACTTACCAAAGGTTCTTTTGAAGTCTACTTGGGCACATCTTACCTCTAGGACTGTAAAACTCAAGTCACTCCTAGATCTGATGTCTACTTTGACCAAAATGAAATTGTAAATACTGGGATATTTATGCAAGTGGTTTCATGCTTCATGAAGTTTGTAGACACAAGAAAAAAAATCGGTATTAATGTGAATAACAGTTTATAGGGACAACTGTACCTCTCCTTTGTGAATTCATGAAAGCTTAGTGCTTAGTTTTCAGTAAGTAAAAACAGATGACTTAGATATGCACATTTGAGGTACTCCTTTATCAGTATATGTTTCAAGCTTTCAATTCCTTCATGTGTTTTTTCACTTTGTCTAAATAATGCAGAAGAAAGGAGACAGAAAATAATAATGGCTGGATGTGAACTTAAAAGCTTTTTGTGTTTTACATGAAAGATCATGCCCATAAATAAAATGGAAACCTTAGTTACTAAAATGATTACACTGTTACTACCTTTAAATACTGTTGACATATTCATACTTCATTCCTTCCAATCTTCCCCTATACTACTTATAAAATTAAGGTTTAATTACATCCATTGATTATACTGGTTAGAGTCAACAATAAATAAACAAGAGAGCTAATTGCCTCAATACTTACTGATGTAATATTTCTGAAGGCATCCATGTAAGCCAAACTCAAACTTAAGAGCAGAGAGAGAGACACCTACAAATATTATTCATTCACTTTAGGCTATTCAGCCTATTAATCTCAATTCACTGGTCTATTCACCTCAGTTTGAGGTAGGCTTGCCTGAATTATCTCATCCTTCATCATCAGTTAATAGCTATTTTAGAATAAACATACACAAATTTTGTAGATATAGGCCTGGTCCTCTCTTTCTGTGTAGTTGAAGTAGATTTTAGCTTATATTGAGTAAGATGAGGTAAGTTGTTCTTGTGAAAGATGCATGTGGGTTGTGGTTTATTTGTATATCTGGCAACGAAAATAAAAGGCTGTCCTTTTTATTTTGAAAATTAATTATTGGTGCTCTAGGGAATGTCTTTTGAAAGAAACAGTGTGACAAAACGTGAAATTTTCGTATGGTTTGTTATATATTTGGTATGTTGTTTGGTTTCTTTCTTGACAGGGTATGGTGAAGCTAGTGTTGGACACAATCGATAAACTTTGTGTCTATAAAAACAGCAGAGATTTTGGAGCTGTGGCTGGTGAGAGTGCAGCAGAAGCTTGGGAAGACATTTTGAATAGTCTGTATGAACTGATCGGTAAGTCTGTGACTTTTGATAGGGTTTGATGAACATTCTTGTTGAACTCATAGAAAAGTTTGTGACTTTTGATAGGGTTTGGTGAACATTCATGTTGAACTGATAGGTAAGTTTGTAACTTTTGATAGGGTTTGGTGAACGTTCTTGTTGAACTCATGGGAAAGTCTGTAACTGTTGATCGAGTCTGGTGAACATTCTTGTTGAACTCATAGGAAAGTTTGTGACTTTTGAAAAGGTTTGGTGAACATTCATGTTGAACTGATAGGTAAGTTTGTAACTTTTGATAGGGTTTGGTGAACATTCTTGTTGAACTCATGGGAAAGTTTGTGACTTTTGATAAGGTTTGGTAAACATTCTTTTTGAATTCAGAGGAAAGTTTATAACTTTTGGGTTTGGTGAACATTCTTTTTGAACTCATCAGAAAGTTTGTTCCCCTTTGATTGGATTGGGTGAACAAAAGAGAGTTTTGCACTTTGCTAATATTTTCCCATCATATTTTGATATTTAAACAGCTTTAAACATTAGTTTCAGACATTGACAGGCTTCTCTCAAAGTAAATGTTTAGTTCAGATGTACCTTATAGGAAGTGTTTCAGAACTGCACGTAACATTCTTTCTACAAATGTGGCATTTTTTTGTCTGGAAGATGAATGAAACTTACTTTTTAATACTAAAAATAAGATTGTTCAGTTTTATTGTAAATCAGTTTTTAGAGGTTAATTGCCGAATTTTCTTTTTTTTGTTACAGCAAGCATGATAAGAAACAACCACAACAACTGTGCCTTGTTTGCTCAAGCAGTGAGGTTAGACTGGTTGATTCAGAGGTTGGAAAGTCAACAAGCCTCAACAGGTACAATCAATTGCTTAATACTTTTACAACCAGACCTTAAGGGAGGGAGCTTGGTGCTGGGGTAAATGCAGATTTCCCACTTTTCTTTACCAGTTTTCATGTACAAAATACCAATGGAATTTTCACTGACCATATATCCCTACAAATACTAAAATTTTCCTGCAAAGGGCTTCCTGAATTCCTAATTTGTTTACACACAAGGGGCTGGGCCTGGAAGTGGGGCATAAGAAGGAGAAAGATACTCATCAGTTTGTTCGTTTCCTTCTCACTAACTTATTCAAATTAAATATAGTGTATCCTCAGACAATGAGCTGAAACTGTGATTGGTGAACAACTCCCCCCCTCCACTTTATACCCATTACATTTCGTACGCAAGCAGTATTCCCTGAGAAAAGTTGCACCCTTCCTGGTAGGAAAGCCATTGGAGGGGTAACTTTACAGACTTGTTGATTATTTATATTGTTCTTTAACATTGGGCCTCCTCTGCAATGCCTTAACTGAGTGGGGATAATGAGCAGAAAAGTTAACCCCCCTCCTCCTAAATCCTGCATTTAATTGCCAGTCAGCAAATTCTCTGAGAAAGTGGTAGGTTTGCTATTTAAAGGCCCAGCTCTCTCACCCCAAACAGTACCAATTCTCCTAACATTCTTACTTAAGTCCCTCCCACAATTATCTGAAATTCATGATCCTCATCCAGTCACAGTCTCAGTTTATTGCTTTAGGGTGAGTATAAAAAAGGCTCAACATGTATAATCAAAACACTCTCAGTACAGTTCATGCAGTGCAATGCAAACTTTGGCATTTTGCATTGTTTGAATTAGCTGTCAATCAAAGAGCTGAGCCAATTGAGAATTTTGGTAAAACCCTTCCAAAATTGCAGTTTGGGGTGAGAGGATTGTTCCTTTAAGGGGAAACTGCAATGAGTGAATGAAACTTGTGAAGATTAACATTGGTGCTGGGGAATTTTTCTGGGAAAATTTTTTTGGTGAGAAATGTTCAGGTTGTAAAGTTTCCTGTCGGGAGTTTCATTTTCATGATGCCCAGAGTGTATTTAACTTAAGGATCCCATAATGAGCCCACAATTTATTAAGCTCAAGGATCGCATATAGGACCACAACTTTTGATTTTTTGAAATCAATGATTTTGCAATTTCTATCCTGTACTTTGTAGAATCATCACTGCTCATAAATCATGGGACTGTTTACATCTGGGTCTCCTTAGCATTATCTCCCTCAGTATGGGTCTTGGAAAAAGGGGGTGGGGTGGGGGAGCAACTTCAGCAAGGGTTACATCTATTTCCAGAAGGAAAGTCTTACTTATGCCAAAAAGAAGATATGTCTTCACTGATAAGATTTTTCTTCAGTCCTGGTTCTTTGGCTTTATGCTTTCATTTTATGGGGAGAGGATCTAATGGGAGGTATTTGTCATCTCCTGGAAAGCACCATGTTTTATGTCAAGAGTATATTTAAGAGATTAAAATAACTTTTCTAAATTTTAAAATGATTGGAGTGTCTGTATTTACTTTAACTTTCTAGTTTTTGATGATATTTTTACACATTTGTTTTTCATCACTTGAAATTGATGGGTGAATTTTTTTGTCCTTTAAAGTGCTATACTTATACTCAAAGCGGAAATTGCAATCTTTTTTTGAAATTGATCAGTGTTTTTGTCAGCTTGTCAGAGGGGAAGATTTATTGTAAATGGACTTTCATCTCTAAGAATTTCAGAGACCTTATATTGAAGAAGGAGCTGTACTTAAGTTAAACACTGATTTGTCAGACAAATAACTCAAAAGTATAGAAAAATGATGAGGTAAACTTTTTTTTACTGAGTTGCTTTGAAATCATGACATAACTGATGTATTTGGCAGCTGCATTCCCTCTAAATTTAGGATATTTACTTGCTCTTTGCAAAGGGATTTTGTTTCATTAAGACTGAAATTGAAGACAAAAAATTGGCATTGCCTTAGCAAACAGAGACAAAGCAATTGATAACTAAATGTTAATCTAATTGTATCCAGAAACCAACTCTTTTTTGAAAACATCTTTTGTTTTGCTTTGTATAGGTGTTTTAGATGTCTTACAGTGTGTTTTAGTGAGAAGTCCAGAAGCTTTGAATATCATTAAAGAAAGGCATATCAAATCCATGATATCACAGCTGGAGAAACATGGAAGGGACCCAAAGGTCAGTTGAAGTTATGTTTAGACTCTCCTAACTAGCAGTTTGGACTTAACTAATTTGTTTGGAAGATTCTTTTAATATTTTTATGAGATTATTTTGAATCATTTGTTGTTCATTTGCAGGGTTTAACATTAGAATGGATTTTTAAATTCTTTAATGTTTTACAAATCATGTCACTTTGTTAAAAGCTTTTTACTTGAAAATGGCAAGCTGTATGTGACAAAAAGACGGTAAGTATAGGTGTAAATGGTATACATAGGGTGATAGGAGGTAGGTATCGTCTCTCACAGACTCCCAAACCAGGGAGTTTTGGGGATTTTGAGCCAATAATTTTTATTGATGAATAGGTTATGACAGCTTGTAGCCTAAGTTTGTCTGGAAAATTGTAGTGATGAAGATCTTTATTGTAGCAAAAGTGAGTTAAACTTAATTATTATTTAATTAAATCGAGACACTTGTGTGGCAATTTTAATTTGCATGTAGGAGTTCAAATGTCTGGACAGGTGATATGAAGACATTTTACATACATTAGTAGTGATAAATCAGTGCAGAGAGGATTTAAATAAGTGTAAAGGATTTTATTGTATTTATATTAGGTTTTATATTGCCCTCATTAGCAAATGTGAAGTCAAGAGCATGGGTGTTGTGTAATGGTGTGACATCTAGAGGAACATGGGTGTTGTGTAATGGTGTGACATCTAGAGAAACATGGGTGTTGTGTAATGGTGTGACATCTAGAGGAACATGGGTGTTGTGTAATGGTGTGACATCTAGAGGAACATGTGTGTTGTGTAATGGTGTGACATGTAGAGGAACATGTGTGTTGTGTAATGGTGTGACATCTAGAGGAACATGGGTGTTTGCATTTATGCTTGAAATTCAGTTCATCATTTGATTGTGGAAATACTGGAAATACTTCATCTACTTCAGTTCTAATATTAGTTTTATTTATTCCATTATACATATAAATGTTGTTTTAAATATGAAGGAATAAGCATGCAATATTTTTTACAGTATGTAGAAACCATTTAGCTCTCTGATCTATCCAACTACATCCAAGGTATTTTAGCAGAATGAAAAGGAATTTTCAATCAATGTGTCTTTCCAGGTGCTGGATGTGCTGTGTTCTCTCTGTATTGGTAATGGGGTTGCTGTGAGGTCCAATCAAAATTTGATTTGTGACCACTTGCTGCCTTCAAGAGATCTACTCCTGCAGACAGAACTGATTGATGAAGTAACATGGTTAGTAATGATATTTGACATTCATGTGGGATTATCTTTTAATAGAACTCTTGACTGAGTGTCAAAAAAGTTTTTTCTAGAAGGCCCATTGGCCTATTACTCTCTGCCTATATCTAGAGGCATTATCTCTGATTCAGATGATGGTCAATTGGTTGGTGCATCTGGCTTGCAGCCAGTAAGTCTGGAGTTTGACTCTTGGCTAGATCATACCAAAGACTTTAAAAATGGAACCTGTCAGACTTTCAAAATGGAACCTGTCAGAACCACTCTCTAACTATCTCTTTAAAATCTGTTGACTGAGATTAGTCATGCACCATTGCACTGCCTCTCCACTGCATCCATGAAGATCCACATCAATTGGAATAGTGTAGAGATGGAGAGGAGGGGGAGAGCAAAGTGCAAGAGGATGACTTACACTCTAATAAACGAATTAAATAACCTTGTCCAGACAGGGACAGGATATGTTTAAGAGTTTTTAGAAGGTGCATTATTGTAGCAATGGGGATAGGAGCAGCCTTATCTGGATGAGATTGCTGTCTCCAGGAATCATGCAAACATTGGTTAATTTTTTGTAGGAAGAAACATATTTAAACTAATATATGGTTCATTCCTGCTCTTAAAATGATCAAATTACAAATTTTGACCGAGACTGAGACTCACACAGCCTTTGCTTTCACATTTGACAGATTGCATCGTATAGAAATATTTTTAATGAATCAGATTACCCAGTTTTGCTGTTAAATTTAAATATAAATCCAGTGTCTTTTGCTAATCACAAGGGCTTCTGTGATAATTTAAACAAGGAAAAGTCATAACAATTTGGAAGATTCATTCAAGGCCTGGAAAAGTCTTGATATTCCATTGAAACTGTGTAGAAGTCATGGGTTATTTTCACAAAGTGACATTGTTCCATTGTCACCTTGTAATATCAATGTGTGTTTTCACTCATAATATCAAAATTTATTATTGCCAATTCCCACTGGAATTTTATGTAAAATGTAAAGAGGAATGTCTTACTTTAAATGGATCTGAGAATGTCCCAGAAATTCATGAAAATTGACTCTCCAGAAAGTCCAGAAACCCTTTAATACATTTTTTTCCCAAACTGACATATTTTTGTTTTTCTCCATTCCAGCATGCGTCCAAATATATTTATAAGTCTGGAACAAGGCAGCGCTGTTTACAAAAAGTGGTACTTTGAAGTGGCAGTGGACAATGTGGAAAACGTGACACACAGGCAAACACATTTCAGGACTGGCTGGGCCAATAGCCTGGGATTCCGTCCATACCCCAGGGGTGGGGAAGGCTGGGGCAGCAGTGGGGTCGGCGATGATCATTTTTCTTTCGGCTTTGATGGTTTGAGCTTATGGACAGGTATGTGACTCTTTATTTTAGAGGATTTATAACGTTATTTCAAAGGCTTTCTGCTAAAGGTTGTTTTTGGAGGAAATCATAGGGGTTGATTTTGAAGCAATAGACTTGAATAGGCTTTTTCAAGGAAGGGGGTTCAGTTTCTCAGCTGGCTCAAAGCAAGATGGGTATTTCAGACAAAATTGTCAAAATACAAAATTTTTCCTTGCCCTTTTGAACTGATGAGATTTGCAAAGAATCTCAATCTTGAGATGAAGTGTTGATTTATAGGCCATCTTTGCTTGAACATGTTGGCTTAATATTATGTATAAAGGAGGATTAAGAGCTCTACTAGAAAGCTGGTAACCGTCGGTTAATTTCTTTTCAAAGCATGATTTCATGGAAAGGTGTCACATCTTCTGATAGATTGCAATATTTAAATATAAAACTTTACTTGCCAACTGTTTTTTGTTTTAAGTGGGACTGTTCCATTTTCTGGGCTTTAAAAATAATAAAAATCAGAAGGTTTTTCAAATTTGTGGCTTTTAAGTACCAAACAAATACCTAAAATGATCAGAAAGTTTCTAAGCAACAGCTTGGCAAAAGTAATTTTAAACTTTGAATACACACAAGTCATTTCCATATATATTGTGAAAATGAAGAGAGCAAAATAGGAGTTTCACCCTTTGGACCATATGTTACATCAACGTTAAGTTATCCTGTGCTTGCTCGCCTTGCATGGTTCATCACCTGCTTCATGGTCCATTTTCTAAGATGCCAGTGTTGATAAATATGTAAAAAACAGAAATAAGTCATTTATTAAGAAATGAAGCTCAAGTATTTGTAAAATCCAGTGCACAGCCTCCTGTGGTTTGGGGGTTGTAGGATATGCCCACCTGCAGTATCCCCTGCCTGTGGTGACTGAAGGGGAAAACTTGAAACTATTTGCACTGTATTTGAAACCAAACTTAACTTAAACCCTATTTTAAAACTGTATCTGAATTTTACCATCATGTTTAATATCCCTGCCTATAAAAATTCTGTCCACACCTTTTTGCTTCAGTGAACAAAGATCAACAGAAACCAGATAAGAAGTTGCCCTACTGTTTGGCTTTCACACCTCGCAAACAGTGGCACATCTGGCCCGTATAATACCACTTTTGTTTACATCTTCTGATGATAATAAATAATAATATAACAGTTCTTATATAGCCCCTTACACAAGAAGTCTCAAAGTCTGATAGCTCTCTCTTATCAAGCTTGTGGTTTCTTCGAGTGTGCTTGAATGAGTTAAGCAGGAAGTCGGGTAAAATTTGATTACCCCACAAAACCTTGCTTTTGGTGGGGACTCAGGTGAAATATCTAATAGGGTAAGAAATTCTTCATGATTTTACCTAGCTTAGACAATGTAACACATTCGTATTGGTGTGTCGTTAAATCTCACCCAGCTAGCTAACACTACAGCATCATATTATCATTTTGACTTGACATTTCCCAGGTGGCACTTCCAAACCAGCTCCCTGGGCTGGAAACCGACTTCTTTCAAAAGGTGACATTGTGGGTATATGTTTAGATCTAACGTTGCCAAGGATCATGTATCACGTCAATGGTAATCCTGTCAAAGCTGTGTTTGGTGAATTCAATCAGGATGGCCTTCTCTTCCCAGTCATCAGTTTGTCAGCCAAAGTCAGGTACAGAATTTGTTACGTAATAAAGCTGTTTTCATGCTCTAATACCTTTTGTTAGAGTGTAATGAATGTAGATGACTAAGTCGTTTACCAAAACCTTTTTATGTTTACACAATGTTAGTACCCTTGGTTGAGATTCATTCAGTACAGTATCACATGAATTGGTGTGTTAGATGTTCAACAGAAATTCTATAATGAAATATAGTTTCTTTAGTTGTTGGTGTCTGGGTTTATTTTATAAGTAGTACAAAAATTTGAAAAGGTATTCAGGATAATACAATAACCTAAATAGCAGTCTGTTGTCCCTTTCAAATTACAACTTTAACTTTTGATTGACATTAAATTTTAAAAATATAGGATAGTAGATATTACACAGCATGCTCTTAGAGTGATTTGGTTTTATGTTATTGCTTGTATGCTAACCAGGATAAGTCCTGAGGCAATAAACTAGGGTATCTGTGTGGATAAGAATGAGCTTTAGACATCTTAGGGATGGATTAGAAGTAAATAGGTTGGAAGAATTGGAAATGTCTGACAGTGTTGTAGTGCTCAAGACCAGTCTCGGTCTCGACACCATCTGGTCTTGGTCTTGGTCTCGGTGTTGGATATGCTGGTCTTGACTACAACACTGACGTCTGGGCTGATGTTAATTGTCTTTAATACGTCTTTGAACAATTAATCATGAAGTTGGAGAAATACTTGTGATACTTTAAGGTTAAACAACATCTTCCAAAATGAAGTTGATGTTACTGTCATTTCATACAATTTTGGACATAAATGTTCATTGACAAACAAAAGATGAAACAGGCAACTTATCATTTTAATATTGGTACATATTTAAGATCTAACAGACATTTATACAGTCTATTTTTGACTCACAATGAGAACAATACTGCTATTGTGTTATTCTCTCAACTCTAAGTGTACAAGAAGTGTATTGCAACATTCTTCTTGCAGTTTACCTAAAGTCTAGAATTTAAAAATGTATATTTTAGACATTTGAAAATGTATCTTATTTATCAATTGAAATGGTCCATTGCTCAATAATTTGTGGTTCCTTGTCATAAAACTCACATTTTCTGTTTTGTTTCCTTTTCAAATTAGAAATGTTCATATGACCTTGAATGGTTCCTGTTTACTTGCATAGCATGTTGTATACATACCTGTTTTCTCACATCACCCTATAACAGCATGCTGCAAGAGGTCAAATTAGCCAAATGCTGCAGCACCAATGCAGCACTCTCCAGCTAACCCCAGAGTTGTTATCTTTTCTTAATATACTGAGCAAACAAGCTCCCAATTAGTCCCATCGACAGCAACTTCCTCATCAACAAGTTGCCAGGGCCACTCTCTGATAACTATCAATTGAGTCTATTGTGTGAGGGATTAGGTATGCACCACTGCACAACCTCTCAGAATAAACATTCCAAATAAACTAAGTAAAAACCCGTTGAGACAGCCACTTGATGGGATTTTGAGTTTCCAAAAGATGCTGGATTTCAGTAATGGGCATTTTTAGCAGCATGAGGAAGATTGCTATCACATGCTAAAACAGGGTGCAGTAGGCCAGTAGCTTTCACAAAAACAAAAAATACAAATACTGTAATTTGAGTAGTACAGCACTGACATTACAAATTATTGCACAATGTACCATTGTCAGTTGAGTGAATAAAACCTGAACATTTTTTATCTCAGCTTAGGAATGTACTATAAGGTTGGAATTTTGACTGTTTTAATTCATATGTCATGTTGTGTAATACATTGTCTGGGAATTTTAGACTTGAGGTACCTTTTAGAATTTACAACAGATAGCATTTTGTGAACTGTGAATTACCTTGCACAAAGTTTGTGAATACATCAATTTCCCCCTTTTCCATTTCCTATTACCACTCCCTGAGGGCTGTCATTACTGATACTGGATATGGAATATATGAATAATTTTGGTAGCAATGGAGAGGTGTCAGAATTTACATGAATCATGTATCAAATAAGATTACAGTTTAAAGGTTAAAATGATACCTTCATTTGTTTTATTCAAGATAATGACCAGGGGCTGGTTTCACAAAGTCTCTTTTTGAACAAAAACTTTTGTAAGATTTATACAACATTTCTCTCGTAGATGGTATTCCCTATGGCAAAAGTCTGTAAATATTTTGCTTAACTTCACACAGGGTTCAGCACTGTCATTAGTACAAAATTTCAATGCCTTGGCATCACATACAAATGTGTGCCTTCATTTACTATAGTTACGTTACATATCTTTATGAACTGTGTTAGTTGTTAATTTGAGTACTTACAAAAGTTCTTGCACAGTTTGTCAGTATTTTAACTAACGAAACATCTTACCCAAATGTTAGTGATTGCACTCAAGCCTTTTGGAAGAATCTTAATATGTGTCGTTTATGTTTAGCCAACCTTTTATTTGTCTTTGGCACAGTGCAAGGTTCATCTTGGGAGGAAACCATGGTCGTTTTAAGTACAACCCACCCAAAGGGTTTGCACCTGTCAGTGAATGTCTTATGCCCAAAGAGCAGCTGAAAATTGAACCCTGTCTTCATTTTGGTGACTTGGAGGAGGGTCATATTTATGGGCCATCACAGATGATGCACCACAGTACCTTTGTGCCTGCCCCAGTGGATACTACAGAGGTAAAGTTCAGTCTATTCTAGTTCTCACCTACCTCCTGTCAGCTAGGCAAAATGAAGTAGGAAGATGTAGGGTGTATGTCATCCTCTGTTGATAAGGTGGCCATGTTGTAATTAGTTTGCAAGATGGTGAGTATCAGTATAAATGGTATACATAGGCTGATAGGAGGTAGGCATCGTCCCTCATTGACTCCCAAACCAGGGGGTTTTGGGGAATTTGATGTTTCAACTGACTGCATGGTCAAGTGGTAACAGCATCCCACTTCCAGCCAGGAGGTCCATAATTTGTTTCCTGGCTGGGTTGTACCGAAAACTTTAAAATGGACCCTACAGTCTTTGTGCTTGGTGATCAACATAAGCAATGGAGTAGGGAAAACAAGCTAGTGATCTACAACTGGAAAAAAAATTTGGATCTGGCCCCACCTAAAAAGTTAGAAACTGAACTGCAAAACCTCATCTAACCAACTAACGAATTAATGTTTCAGCCAGTATATCCACTTTGAAAGAAATTTCCTGGAAATTTCAAGAACAAAAAGATTTTGTCTGTGTTGTAATGTTTATGCTGTAGTGCTGCAAAACCATTGAAACAATCCAGCTTCACAAAATTTCTGTTGGATTCTGAGAAGTTTAGCGTTACATTTTTACTGAACATTAGGGCTTAATATTGCATACAAGCAATAAAATTAAGACTATTTAAAGCCAATGGACCTCACTAATTATGGCTGACTTCTCTAGTTGCTCAGACTCGTTCATAGTAACTTCCTTAAGTAGAACCCCATGAACAATGTTGATGTTTCAGGATGAAGGTGGCACTGGGGTTGGAGTTGGGGTGTCAGGTAAAGATAGCACACAAGGGATCAAATGTTAACATTTGTTTGGTAATGTTTCCTGTTTTGATGTGACAGTTAGGAGTGGTGATTAGGAGCTCCAGGTGCATAAAGGTATGAAAGAGCAAGTATTTGTTTTTTTTTCTCTAATCTAGACTGCCTAAATTCCAGTACTAACATGGCATAGTGACTCGTTTTCATCAGAAGGGATATTTTACCAGTGACACTTCCTGTTCAACAGTGTTACATATTTCTGAATACTTTAAGTACAAACATACCTAATTTTTGTTTTGTTGTATGCAACAACGAAGTAGCGACCAACTCTGCTGGATTTACTTAATATTCACCGTTCATTTATTTTGATGCCATGCAGTGAGGTTCCTTCTGAAGAATGCAACAAAGACACCCTGGTAGATCAAAGGGAGTGTGGGATGTTACTGGTATTTGAGTTTGTTACATGATCTGTGCCCTCAAGTGATCTATGCTTTCATTGTGTTCACACTGTGTGAAAAGCAATTACTACATTCTTGACTGACCTGTTAGCTAACCCCAAATGTTACAAAACTCTTTGTGTATTCAGGTACATCTGGTACTGTCATTCAGTTTAGCAGATGTGAAACCTGACTATACATGAATCTGGACAGCAAGTGATGGTCTAATTTCAGTCGGCCATAACTGGGGTCCGTCACCTTTAAATCTTTCGATTTCCTTGCTCACCTCTATCACGGATGGTTTTACACTAATTTGTATCTTAAATTCACCAATTTCACTAAATACGATGGTTTGAAATTCTTGTAAACAATAAATAAACATGGTTTTAGGCTGAAGGACCCCACTAATGGCGGCCTACAGTCACTAAAAACAAGGGCTAATCGGATTCGTCTATATCAAGTGTGTATGTAGTATGTTTCATGTCCTCCCTGAGGTTATAAGATGATAATCAGGCACTAAAGGATGAGGATGTTTCAAAAAGTAAGAAGCAGGAAAGTTTCATCCTGGCAAATATGTTATTCCTCTTTTTCAGGTTACGCTTCCAGGTTATATTGAGATGTTGCGGGACAAGCTGGCTGAGAACATTCATGAGCTATGGTGTATGAATAAGATTGAGGCAGGATGGACCTGGGGTCCAGTAAGACATTTTGCTTTCTGTTTTTTTGCATCATTTGACCCAGTAGACTTGGATATTTCTTTCATTATAAATTTGAATTAAAAAATGTAGGCATAGGGCAGAGAAGTGTCAGGTTAGAAGAAAAATGACTTTCTCAGTTCAAAAAGCAAAAAAGCTGAGTGCCAGTAGCAGTTTGCTACCCAAGAATTGCCAGCTGCTAATCAATTCAAATTTTGATGAGCAAAAGTTTCAGTACTTGCTAACACTAATGACTTCATAAAGGGGCTCATTGAGATGATGACGATAACTAAATGAGAGTGTTTATGGGCACTACCACATGACAATGCTTATAGCACAATGAGTCAAGTTTTGTATCCAATAGTTATGGAAAAAGTTTAAATTATGAATTTTGTGATCTCCGGACTTGCAACAGTTTTGCGCATAAGTTGAAAAAGTGTCTCGTCACAAATTTTTGAAAACCGACATGAACCATTGAGTACTTAATCATAAAACAATTATTTGTATTTAGAATATAGGGTTTTTCTAGGTTTGACCATTTGTCATTAGTATTTGAAGAAAACTTAACAGATTCGGAAAATCTGTTGAATTTCATGAACCAACCCAATGAGCTGCGCTAAAGAATTGTTAAGTGACTTACTTTTGCTAACCAATTCACTGACACTGTTTTGTCCCTTGCAATTGCTTTATCTCACATCTAGTCAACTTTTCTGTGTATAGGTCCGAGAAGACAGCAAAAAAGTCCACCCCTGTCTCACCTTCTTTGCCAACTTATCTGAGCAGGAGAAAAATTTTGACATCACAATGGCCTATGAAACCCTGAGGTAAGAATGTAGATGAAATGTATCAAAACAAAGTTTTAAATAACACTTTTATTGATTTAATTGCATAATTGCCCCTAACCCCTTCTTCTATTTCAGTCATATGGTCATTTACTCACCTTGCACTACATTTTAACAGTGTGAGTTGATATCTTACAGGCCTTGATTTTCAGCAAAATTTATGGTTATCCTTCTGGCAACTTATTTTTGAAAACCATTGCAGTTGGAGAACAGATAGTATTCAGTTCTATTCTTCAATAATTTTTTACCTTGGGATATTTCCATCAATGTTTTTGCTAAAATATCTCATCGTGGTAATATATTGTAGTCAGTTTTCATTCAGAATTAGTGCCACAAAGGTACAGCTTTAGAATATCTGAGAAATTGCTTGGCTTGCCCGAAAGCTCATTTTAAACTGCAATTACACCTGACGTTATGTATCATTTAACTTTCCAGAACTTTAATTGCCTTGGGATATCATATCAGCATTGATGAAGAGGCCTCTAAAACGACATTAAAGAGATTGAGGCTGCCAATGAAGTGAGTCACCCCCATGCATGTTTTATTTTTTCTGACGAAGCTGTAGTTAAAATTTGTAAGAAATGTTGGACACAGTGTCAGGATTTGCAAGCCAGGTTGTCTGCTGTGGTGTATGTGTCATATGTACTTTGTGAAAGTCGTAAAATGACATACCTGTCAGGCAGTGAGAGGAAAAAGTAGGCCTGTGTCATGAATGTTTTATGCTCATGCACGCTAGTGTTCTTTGATGTTATCTGCCGACAAAAAATGAGATTGAGGATTCCAAGAAGGCTCCTTTTTTTTCTCCACAAGGTCATTAATTTGGGTTTAATCATTCACATTGGTATTTATGGGCAGATTTACACTGGAAGCAGTGAAAGATTGAGATTAAAGGGGCTCCTGAAATGTGGTCACACTGGATTGACTGGCTGTTCAAATAGACCTTGTGCATTGACGAGATACTGACGTCATCCATTTAGCACAACAATGGAACATGTGGCCACTTGCATAATAAGAATTTGCCCTGTACATGTAGCAGACTATGCACATGTTCTGCTGGTTGACAAATCAGCTGTCTGCTTTTTTCTGTGTTTGTTTGTTTTGCCCCCAAAGGAGGGCGTACTTCCCTCTCTGTGACGTCATATGTACAAGGTCTATAAACAGGAGATGAAATGAATGGTAACTTTCTCTGTAAGGAGCTATCAGTTTCTTGATATTTTATCTGGATTTACATCATATGGAGTTGGTTGTTCTTCTCTGTAATTCTTATAACCATGAAAATGTTGGACTGAAAATAGGAACTGATGAAATGGTGTTATCCAGTTGCAATAGAGTAGGGAAAACAAGCCAGTGAGCCACAACTGGAAAAAAGGCTGTGTTCGGCTCAACTTGAACCAGTGTGTTGGAAAACTGGACTGTAAAACTCCATCTATTCCTAACCTTATCCACTTGGTTTGGTTAGTTAGATGGGGGTTTAATGGCATCTAACATCAGTTGGATAAAAAAGTAATGTAGCGGGTCGAAAATCAACTGGAAAATGCCGATTTAAAAAATTCAGGGTACAATTCTAATAAAATGTCCAGACAAAAGCACGTTAAAAATAATCATGTCGGGGAGATAGGTAAAGTTCACATACAGTTCAGTTCCTCCCGTTTAGTAGTCTCTTATACTGTAGTCATATTCTACAGCCCCTTACCAACAGGAGGTTCTAGGCGGTAGGGAAAATGTTTTGCAACAGAGTGTGGATTCCCATTACACTCTTGAACCAAGGAGTGAAGATGGGTTGAATGGCACTAGTTGTTAAATACTTCTTTTTGTAATTTTTATTCAAAGGCCAGATGACCCCCAAATTATTTTTTTAGGTTAGTTTATAATGTACAGAAGATGAAATACAGCATGGTTATCAGCTAGGTTATCATGTGACAGTTGTTGGTTGGATTTCCATCTAGTATACTGCATTTTTCTTGTCCTTGAGTAGCAACAGGCTTTAATATTCTTTCCCATACAGTGACACTATGGTACTGAATGGTTACCTGTGATGTAACTTCAGTTGGGTGGAGCTCATTAGTCTTCTTTGTCCTTCCCTAAATTTAATGAGTAGATCACTTGAAACTTCGGATAAGGTGTAATTTTTTAACTAGAAAGTGATTTCAGATAGGTTTGTGGTTAGAATTTTTGAATTTCAGTTTTTAAACTTCTTCTCCATTGTTGGTAAGGGAAGAGCAAAAAATTTGCCAACCTTCTTAGTAAATATGTAATTGCATCAGAGGACCATGATAAGGTATAAATGTTAACTAATTTAATTCATGATGTCATATTGACAGACAGTGTTAAATGGACATGCATACTAGAAAGTGGATTGGCTTTTCAGCAAAAAGGGCTCAACTTGGGGGATATAAATGATATGAGAATGATTTGTGAGGTTAGTTGAGATCAGTTATGGATCATCCTTGTACAAGTCTGACTAAAAACTGTTGGGCCAGTTAAGAAAAAAAAGATTGAGTTTCACATATATTTTAACTCCTTCGCTATGCATGGTTTCACCACCAAACATAGCACTGCTGCTCCCTGGAATAGCTCATTATAAAAACCTATGATGTATAATTGGGTTTGGACATGGAATAGGCTTGAAGAGGAGATATTTTTACATATGTGCATCCTCTTGGAGGGCATAGCAAATGCAAATATGACAGCCTACATACAAAAACTTGGTATTTTGCGGAACCCATACATGTATACTGTGTATGCGTAGTATAATACATAGCTCGGTATGACTGGATGGACCCCCTTCTGTAGGAAAAGGGTTAAAATGGCTTTAGTGTAACTCGTCAGTAATCATTGAATTGATTTCATTTTGCTAATAAATGTTTCGTTATTTTGTCAGCTACCTTATGTCCAATGGTTATAAGCCAGCTCCTTACAACTTATCAACCGTGACAGTGAACCCAAAGATGGAGAGATTGGTTGAACAGCTGGCTGAAAATGCACACAATGTTTGGGCCAGGGACAGAATGGAACAGGGATGGACGTATGGACTTGCTGAGGTCAGTTTACTACCTCTTTCAGATTCTATCTTTCCAGGCCATCTGTTTGCACTTTAATGGTCTGTGAAAGATTTAAGAGACCCCACAATTTTCATCTCCAAAAATTTATCCTATACTTGACCTTGTCAAGACTGTCATCAATACCAATTAGATGTCCATTCAAGCATTTGACAATAGCCCTGAATGTTGATATTTGATAGCAGTTTATCTCAGACAAAACTGAAAGGGGATCTAACCCTTTAATGCATCAATTTCCCTCTGTTGGTGTGAAGTGTGTATTTATTCATGAAATACTGTCTGTAAAACTTGTATCTTACACTCTCTGCAGGATGGAACATACAAAAGAAACCCCCAGCTAGTCCCTTACAATCGTTTGGATGATGGAGCCAAGAAACTTAACCGTGACACGGCCAGTGAGACTGTCAGAACCATCCTTGGGTTTGGATACACCTTAGAACCACCACCATCAGATCAACATGATGGAAAGTTTAGAAGTAAGCATCTTGCTTTAATGAATGGGCAGACATTTTCCCTCACTTTTCTGTCTAAAATTTGTAGACGCATTTTTCTTATGCTGGTATTTTTCTTGTATTTTCACAAATTCATAATGGTTTTGATAGGCATTTAAGTTCTGACGTTTGTATTCTATCTCAATTAATAAAGAAAATAGCCCCTGAAAAAGAATGTTAAAATGGAACCTACTGTCACTTTGCTTGGTGCTCAGCAAAGTAGGGAAAACAAGTCATTGAGCCACAACTAGAAAAAAGGCAGGAGATGCCCAGACTTAAACCGTATGGTTACAAACTGGGCTGGAGAACTCAATGTAACTAACTAACTAACTAACATAGAAAGGAATGGAAGTGAAGAGGTGGAGACTTGTTGCCCACTGTAAAATATACAAAAGTACAGGCTTTGTTTTGTATCGTTTGTGAAAGATGAAATTTTGACTTGCATGTGGATAAAATGGGGCCATATTATTAGAGCTGTGCTTGATGATCATCTCAAACTAAATCATATTGATGGGTGCATTTTTTTATGATGCTGAAATGTTGTTGATTGCTTTTATTGCCAGGTCTTACAAGAGAAGCCACAGACAAAAAGAGAAGATCTCGAGTTTACAGATCCCAGAAAAGTTACGCTGTAACCCAAGGAAAATGGTGAGATTTTATTCTTGGGGTCTTGAAGGTTCATCCTCTTGGTCAAGCATTACCCATGATACTTTGCACAATGTGACTCATTGAGGTTGGAGGCACAATAAAATATTTGATTTGTATTTGTGGGGTTCTTTGAATTGTTTTCACAACTCTTCCATCACATATGCTCCTATGAAGGATGGATGCTTAAGTTGAAATGTTAAATGTGTTTTTTGATGTCAGTGCAGGGGAAAGTATGAAGCAAATGGTTACCAGCAAAACTAGTCTCCAGTGGAAGCTTATGATGCAAGTGCTCAAATGTTGTGGCAGATATAAGTACTTAAGTTTTGCACATGTGCACAGGTACTTGTGTTGTAATCATTAAACTTTTTTTATGTATTTTCACTCTAGCACCGCGAGCTTAAAGTGAAGAACAAGTGACGACTTGTTCTGGCTTTGGGTGTTCAATTTTGTGCGTTCAGGGGTGGAGTGTTGTTGTGTTACAAATCCTGCAATTTTGACTGTTTAATTCTATATGGATACTACTTTCTTTGCTCACATGTGTATGATACTTTATCTTTCATTTTGTCTGCAACTTGCATAAATATTTTTCATTTTGTTTGAATTTTTACACAGGTATTATGAGTTTGAAGTCAAGACTCACGGAAACATGAGAGTGGGGTGGGGGTACGCTGGAATGGAGCCAGACACAGAACTAGGGACAGATGGCCAGTCTTTTGTCTTTGATGGGTTCCTTGTAAGCAATCATAAATTTAAAGGGCTAATCTTCTCACGCCAAACTACAATTTTTGTAGTAGACCTTATAAACTCAGCTCTTTGATTGATATTAAAAGAAATGCAGAGTACTGAAGCTAATATAGCACAGCATGTACTGCAGAGAGAGTTTTTTGATTATACATTGTGGTCTTGTATTGTCAACCCTGAAGCAATAAACTGATATTGTGTCTGAATGAGAATCAATTTCAGACAATTGTGGGAGGGGCTTAAGTAGGTAGGATAGGAGAATTGGAAATGTTTGGGGTAAGAGGATTAGATCCTTCAATGAGTGATAAATGAAACTGAAATAGCTTAGATAGTTGTAAAAGTGAACCAAGATCCCCACCCTCTAAAGGGAAAAAAATGTAGGAAAATGTAGGGTTACATTTTCATTTTGATGTTTTGTAGTGTGTTTTTTATAATTTATTAATTGCCTTGGTGTGATGTTTACATACTTATTATCTATTTATCCTAAAAGCAATGTACACACTTGTGTATGGTCAGATGTTAAGATGATAGAGAATTTAAATTTTATTTAAGTTTTATTGTGGTGTTGCTAGGCAACAGTGGAGGTAAAAATAAATATTGACGTGAAAGGTGATGGATATATTTTCATTTTGTGTCCGCGTGAGGTCAGTGGACTTATAATTTGATTTTAATAAAATGTGTAGCATGTGAAACGCACATGTTTTCATTTGGTGGAAGAACATTTGATCACTGTTAGGTGAAATGGAATTTTGCTACTCCTTGGAACAATAACTTAAAATTTTCAATGGTTGTTATTCTTTAATTGAATGCAATAAATTAATAAAGGAGGAGATTGAGTAAGCTCCCATTCATACCACGTAAGTTGATCAGCCTTGGTTAACCCTTTACCATTGTTTGGGTCCTTTTGGACCCATGCGGAGAGCTCGGCTGTCACCCATCTTTACCGTTTCACGCGGAGCTCGAAACTACAAGTAGCTACCCGAAAATTCGGCCACAACAACGAGAGAGACAATAGTTTGAGGTCACGGGGTCAATGGCCTACGGAAGCCGATGCGGGCTACGTGCGCTTTTCCGCCCACTCCCCAGGCGCGCAAATATGCCCCGATCGGAGCACAACGGTAAAGGGTTAATCTAAAATATCTGCACCACTCGGCTAAAGGGTTACGTTCACACCTGCAGAGACAGTGGCATCAGCTTCATCAGCTTTGCAGTAAACACACTCCACAGGCTTATTTTAACCCTTTACCGTTGTTTGGGTCCTTTTGGACCCATGCGGAGAGCTCAGCTGTCACCCATCTTTACCGTTTCACGCGGAGCTCGAAACTGCGAGTAGCTACCCGAAAATTCGGCCACAACAACGAGAGAGACAATAGTTTGAGGTCACGGGGTCAATGGCCTACGGAAGCCGATGCGGGGCGGGCTACGTGCACTTTTCCGCCCACTCCCCAGGCGCGCAAATATGCCCTGATCGGAGCACAACGGTAAAGGGTTAACAGTGTTACAGTTAGGGGGCAAGGCTGAGAATTTCAAGTTCCTATTCTCATTCTTTTACTAGCTGTATTTGTGGGTATAAAGGAGGATTCATTTTGTTTTGCTCATCAGGCAAGAAAATGGCACCAAGGTTCAGAAACATTTGGAAAAGTTTGGAAGGAAGGGGACGTAATTGGTAGTATGTTGAATGCAGATGAAAAGACAATAAGTAAGTACTAGTTTAAGTCACAAAGAAGGATTCTTATATTAACTTTGTTGCACTGGTAGAGATGGGCGAAACTACAAAAAAAATTTGTGAACGTCTCATTGCTGACAGACTGTGTGGTCAAGTGGTAAGGGCATCTGACTTGCAGTCTGGAGGTCTGGAGTTCCAGTCCTGACTGGGTGATACAGAAGACTTGAAAAATGGAACTGACAAGTGCTCAGCATGATAAGCAATAGAGTAGGAAAAACAAGTCAGTGAGCCACAACTGGAGGAAAGGGCCCAACTTACAGCAACTGGTTAGAAAGCGGGCTGTAAAAGATCCATTTAACTGACTCATTGCTTAGTTTTATTGGGAATAGGGCAGACCATCCAGGATTGGAGTTAATCTGTCTAGTTTTATTGGGCATAGGGCAGACCATCCAGGATTGGAATTAATCTGCCTTCAAATGCATCTGAATATCAGCCCAAATCATTTAATTCCAAAGTCCAAGGAAACTTGATCCAGGCCAAGTGTTTACAGTTGAATGTCACCTCAGTCTCAGTCTCAGTACTCAGTCTGAGTACAGGCCTGCATTTGCCCTGTACTCATGGTGTGTACACGCCAGTTTATATGCGTGTATGAGCCTGTAATGATGCCTTGCCGGGTACGGGCCGCTCATGAGAGCGGAAGCCTCGCACGTCTCTCCTCGCTAAAGTGGAGCTCTTAACTGGCATAGCTACCTGGCGTAGCATAGCTACCCGAAAATTTGGACACTGCAATGAGCTCTGTCACGTGATATGCAAGAGCCCCCCCTGGCTCGCCCCATTCACGTGCCGCTTGACTTAAACGGCTAAAGGGGAATTCCGACCATTTCCTTACGGGGAACAGTTCTATGTACCCCGTAAGGCATTGAATACGGGTATGCCCTGTGTTTGTGTGTGTGTGTTGGGGGGGGTGGGTGGGTGAGGGTGGTAGGTGGGGTGGAGTGGGATATGAGAGAGTGGAAAGGAAGTATTTCATAACAGTATTACCCACTGACTTAAAAATGTTAATGAATTATCTCTGTTGACTTACTTGGTCCATGGCTACCAAACACATGAAGAACATTGTGAGTTATTGGGTCAGGACAGAGTTTGTTCAAGAAATTCTAATGTTATCAGTTTATCTCCCAAACACACTCTTTTTTTGTGAGAATTTTAAATTTAATTTGCTTTGACAGGTTTCACCTTGAATGGGGAGTACCTGACCTGTCCTCTTGGAACAGAAGTTGCTTTTAGAGATGTGGAAATTAAGGAAGGTAAAAAAAGACTGCTGAAAGTAGTGTTACAATTATAATAGTTGCACTATATTTAAATATCATGGATGTAAATGAACAGTTATTAGTTAATGTTAACCTGCTGGCCGGTCTTGCCTGAAGGATGGGCCCTTCGCTTCTTTCATTATTGAAGAACACAAGTGAGCCCTTTTTGCGACAGTGATTATTTGGAAGATGTTTTCAAAGTTGATAAATGTTAGGTAAAATCTAGAAACGAAAGAAAGGTCTTAAGGAATGTTCGAACAACTTACACTTTTACTTTCACTAAAAATGGTAAATCAGGCAAATTTCAAGACAACAGTAGTTCTTGATCAGCTTACCTGCGGCAGTTCTTCTTTCCAACTCAAGAACTTCAGGGACCTCTAAAATTGAATTGAAAATTCAAGTTGGATTACTACTTGTGAGTTCATCTATCATGAAATCTTTCAGATCATAAAGTATCTCACAGTGTTAGGTATTAAGTTTGATTTTCAGTTTTCCATTTTACACCCACTTTCCACACTGTATTCAAAATATGAATTTTTTAAACCTATCAAGGAATGAATTAATTGCTCAGATAATGTATTGCTATAAGGGTGCACTTGAACTATTACCTTAATGGATCCAGGTGGTTCATAAAAGTAAATCTACTTCACCCCTGTCTACCAATCCTGTTTAATTTTGTAATACCTACTTACCCAAGGTAAGTCCTTGATTAGCTTTTAGGAGCACAGTGGAAATGGGGGTGGGTGGGGGCCTTCTACAGAGAATTCCAGATCTAGTGGTTTGCTTGTCCAATTTACATCATGGCTGCAGCTTGTCACCTGGATTTCCCTTCAGAGGGGGGAAGCTTCTAAATCAAATGTTCTCTTGTCATCTTCAGTCATCTGTTACAGGAAGTGTCTGTAACAGAATTCAAGAGTGCTGTGGCTTCAATGAGTACCTTCCTCCTTTAGCCATATCTTTTGTTTAATAAAAAAAAACAGTGGGTAGGTACCCTTAGATTAAAAGGGAATTTTAAAAGTTAAGGCACAAAACTCTAACAAACAAACCAATGATGTTGACTCCCTAATTTTTTTTTCAAATGTGATCTCTCCTGTAGGTATGGTTCCAGTCTTTATGCTAACTGCAGGAGAAAAGGCCCAGCTGTATTTTGGTCAGGTAAGCCTTTATTCCTGTCAGCCGTTTTAAGAGGAAAGAACTATCAAAAGATTCATCCCATTTGTTGAATTTCTGATGTTCATGTGAACATAAATTTTACAGCAATGTTTCGAAATGAAACATTACCACCAATTTTGCATCCTCACAGAATTGCTACATGTGCAAGAAATTAGCACTGCTGTCATCATGCTTATTCAATTTATCATTGAACACTCGTTCATCTCAAAAACTACATGATTTGATTTGGCCAAGCCCACAATATTCTCTTTTCTGAGATTGCTTCTTTGCAAATTCTTGAATCTCACAAAACGAGGAACAAAACTGATTTGCATATTTGCTAACGGTTCCATTTTAAGCAGAACTGCTCTGTTTTCTGAGCTTTTAAACCCATTCAAATCAAAATTTTCTGATTTCTAGCTATCAGAATAAGAAATGTACTAATATATTGAGTGATCATGAGACCATAACTATTATGAGCTGCTTTCTAAATGTCAGCACAGTACAGCGTGCAGGTGTGATTTGATTGCAATGGTTCAATAACTTACATATTCATTAAACAATATCATAACCACTTATTTTTATTCATATTTTTGATGTTTGAAGCAAAAATGTTATTCATGGCCAGACTTTAAAGTTTTGTCAATTATGTGCCAGAAATATGCAAAAGTCATCAAAAATGATGATGAAAATGCCTTTTATGAAGCTCTTAATAACAATTCAGTTGGAGAAGATATTATTCTGTATGGTTTTATGAAAAACTAGTCTTTTATGTGTTAACTTTTACAATTTTATTTGCTTCTTTTATGAAGTGACTTAAAGATTGGTTCATAAGCATAGAAACTTGTACTGCCACCTTCATTTCACTGAAGATTCAGTTTCTATGGATTACTTATTCTAAACATCACCAAAGTAAAGCAAAGTGAAAAAGACGGAACAAAGTATAACTGCCAAATTTCATTAATTTTGTAAATGTTTTGCAATTGTTATGGTCACAACAAATGTTTAAGTATACTAAAAATGAAAGAATCAAAGTAATTGCAAAGCAATAGTTGGAAGAAATGAATCCAACCTTTGCATACCTGGAAGGAATTTCTGCACAAAATGTGAATGTTTAGAGAGGAAAAGAGCAGTTTCATCCCTGGACCTCACCCATTTAGTTTAGTGTTGGTTTCACCATCCCATGGCTGGCGGGTTGTCGGTTCAACAAAACAGAGCTGGTCCCTCAATGGTTGCTCCCCTGTGGGCTGGGGTTGTAGAATATGCTCATGGTATCCCCCCCCCCGTCGTAAGAGGTGGCTAAACAGGAGGACTTGAATGGTACTTGAACAGTAAGACACTATATAACACATTTGTGTTGGTGTGTCATTAAATATTATCTAAATTACTGACAAAGTGTCCTCACCCTGCTGAGTGGATCATCTATTGCATATGTTCCATTGACTGATATGAAAATGCATGTCACCAAGTATAGAATTGATATTCCTCTAAAATCAGAACTGTCTCACAGGAATTATAAAAGGGATTAATGGCTGTTCATTTCTAATTGGTGATGATTCTCAAGTTGTAATTGTCCATTTGGATCCAGTGGCGGATGTTATCCCAAATTATTTCCCTCTATTGAATATCATGGTTCATCTAGTTCTACTCCATAATCTGGGTTGTGTTGTTATAATGCAGTAAATTAAAAATTGTACGCCTTTTCTGCCTCTTTAAATCAAAATGTTTTCGTTCAGTTTATGAATGAACAAGGTTAAACAATGCTGGAAACTGTGCATTACAACAGGCCAATTCACTGTTGGTGATTAATGATATAGCTGGATGCACTCGGGATACACTTCTGTCATCACTTGCATTTCCCCTAAAGTGCAGTATCCTCTTTAGTGGCAAAGGCTTTCCCTCATGTCTTCCCCCCCCCCCATGACACCAACCCCCCCCCCCCCATGACACAATCCTGATTATGCACCTGATCCTTTTGCTGATGCCCAGGCCATCATTGTGTACCCCTGACTTCAGTTACGGCTTTTTTTTATCTTGCAGGATGTCTATGCATTGAAATTCTTCACAGTGTGTGGTCTTCAAGAGGGCTATGAACCTTTCTGTGTGTGAGTTTATTGCCATATAAATAGCAATTTGTTATTAGTTTTTTTAAGTTGTGTGAATTTCAGTCTGCAATATAACGTAAACCATTTTAACATAATTCACTGCATGGTCAAGTGGTTACAGCATCTGACTTGCAGGCAGGAGGTCTGGAGTTGGACCCCTGGCTGGGTCGTACCTAAGACTTTTGAAAACAGAACTTATTGCCATTGTTCTTGGTGCTCAGCATGAACAGTGGAGTAGGGAAAACAAACCAGTGAGCTACAATTGAAAAAAGGTCATGGCCTGCTTGACTTGAATCAATTGGTTAGAAAATGAACCATCAAACCTCATCTAAATAATAAACTAACTAACATTCATTGTAATAGATTTAAAAAGAAAAATATCATAGATTTAAAAACTGTAATAGTCTATCTACTTAACCAACTAACTAACTATAGATTTAAAAAAGTAACATTGTTGGATTCTCTTACCCATGAATTGATGTGTGCTTGGCATTCCATAATGAAGATCATGGTTGGCAAACTATTTGTGGCAACCCTTTTGAGGATTGCAATGAGGTTAGCAAATAATCTGTCTCTTTTGTTCCACTTTTTAAAGAACATGATGAAATTGAAACAATAATTGAGTGTCAAAATAGTTTTCATAATGGAAAAATTTAACTTCATGGTTTGAATTGTGTGGTTACAGAAATATGAAGAAAATAATGCCGTTGTGGTACACCAAGAGCCAGCCAGGCTTCAAATCTGTTGATGAAAACCATCCGACTATGGAAGTCACCAGGATACCAGCAGGGTAAGTAACTTTATCTTAAATGAATTCAGTTTCTTTTAGTGAATCTGTTACTTGTGAGATGTCTGACTTTCCCTGAAAAGACCATTACTTGAAATGCCTACCACTTTACAATGATGCAGAGAGGACTTTAAAAATTGAACGAACTGCAATTGTGATTGGGGTTAAGCTTAAGCAATAGAGTAGGAAAAGCAAGCCATTGAGCTGCAACTGGAAAAAAGGCTGAGTTTGGCCTGATTTAAACCAATTGGTTTTGAACTGAGCTATAAAACCTCATCTAACCTCACTATTAAACTACATGATTTCTTCAAGTCAAGTGCAATCGACAGTACTAGAAACATTAAGTACGAAGGTGAGTTTCTTCCTGCATGCTGGGAAAAATCTCTTCGCTACTTTTCAAATTTGAAACCCGCCATAGCATGCACATGGCAGTAAAGATGGATTTAAGTCAATTTTAATGGAGAATTTTGTGTGTGCATTGATGAATGAAGCTACGAAGGAAACGTCCAGTGACCAGCACAATAGAGACATTGTGATTGTATTCTTCTGTGACACTGAACACAAAAGCAGTGGTGGCTGTCATGATTTATCTTTTTCTGCTTGGGTACTTCAAATTTTTCAAATGAGGTAAAGCAAGTTTCCTCTCAAGTGTGTTGAAGCTGCATTAATTCGAGTTGTGATCTGAGGATGTCACTTGAAATTAGGTCTCCTGGAAAAAATGGTTGGGAACTCCTGAATAAATGGTCAAAAAACATGGTAAATGACATTTTCAAAAACAAAAGAAAAACAAAGAGAAAGAGAAAGAAGTAGAAGAAAGATTACAAACACAAATGTACAGACAGCACTTGAAAAGGGCTCTTTAAGTTGATATATATAACTTAATGAGAGTGTCAAAGGGTCACTATACCACATGAAAATTTCATTTCATTTCATTTCATTTCATTTATTTGTTTCATCACATTACATATTATAATATGATGTGAAAGGAAGTCATCCAGAAAACCAAAATTGGCTTAACAAAATGCTTTTGATTAGTATAATAAGTCAGGTTCCATATTCAGTTGTTACAGAAAAAGTTAAAATTTTGAATTTTGTTGTGTCCTGACTTGTTGTGGTTTTGTGCATAATTTGGAAAATTGTCTGGTCACAGATTTGTCAAAACCCAGTTCAACTGTTGAGTACTGACTTATTAAACAGGTATTTGTTATGTGGGATGTGCGGATCGTCTTAGTTCGACCATATGTCACTGGTATGTGAAGAAAACATAACAACATTGGAGATAAAATTGGAATTTAATTTATCTATTCATTTTTTTCATTTGAAACCCTGAATTTAGAGGATTTACACTTTTTAGAGTGCAGGAACTTGCTTTGCGTCTTTCTTGTGACAGGTATCATTTGTTGTCACCTGGTACTATCATTGCAAATGTTTGATAACAACTGCTAATGTCATCAGGCAGGAACATCATTAAACAGTAAATGAATGTGATGAAACTTGAGTCTCAGTGTGTCACTCATCAGAAATTTTCTTTTTTGCCTCATGAAAAATACTGTCAACTCATCAGTGTTGAGTACAGAAAAGTCTTTTTAATAATTTTCTATCAGGCATGCCTTGCATTCAGTTTAGTATATTATTATATTAATATTTGATACTTAATTTTAAGTGTTCCATATTTCTCACCATGTTAATTTTAGATGTTCCAAAGTTCTCACGTCCTGTATTCCTTTGCAGGGTTGAAGGACCTCCATGCCTTCGTATTTCTCACAAGACTTTTTCTTCCATGGAAACTCATCCCTACGAATTTTTGCGACTTAGTATGCCAGTGGAATGTCAGGATTATCCAACTAGGTATGCCAGTAATTTTTAATGACAGGATTTTCCTAAGTTTCAACAGTTCTACAGTTTTCTCTCAAAAAAAGGAATTTACTTTTACTAACAACCTGAATTATTACTTTTCCTTGTTACTGCTCCCAAATTCTTTGTTTGCAAATCCTACCTTCTTACAGTTTCCTACTCCCTACCCTACTATAATTAAGTTTTTTTTTCTAATTCACCATATAATTTTAGGAGTCACATGATTCTAATACAAGCTTAGGACCAAGATTTATAGCTCTTTGTATTAGATAAATTTCCTCTTAGTTTTGGGTGAATTTTTAGTTTTTGGAAGTTGGATATTTATTTGAAGGTCTAATCCCCTCACCCCAAACTTTTTTTTTTGTGGTAGTCGACAGAAAGTCTTAATTTGCACAGCACTTGATTGACAGCAAGTTCTAAAAATGCTATGTGCTGAAGCTCATATAACACAGCATGTACTATACTGAAAGTGTTTTGATTACTCATTGGGGTCTTGTATGTTCAACCTGAATCAATAAACTGACATTGTGTCTGGATGATGTTGAATTTTAGACAGTTGTGGGTTGGACTTGAGTAAGTAGGTCAGGAGAATTGGAACATTTTGGGGTGCGAGGGTTAGGCCTTAACACTTGTAAATTGTTTTAATAGGCTACTTATTGTATTTTTCTCTCTGATATTGGCACAAGGTTGGCGAATCAAAACAGTCCTAGCTTTTTCAGAGGTTGGTTATGTCTTTATTTCTGAAAGTCCTCCATACGGTGTAGTAAAGCAGATCTTCCCTTCAAAATAAAAGAAAGTGGAATCTATTTGCTTGATTGGTGCAAGTTTTACTTGAAAATATCCCACTGAAGAACGGCAGTGTGATATTGAATATTTGAAGTGTATTATTTTGTGTTGTGGATAAATACCATTTACCTTGTATGAATCCAGGAAGTGAATGGGTTCATATAATTTTGTTGTAAAATGCACAATTCTTTTTCCTCTATCTCTCACCAGTGGGGAATTAGCAATCTCCATCCCTGTACCAACATTATCTCCAGCCAACGCAAAGAGAAATATTTGGAGGCGACACCACGGCCAGAATAGTTTGGATTACCTAGATAGCGACACCATGGAACCTGTCCGTAAGGGTAAGGGTTATATTATCTTCTCATGCATGCAACAGTCATATGCATGCAAAATTTCGAATAAAACCAAGTTTAATAATTTCAGGTCGATCAAGTTAATATGCTTATCACAGCATAGCAAGACCCTCAGGGGGCCCAGTGGACATGAGACATCATGGGGCCTACTACACCCATTTTCTATTGAAACTCTTTGATATGCATGGGGATGGTATAGGGTAATTAAGAGTGATTTGAGTCATTTGGGCCTTGATCCCTGGCCCCCCTGGATATTGTCCTTTCAGTCCACTCACTTGCTACACCATTGATGCTTCTAATGAACTCAGTTATTACTAGGGGCCGATCCAGGATTTGGAGACAAGTGAGTGCATTCAGTAGAGTTGTAAAATTGCATATAGTGCTTTGGGTGGGGTAGGGGAGGGGTCCTTATTATGGAACAATTTTAAGAAGAAGGCTTTCATGTATATGATTATTGATGATCTAATGGAATGGTTTAGTAATCACAGTATGAGCTAAAAATTGATCACAATATTGTATTATAAATAAATGAAGAAAATAGTGACTTGAGAGCACAAATTTCACATGTATGAGAGATAGGCTTATTTGGGCCTATTCAGTCTCCACCAGGACCTGTGTCTGTTGGTTTATTCTCCTTTTTTTTAAATTTTAAACTACAAAATAATACAGCTTTTTCTGTGTAATATGTTTGGTATTGTGTTAATTTCTTTACTGTGAATTGTAAAGACTATGTATAAGACTCAAACTTTGTTATTTACAAGTAATTAATATTTTGAAGTGTTTATTTGGGTGTACTCTTTTCCCCCACACTTTGGCTAATCCAGAGTTTACTGTTTAATTTCCTTAAAAAGTTTTACACTAACTCTGGAGTTCGACCAAGCCAAGTTATTGAAATGAAGTGCTTTTGTGCTGTGGATAAATGACTGCTATGGTAATACAATGTACATCTTCTCAGAGTTATTTTATTGGAAGTTTTCTAAAGAATACAAAATATTTTTACAAATTTTGTGAATTCTGTACAAGTGATTATGTTGTCTTTGGTTTTGAAGTGAACTACAAACTTTTGAGTGCTCTTGTGAAACTGTATCAGTTTTAGTAAATGAGTTTTACTGCCCAGTTTCTAACCAATTGGTATAAGTCAAGCTGGCCAATGGCCTTTTTTCCAGTTTTGGCTCACTTGCTCGTTTTCCCTACTCCATTGCTTATGCTGAGCATCAAACAAAATGGCAATACATTAGGTTCCATTTTTAAAGTCTTCAGTATGACAAGACCAGGATTCAAACTCTGGACCTCCTGACTGCAACTTGGTTGCTCTAACTGCTCGACCGTGCAGTCGGTCTGAAACTGTATCAGAAACAATCTGTACCAAGCCTCATCTCTCTCACCAAGTGTTCATGGTGTGATAAGAATGCAGAAATTTGGAGACAGACTGAAGTTTTTATGCAGGTTATCCTCATAGCACCAGACAATTTAATCACAGTTCATCATATGAAAATTTCATTTGTGCTCCATATAAATTGCATAGCAAGACTTGCCACTGGAGAACTGCTTACTTTTAAATAAAGGTGTAGCTATTCAAAGTTCATGCTTTTATAGAAATATTAAATACATCAGGTTTCCTTTTTTTTCATATATCATACAAATTGGTGAACATACTCTGGCTTTTGCTTCACCATATAGCTCACTGGGTGCTTCACATTAACTGGCTTTATACATTATTCTCATGTAAAGGCTAAAGCTACTTACACCATTTTCAGCTTGATACAGGATCTACCACTTTCAAAATGAAGTCTAGAAAAAGGATAATTCCCCATTCAACCTCACCCAACCCCAGACCCCCCTCTCTGTATAGGAAATATGCTAATAATTTATAGGCAAAGTTAAAATTTGGTGTAATTTTGAGGTGATGGGCATTATCAGATACTAGTGGGAATATTTTGGTGGCAAACTGCCCCACACTTTTCACTGCCCAACCCTATCCCTCTACTCTCCTGATAAATATTCTCTTTTTAATGTTGTTGTGGGACACGGTTTACGTTTACCTCTCCATAATTGTGACTTAGCTCATAAAACCAAATGTGTACAAATCATTTTGTAAGTTGGGTATGGCATCATTTTTCTTTGTCCCTTCCTATCACACAACCCCCCCTACCTCCAAAGGAAAAAGAGGTTACAAGAAGGCAATGCTGTCTCAGCACTCGTACATTTATCCAACAGTTGGTAAGATGCATGCACAAACATCACTTGGATGTTGATGTGATTCTGATATTATACCATTTAAACTTAAATTGGGTATTTCCCTCTAAGTAGTGAACTTTTTGGTGACATTTACTCACTTTTTGGGTGTTTCTGTTTTTGATATTTGTTTTCTGGTGCATGGTTTGCTTGCAGTGCTTCTCAATGGTTACAACAGCTCTGTGCATGGAAGTGACTCTGAGAGCGACATCTATCACGATAATCTATCCTCTCCTCTCTACAACAAGGCGTCCATCCGGAGAAAACTTCTTTTGAGTAATAACAATGGTTTCTTTCTTCCTTTTATACTTTTTGTTCAGGTTCTTTGTTGGTTTCTTTGTTTCAATCATGTGAAATTCTTTGGGAATTCTTTGTTTAATATTAACTGCACTCAGCACTTTTAGTATCAAGTCAGAATTTAGAGGCTGGTTTAGTTATGTCAACATTGAGTACTTTTAATAAGGATAGGGTTACCAGATTTCCAGATTTACCCAGATAAGCCCTCTTTTTACTGGTGTCCAAGCAGGTTTCTAAAATTGTCCAAAATGTGTGAATTTCATGTATTTCTCACCTAATTTGACAGAATTCTCCTTAATTTGCTTTAAATATGACTCAATTTTTCATCTAGACACCCTTGGAAGCCAAAGTTATTCCAAAGCGGAGGGAGACACCCTTTCCAGGCCATTGATCCCTGTCCTCCTTTTCAGAAAGTAAACATTGGAACCCTAAACTGGGAGATCAAAGATATAACATCATGTAACTGGAAGGCTGTTGTTTACAGTCAGTTGAATGTACAAAATTTAGTTATACCATGCTATACCATTTGTTTATTAAAATAAATTTTCCAAAAGTTGACATTCATTTGACATTTTTGGTAAACTCTTTGCATCTAGATACCCTTGAAAGCCAAATATTAATTCCACAGTTGAGGAAGACATGTACCCCTTCACCCTTAGCCCTGCTTCCAGGCCATTGGTTCCTGTCCTCCTTTGCAGAAAGTAAATATGGGAACCCTAAACTAGGAATTGGAAGTTATAACATCATGTAACTGGGAGGCTGTTGTTTACAGCCAGCTAAATGTACAAACTTTAGTTGTGCTATATCATGTGTTTATATAACTTCACCAAAAGTTGACATTCATGGGTCATTTTGGTTATGCTCCTTGCTTGTATGGCTGTGGTTAACATAAAAAAAACCCTTTTTAATCTCGTTTCAAATACTCTTCTGCTGAATATGAATTCTTTAACTTGCACTTTGTACTTCTCATGGTCACCTTGCTGCCTTGAAGGAACTGTTACCATTTGGTCTTTCCTCTTATACCTCTGCATGAGGGGGCAAAACATGTAAAAGCCCACTCACTAAAAAAATGTGGAGGGCCAACCAGGGAGAAGAAAGCTCACCTTTTATTAATATTCATAATGTTTTCAATTTGAAATCTTTTCATTGAATCCAACTCAATTTGAAACTTTGATTGAACCCATCTCTTATGGTAAAGTGAGATACATGAAAGGAAATTGCATTTGCTTCATGCTTAAGAGAAGGTTAGGTTAGGTTAGATGCGGTTTTACGATCCAGTTTCTGATCAATTGGTTTAAGGCAAACCAGCCATGACCTTTTTTCCAGTTGTGGCTCATACTTTACTGAAAGTGCAATACCTGTATCATCATAGAAACTTTTGATTTGTTTTGGTGTGGAACTTGAAACTTGACATTGAAGTTGTCTGCTTCACAAATCCTGATGTTCCTGCCATAGTGTTCAAATTTAGAGCAAGTCTTTGAAAGCATTGGGATTTTGCCTACTCAGTCAACAAAATTGCAATTTCCTGTGTCAGTGAACTGAAAAGTTGATTGACCAGAAATGAAAACACAGATTAACTCAGAGCAGCTATCTACTTAAAGATCACCAGTGGTTTGCACCAACGGACTTATATACACGGACACAGCATGTAACGTATGTGTGCTATCCGTAGATGGTCGCCACCGGCTGGGACAAAAAAAGCACACCAAGATGGCTGCCGGGAAGTAAGCGTCTGCTTTGATGAAGACTCTTTAATATTTTAAACAAAAGTTGAACTTGAATGGGAAACAATCATATCCCTGCAATGCGTGAAGTGATTTTGACCTTACCTTGCCATATTTCAAAAATATTTCAACTTTCTTGTAAAATATGGCAGTATACTTGAGCAAGTCCAAACTTTCACACAAAAAAACATAGCAGACGGCCATCTTGGTGCGCTTTTTCTCACACATACGGTAGCGACAATGTACCATGCAGTATGCTCTGTCCATGTATAGGAAGTCCGTCTTTGCACCTAATGGTTACCTTGAAAGATATTCGTCAGTATTTTGGTTAGCTCTGCAAATGACCAATAGTGAAAGCTCTCTTGATAAGTATGTACATTAAGACTTTATGGTAAACTCTCATATCAGGGTAACCAGTACAAAACACTCACTTACATCAAGTAATCAAGTAATAAGTGAAATGGCCACATGCAGACACTTTCCTCATGGTAGGGGTGACCCTGACTCTATTCACGTTGCCGTAATATTCACAGAAGCGTCAGCACCATATAGCCATTAATCAGAAGCAGCTTGGAGTGCATACCAACTCACTATTTTATAAGCTTGAAAATGCAAATTTGGTGGCACTAGCATAGTGTTCTAAGATCACTGGAGATTTGTAACAGAATCATTGGCAAAGTGCGAAATCAATTTTTATGTATGTATGGAACAATAAGTTTAATTGTTTGATTTTCATACCACAGTTGCATTCTGCAAAAGAATCATCACCCTTGATAGTTGTGCATCACCAGTAATGATTAAAAGGTTTAAACTGTGAAATTCTCCAAATTTAAAGTTTTAGTTACTCCTTCAAAAGGTTCATTTACCTCTTTTAAATCAACACATCTCATTTATACAAATATTGCAACTCAGCTGTTCATACTCTCTTGTTGCAGAGCATAGGAGAATGGATAGCGATATACCTGACTCTGAAACCGCTACCGTGATCACAGATTACGACAGTGATGGACGCACCAAAGGAAATTCATTGGAAAAGGACAAACGTAAGCTTCCAGTTGGTCGAAAAGTCCCTATCACCAGAGTTATATCTTCAGAAAATGCGACCGAACTTGTTAGAGATGTCCAGCAAGACCCTGCACCTACCCCTGCAAAATCCAAACGCAATCGTTTCTTCACCTTGAAAAGTTCTAGTATGGACTCTGGGGCTGTATTGAAGGAAGACCAGGGGACAAGATATATAGATATGAACGGAAGGCGTAGTCCAGGCAGTGAACCAAAGAAGAAACCATTCTCACGCAGCACAGAGACATCTCCTACTGGGACCCTGAGTCGAGAACAGCCCAAACTGATTGTATCAACAGACAACTCGGTAGACAGTGGTGAAATTCCAAAGCTCAGTGGAGTAGACACCAATGGGAACAGTTTTGAAGTGTACAAGTCCTTTGACATTATGTCGGATATCAGTGAACAAGACTCGGTAGATATACTGGCCAGCACAAAGTATCATTTTTCCATTCGGATATTCCCAGGGCAGGATTCCCAAGAGGTATACGTCGGTTGGGTCACCCCTGGATTTCACCAGCAAAGTCCAACATTCAGTCAAAATCAAACCAGAGGGGTCAAGATAAATGTTTTAGGAGAAAGTGCAGCTGACCAAGAAAAGTGAGTTTAACAGCCATAGGGATATGATTATTTTGCTGCTGGTGGAAGATTGGGCGAGGGGGGAAGAGGGGACCAAGCACGGGGAGGGGTGACATTTTGTTTGAACTTTGAAGGAAGGGTTCAAGATCACATCAAATTTTGCTATGTTTAATAGACAGAGATTTATTCTAGGCATTTCTGTGAAATTTGCACTATAATCCGATGTGTGGTTCTCAAGATATGAGCAGGTAAAGTTGTCACATTTTCAACAAAAAGTGAACTTGGAGCAAGTACATATGACATCATATCCTCACGTGAATGGGTAGTTGTTTGTTTTTCTCCAAACTTTACCACCATTTTTCTCTGCAACAATCCCATACTATCAGAACATGTTTGCATGAGTGGCATGAGAACTTGACAAACTTTGTATTCCCCACAGGGAGGTACTACTCCTATTAACTTCAATTAAGGTCCACACAACAATCTGAAAAACATTCCTTGTCAATGTGAGGAAGTGATATAACCTCTGCTGCCTTCAAGCTCACTTTCTAACACTAATCAAAGTGACTTCGTTTACTGATATTTTGAGAAATACATGTCCATTTTGACTGGAAGTGTCTCCACAGTGTTTAGATTTGGTTCCTCTTTATGACAATTGAATTTTTGCTTAAACTTCCCCTTTCAGGGAAATTGTGCTAATTTTTAGGAAAATTTCTGAAATGCTTAACAACTTTTTCAAAAAGAACAACTAAAAATAGTGGAGTGACTGAAGCATACTTCTTCCCCACTTGTTTTTGATTTGTTGTCCATGTGGTATTTTCAGCTTAGGTTAGATAAGCCAAGTGATAGAAAGTCAATTTCAACTAGGCTTGACCCTTTGAATGGACTGTATGTATTGGCCTGTCTGAAGCCTAATAGAGGTTGATGAGCCATTGAACAATTTAACCCCACTCTCCAATAGTTACAACACTGTTAGACCCATTTTGGTTGGGTCACAGTTACAAAAAAACTACCAAACTTTGATTTACTCACATCAGTTCAATGAACAACATTGCCTTTCTTCTACCCATTAGTAGCAGAAATGGGAACCAATCAAAATGAGCCTTTCATCAACAAATATGTCATCAACAAATGAATGGAGACTGCATTGCATTAAATATGCCAAAAATGGCTGAAAAGCCCAAACAACTGCTGCATCATAGTTGAAAAGGAAGATACTTTGAACCTGAAGTGTTCACTCTCAGGGCTAGTGTAATTGGGTGCATGCTTGCCTTTCTTGTCAAAGCATTGATTTTGGAGCTAATTTACATCTTCAACCCAAAGAGAAAAGTTGGATGATTTGAAAGAAATACTACCAGTATTCATTAAAACAGGTCTAACACATTTTGGCTACTGTAAGAATCTGGCGACTATAAGAATTAAGCATCTTTTCGAAACCCACTTTCTGTCAAGACTACTTGACCTTGCTTATTGTTACGTACTTTCTGCAAATGGTTTCACCCACCTTTTGCATTTATTCCTCATGTTGTTGGTATTTATGGAAATTGCATCCTCCTCACTGCTGGTAGGGATTGCGTATGTAAATAGGAGGTAAGTATCAGCTAGGGCTCCCCAAACCAGGGAGTTTGGGGAATCTTTTCAACAGACTTGATGTATTTTGAATAATTTTTTTTTGAAATTGATATGTTTTTCCCTCTTAAGTTTCAAGAGGTGTGACAGTTACCTTGTCCGAGTTGGAGATCACTTGGAAATACTCACAAGTCCTGGGGGTCGAAGGCACACAGGGGGCATAGTGGTTGGATGTGTAGTGGACAGTAGCAATGGGGAATTGACCTACTACATCAACAGCAAAGAAATCCCTGTCAAATACAAGGTAAGATTACAGATTTGTTAACAGTTTCAGTAGCCAGGCCCTGAAATGAGCTGATGCATGTTGTACCGACAGAATATGATACAGTAGACTGCATGGTCATTTGGCTAGAGCATCTGACTTGCAGAGTTTGGGTACTGGCCAGGTCATATTGAAGACTTTTAAAATGGCATCTACTGCCGATGTGGTGCTTAGCATAAAAAATGGAATAGGGAAAACAAGCACCAGTGAGCCACAACTGGAAAAAAGGCTGTGATCCGTGGTCGGCTTGTCTTGAACTTATTGGTTGGAAACTGGGCCGTAGCTGTAAAACTTCATCTATATAGCTAACTAACTAATGATACAGTAGAGATGGGAGGCTTCCTGATTCTGATTCTGTGTAGGCTATGTATCATTGTGTAATATTGCAGCGGCATGGGGGTCTTTGTAAAAAATGTGAGTTGAGTGGCAATTCCTAATGTCACAGATTGAGAAATTGGCCCTCAAAATATAAGATTTGCTCAATCCTTTTGCAAATTATCTGACTTAAAAGGCAAGAACAGTCTCCCCAAACTTATTCTGAATCATCACCAAAATCTTATAATTTTCTTATTTCTTTTCGAAGTATCTTTTACACTAATTTAGGACCTCATTATTGCAGATACAAGGTAAACCAAGTAGTGACTCCTGGTAAATTTCACATTTGAGGGAAAAAATGACTGTCACATGACTGTCAAGAGCCAATCGTAATACAGGACAGTCTACTACACTGCTTCAAGTAGGTGTGACTGCATTTCTTCTTTAATAGAGCATCACTTGATGCCTTTGTCTGGGTCAGAATGAGGCTCAAGGAAGGCCTTGTAGTTGCTGTATTGTTCATGTTACTAACCGTCAAATATCAGAGGTCAGTATGTTTACTGAATTGTTTAATTGACCATTTGTTGAAGTGGACATGGATTGTACTTAGGAAAAGAAATAATACCTTTGCTACTGCTATGTGTTCTGTTTATAACCATAGTGTATACATATCTCTCTTCTTTTTTCTGTCAGGTTGAACCTCGCTCAAAGCTCTTTCCAGCTGTCTTTTTCCGGCCCACCTGTACAGAGATGGTGCAGTTTGAACTGGGTAGAGAAAAGGTAACATTTAAGGTTGATTCCATGAATCACATGTTTGAAGTTTTTTCCAGTAATAATTTATGCAGAAGGCTATGAAATTGTAAAATCAAGTTCTGTTTTCAAAAGAAATTGCTATCTTTTGCTAGAAAATTGTTTGTATGTGACAAATGATTCATTTTAAGAACATGTTCACTTTACATTCAAAAATTGCGAAAAGGTACTGCATTTTTATCAGCAAAAGTGTAAACACATACATGAAAAAGCCCTTAACTTAGATCAACTACCACCAACAGTCTAAAACCTGGCTTTTGTGTGGCAAGTTGGGTTTCTACTTGATAATAACACTTTCGGTTTAAAGCCATTCCAACACTAAAAACAGTGAAAGTATGATAAAATCCAATGAGCCCGTTGGGTAGCTATAAACTGTAGATGCTAACACCAAGAAAAATCTGACTTACTGCCCGAAGGTCTGGTTTTTAGACTGTTCAATTGTCGGTGATTTTAGTAAGGGCTATTTCACATAATGAAATGATGGGAAGACTGTTATTTTCTAAATGATCTTTTTTACTCTCCATTGATATTACTGTTGACCTCTCCCATTCCCATTTTGCCTATCCAATAGGAACTGTGATCCCATTTTTGGAAATAATTTTGCTCATTTGAGTTTTCAAACAATTACTTGTGATTTTTCTCCACTACAGAACTGTCTTCCATTGTCTGCAGCATGGTTTCGAGGAGATACCCTGAACTCTACTCCCCAGTGCCCATCCAGGGTTGAGGTACAGTCAATGCAAACTTTCAGTTGGTCCAGGGCACCAGAGAGGTCCCTGGATGTAGAAACAAGCCATGTGTCTGATAACAGTGGCTGGCAGATATCTTCTCATCAAGCAGGTATGATACTGTCATCAAAACTGTCATATACATATAAACACAAGGCATTGTTTAGCTTTAAAGCCATGTGTTGCATACTTTGCAAAGCAGAGGCAATACTTTTCTCCAAATTTATGTAAACATGACATGTAACGTGGAGGGATCAGACAGGTTTATCAATGAAATTGTGACAGGAGTAAATTGCTGTGTTCATTGGAAGTTGAAGCTAAAAAAAAAGGCTTGGGTAGGGTATCTCAATTAGTTAGATGGGATTTAATGACACACCATCAAGAATAGTGTCAACTAGACAAAAAGGGAAAGTTTAAAATATAGTTTTAAACTTGGTTCAAGTGGAAGTTTGGTTTCAAATACAGTTCAGTTTGTTTCATGTCCACTCCCTAAAGCTACTTCTCATGACAAGTATGGAATACTGTGGACATATTCTACAACCCCCAGCCTATTGGCTATGGAGTTTGACTTCTGGCTGCATCATACAAAAGACATTAAAAATGGAAACTGCCATTGTGTTTGATGCTCAGCATTATCTTGGAGTAATAAAGAGGATGTACATTCATCCTGTAGCTGGTGTTTCCTGTCATGCACATTCATTCCCTTAAACTTATCTGTTTCAATCTCTTCTCCTCCACAGTTTCATGGCTAGCAATTCGTATTCCAGAAGAAAATACTTGCATGGACATCTTAGAGCTCACTGAAAGGGAAGAATTGATGAAGTAAGAACCTTTCCTTTATTGTATGGGTTGTGCAACATTTTAATTTTACATTTTGGTTCATTAATTATGATATTGACATTTTTCCATTTTTCAGCAAATTAAAGATTCAATGAATAAATTTGTCCTCTCTATATTTTTAGATTTCACACCCATACCTTGAAACTCTATTGTGCAGTGTGTTCCCATGGCAACCATCGAGTCGGCAGGGCTGTAGGCAACTTTGTCAGTGAAGACCAATTATTTTACTGCTTGATGTGTCCATGTAAGTTGCGGCCAAGCCGTCATTACTTGTACTCTGTATTGTATGTAATGGCATGCTTGAGTTATTTGTTATATTCTTCAATAAGGTTTCAAAGTATATTTATGATATGATTTCATACATCTTTATGAGACATTTTTTGGCACAGACCATGGAACAATGATATTTGTAAATTCCAGGTCATTCTGCACAATCACTAGAGCTGCTTTTACAGACCCTTCAGTAGTTGAAGTTATAACTTTCGGTTTACACAAACTGGTGCATTGTGCTACTCAAGATCAAAAAGATCTTGATAGATGAAAGTATTAGATTATTTTCTAACCTTTTATTTTGGGTTAAGTCTTGCATTTATGGCGATCGTTCTGCTCATTATTTAATGTTTTATTCTTTGTTTTAAATTCATGGCTTTGCCAGAGGAGAAGAAAAAATATCCACAGTCCTTTTCATTGTGATCTTACATTCTTATTTCTTTCCTTTTTGTTTGCAGATTTAGCTGGACCCTTAAGGGAAGGCTTCTATGACCTATTAATAGCAATCTACCTTGAAACACATGCAAACACAAGGTTAGTTTGAAGTTAACCCTTGTTTACTCTCTACACACTGCTGGTTGATTATTTTATTTTACTTTTGAAGGTTTGATGGAAACATTCTTCATTTAGAAAAGGGACACCTTTTCAGTTGGAATAAAAGGTGCAGGCTCTGCATGAGTAAACAATAGCTGATATTGTTCTTATGATCCTTTGTTATTTGTGTCTTAGGAACAGTTATCTGTTTATGCAAAATGTAGTGTAACATTTATATCAACAAGAGTTGTGGAAACTATACAAATGGAGGAGTGGTAGGGGAGGGGAAATGAGGTCCTAATTGGAAATGAGATCATACCCTTGTAAGTCAACAAATAACATGTTTAAATAGAACCATTAGTGTCACCCAGAACCGAGTGTATAGCCTCGTATTGCCCCCCCCCCCCCACTCCTTATCCCAATCTCCCAATCTCCCTCTCTCCATGTCATCAGTTAGAAACTTCATTTAAAGTACGGACAGAGTGACTCCTTGTTCGGTGTAAAATTCAAGGTTTTTAGTCTGGAAGGTTTCTTTGCCTTGCCTCGATTGTCATCAGGACTGGAAAAAAAAAGTTCATTACCTGCAAATAAATCAAATTTCCCTTATTTTGTACAATGCTAGTCAATTTCCCTCCAAGTGCCCATATTACCCTACTAGTAGTAACATATCATGGCAAGGAGCTTCCCAGATTACTTATGATTTCCTGCTATAATTGTCATGTCAAAACCTTTATCAGACATAAAATTTTATGCAGAATAAATCTAGTTCAATTGTCACACCATTTTCTGTTCAAACTTTTACCCATAGACTAATGACTCAGGATGAGTTTATTCTTCCCCTCTGCTTTGAGAACAAGTCTGTTCACGATGACATGGCTGAAGAGACAGAGAGAGGGCAGCAGAGCACAACCTTGAAGAGAGCCCTCAGCAACACTCAGACTTTATCCATCCGTCCAGAACTCAAATTCACAGAAGATAGGTAGGTTTGAAAAACTTGTTTTTAAAAACAAAAGACTGTTGAAATAGCAGTTGTTTGCAAATTGTCTGCATGCAGGGTTCCTTTGCATTTTGGAAAATAGGGGTAAAGTCTAGAACCTTATCATGTTCTTGATTCGATCCTCGAATTTTGGGGTTTCTGAGTCAGGAAAACTTGCCTTATAGCCTTCGAATTCGCAACCATACACTTAATGTCATCGTGATCAAATTTATTATTCTTCAGTACTGTATATTTCCATTTTAGTATTCCAAATTCTGGAAAAATTTTTAAATTTCAGTACTTTGAAAGTGTGGGAACCTAATGAGTATATGGTATAGGGAACATGTTGGCTCTTACTTTAATACACAGTCATGATATTATCTTCTTGCTAAATATAAAAAGGACTCCAAACCTTCCTTCCCATCAAAAGATTTGGTTATGCCTCTCCTCTAATCTTTATCATTTTATGTGATCTTACAGTAGTGGCAGTCAGCAGACAGTACTTGATACCAGCCCACCAATGTGCAATATTGCAGACTTGAAGGAACATATAATCAGTGCTCTGAGTAAGGCTGTGAGACACGGTATACATCACTGCAGAGATCCAATAGGTGGCACCTATGTTACTCTGTACACGTAAGTCTTGATATCATGCCAAGTTGTTAAATAATTAAATTGTTTGAATGTCTGCTTATTGGTTAATAGTTATACTTTTTCTGGTTTGGGGTTAACCAGAAAGGAGACAGTAATGAGCTTTGTCAAGGAAAGTATGAAGCAAGAAGGAATGAGAGATCATGGGGGATGATTGAGTAGGCTTGGATTTTTTTAGATTAATTCTTGCTTAATTCAATTTGTTGTCTCCCTGCCAAATTTTTTTTTATTCTAATTATCTTTCTCCATTTAAGGGGAAGTTTAAACAAAAATTTAATTTTCATATGTGAAAGAGGAACCAAATCTACACAGTGTGGTGAAAGTTTCATTCAAATCAGACATGTATTTCTCGAGATATCAGAAATTGAAACCAGTAGATTTGTGTTCAAAAGTGAGTTAGGGGGCAGCAGAGCTTATATCATTTCCTCACATTGACAAGGAATGCTTTGTTTCACTTTGTTTTATCAGACTGTTGTGTTGAACTTGAAGTTAATAGGAAAAGGAACTCCCTGTGGGGGATGCAAATTTTGTGAAATTTTCTTGCCACTTATGCAATCACCTTTTAATAATGTGTGACTGTTGAGGAGAAGATCGAATCTGAAGTTTAAAGAAAAACATAAGATGAGGGGATGTGATGTCATATGTGCTTGCTTCAAGTTCACTTTTTGTTGAAAATGTGACCACTTTACATGCTCATATCTTGAAAACCACACATCGGATTTCAATGCAAATTTCACCCAAATACTTAGAATGAATGCTCCTCTTACATATCAAATCGTGTTGCAACCTTAAATCCTTTTTTAAGTGCCATAATTTGCACCTTTGGATAAATTTTTATTAGGAAAGTACTGATAATTGCTACCATGCTATGACTTGGATGTTGTTACACTCAAAATTTGCATTTTTTATAGGTAATATTTACTTGATTTTTACTATTTTACATTTTTGGTCTAAAACATTTGCAGGCCCCTGCTGAAAGTCTGTGATAAATTGTTAGTCATGGGTAAGTTGATCTTATCACATTATACAAAAATGACTTTGTGGTGTGTTGTTGGTATATTTTAACCGTTTTGTTACAGAAGGGGTCCAGCCTACCATACAGAGTTATATTTGGTATTATGTATACACTGTATGTTTGTATGGGCTGTGGGAAATACAAAAAAAGAAGTTTTTGTATGGCAGCTGCCATATTTGCATTCAAGGGTGGTCATGTGTAAGAGTATCTCCTTTTCAAACTTACTTAGTTTTCAAAACATGATTTCACATTGTGGGTTTTTTAGGAGCTATTTCAGGATGCAGCAGTGCCATGGTTTTAAGTTGAGACCTTAAGTATATAGCAATGCTAAGTTTTGGTTTGGCAGCAAAACCATGGGAAGCAAAGGGGTTACAGTGAAAGATTTGATATTTACGGGAAAACCATGTCATTGTTAGACTGTTAGATTTTTGCAATACATGGAAAAACAAGTTATATAATGAAAAGAATAGGGACACTCTCTGACATATTTGTTTGAATGATTACAAGGGTATTAAAGGATTTACAGAATGAGCTTGAGTGATGCTTTGTCAATACCCAGTTTTATTCTACAGAAAACGTAAATGCTTAACAGATATATCACAGTGTCAACATATATATAACTCGTTTTTTAGTTTGAACTGTTATGGTCAAGTGGTAAGAGCATCAGACTTACAGTCCAAGGTTGGGAGTTCAAGTCATGGTCGGGTCATACCAAAGATTTTAGAAAAAAAGAACCTACTGCCATTGTGCATGGTGCTCAGCATAAGCAGTGGAATAGGGTAAAACAAGCCAGGGAACTTCAACTGGAAAAAAGGCTGTGACTGACTCGACTTTAGCCAAACAATTGGATACCCATTAGAGAATCGTTCCCTTGTCTTTGTCAAGTCTTTTAATAGCATATTTATGTAATGATGTATTGGCATCATCAAAGGTCAAGCTTTTAGCCAGGGAGGGACTATTGGGAAGGGGGTTGGGCTAAAAGTACTATAGCGTTCATGCTTTTTAGTATGTCTTGCCTCCTGAGAATATTATCATCTGCCCTGGAAGATATTTTCCCCCTTTGGTGGTATCTTTACCTCTGGCTATATTGGCCTGGCAAGGGTGGTATGGAAAACTAGCCCACTGTGGATTTGAGTGAAGTTATTAACGGTATGGGTGCAACAGTCGTTGAATGTTCTCTTTTCCAACCATCTTTTGCAAGGTGTGTTTGAGGCAGATGACTTGCGGCAACTGCTGTGTTTGATTGATCCTGCAACCTTTGATGACAATTATCGTAAAGGTAAGGTTACTTTATTTGCTTTAATTAAAGGGTAAGGGGAAAGGAAGGGGCTGGTGTCTGGTCGATCTGAAATACGGCTTATATACCAACTTATTCATTGTGTCTTCCAACATTTTAATTAATCAGTTGTTGCAGTCAAGTAAGTTGTAACTACATGTCAAAAATATGTATACTATAAAATCTATCTATGTGCTAAAATTAGTTTCTTCATCTATGAATGATATGTTGTGAAAACATGTAACTTTTAATTGATTGTAGGTCTAGTGACAGAGTAACCACCGCTTACTTTGAAAGTTAGTAAAGATGGCACCTGCTCCTGTTCGTCATGATGCTTGAGCCACAACCAAAATAAAAAGGCTGTCATACTACGAAATAGCCCCATACAGAAATGCACACTGCTAAAATCCCGATCTATGGGCCTTTGATCGGGTTTTTCGCAGAACGTTTATTCAAGAGTTTACACCTCTAGCACACAGCAAAGATGCTTATCACGCTTGAGTGCACAAGCTGCATGGCCATGCATGATCACTGTTTATTGTTAGAGAAACTCACACTGCTTGAATCCCAATCTGTGGGCATTTATTGGGTTTTGAGCAGAATGTTTATATTCAAGTTCCCACCTCCAGTCATGCATCGATGCACAATTTCTGTCTGGATCGCTAAGGGGCTGTTGCTGACATGGTGGCTGGCCCAACTTAGACCAATTGGTTAGAAACTGGGTCGGAAAATCCCATCTAACCTAATCTAACCTTTAGCATTGGAGTAAGAAAAACAGTCCAGTGATCCACAACTTGAAAAAGTCTGTGGGCACCACTTGATTAAACCAGAGGGTTAGAAGTTTAAGTGTAGAATTCCAACAACTTGTTTATGGAACTTAAAACCCAGCATTTGAATAAATTCTACAGTTTCTGCCAGATCCCATGTAAAAAAAAGCAAAGAAAAAAAAAAGAGATAGAAAAGTTAAAATAAAATTGCACCGATCATTTTCATTTGTAAGTGGGGATGAGCATTAGACTTCTACATAAAAGAAAAAAAATTGAGACGCTGGTGCCAGGGTCAAGGATGAGAGAGTTCTCTTAAGGGCTCTTGGTGGATTTAATGTCATTATTATACAGACTTCTCATTTGACAGAACTCCTAGGGCTGTCTGTAGAAGTAGAGCTGAGATTTGTAAAGACATTTATGACAGAAAATCATTGGGTCTCAAGCACAAAAAAGAGGAATGAATAAAAATAAGTTGACATGTTAAAGCAAAAGAGAGGAAATCATCTAGAAGGAAGAAATATCTCATGCCTGTGTATTAAGGTGGTTTTCATTTGAGAAGATGCATTTCTATAAGGGATCTTTGGAGTGTGTTAACCTATTTCGTAAACCTGACCTTCAAGTGTAAAGGGAATGGAAAGGGTAGGGATCTTGTCATCATGAAAGATTGCCCATACACCAGCTCTGTCATCCTCCCTTCCAAAATTTTAACAAATCAGTGAATTCTTCAACATACTGTTTCAGGTCTTTCGGACAGGATTGGGATCCTGCAGTTGGAGCTAGAGGAGCCAGTAAAGTTAGCCATGTGTTATTTGCTTCAACATCTTTGTGACAACCAACTTAGACACAGAATTGAATCCATTGTAAATTTTTCCCACGATTTTGTCCGTGAGTGCCAAGCTGTAAGTATCATAATGTTTCTGCTATCTACTTTAGTTGCTTCAACAATGCTCACTAAGCTGTGAACTTTCACTTCAAGCAGGAAAGGGTTGACAGAATCCAGGCTGTTTAAATTGGTTTAAATATTTATTGTACTTAGAACCTATAAAAAGAAAGGATGCAAACTTGTGATAATATTTGTGTGTACCCTTATGGATGGAGGGCAAAATTGGAGAGTGCTCTGCACTGCGGGGGTTTTGTACCCGTTTAGTCGCATATTTGGTCTCTAGCAATGTTTTACAAGATACTTAGGTACCAAATTGTGCAAACTATCACTGCGCACCACTTTGTATGCACTCATGAGTCATGAAAAATGTTCAAGTCTGATTTGCTTGTAGCTTAGCTTATTAAAACAGAAAGAGTGATGAGTAAAATTTGAAGATATCTTTTGAAGGGTATCACAATTTTTTAGTTTGGTCCATGCTATACTTTTTAAAAATTTATTTATGTATGTACATTCTCAACCATTTTAGTTTTATTGACTAGCTGTGAGGGTTGACATAGCTCTACAGAATTGATCTAGCAAAAATAGCTGTCCAAATGCAATTTACATGGCAGATTTTTTGCTGTTGCTACTCATGGAATTTTCCCTTTTATTATGATGAAGGATTCAACAAAATTTTTCTCTGTATCTGTAAAGCACAGTGCCAGAAAAGAATAAATTAAACATTAATGAAGAATATGCAAATCTACATTGCCCCTTTACCTCCTATTTGCATATGTAATCAAACCAGACAACCAAGTCCATGAAGTCTGCCAAATCTACTCAGTCCTCAAAGCCAAAGAAATTCATCCGTAAGGCTCTGCCCTCTAACTCGGCTCATGTTCTATCTGTTTCTACGATGACTTCGAGCACTCCATCAGTTTCTGGACAGTCAGTGTCTATGACTTGAGTAGTCAAGGTTAAAGCCCTGAGGGCTTTGAGGCCTGAGTAGATTTGGCAGACTTTGGTGACTTGATCGTCTTGATTGATTAAATATGTTAATAAGAGGTAGGTACCAGGGCTCATAGATTCCCAGACCAGGGACATTTAGGGATTATTACAATTATTTATATACAAGGTTATAAATTGTTTTGTCCAAACTGAGTTTTGGTAAATATATGTATCTTAGTATGAAAGTACCTTTTTCTGCAATCCAAGGGACGTGTTAGCCCCAGAAGGTTTTGAGATGCTCATTGCCAGTTGGATAGTGGCACTCTGCTTTAGACAGGGTTGAGAGGGTGCCATGTTTTAACTCATCATTGCTTAGGGGTCTTGGATATCTAAAAGGCTTTGGAACCACTGTGCAAGTGCACAAGATTGCTAGGTGTGATTTTCATGAACATTGTTCTGTACAGGATCAAGCATGCCGCCTTAAAGAGGTTCGCAACACTGACATGCCACCAATAATAGCAGCAAAGAAAACCAAAGAATTTCGTTCTACTCCTCAGGAACAAGTAAGTATCGTGCATACTTGAATCCCCAAATAGCATTTTCAGTCTAGCATACTTCTCTCAATGTAACAACAAGTGAGATTTTGTGGAAAGATGTTTGTTTTATCGTATGCATCGTGAGGTTTAATCAAAACTTGATCTACACCTGTGCTCTTCATGTACGGTCCATGTGTACCCCTAGGGCTGTTCAAAGTGCTCAGGGTTTGAATTTGGAAAATGGGTGAATTGGGGTGGAATTGTACAAGAGGGAGAATTTTGCGAATAGGGGAAATTTGCATGAATTGAGTTTTCAGACTCAGAGATGAAATTCATAGTTTCATCTGACTGGGAGCAATGGGTCAAAACAAAGTGCATATACCTATATAAAGCTGGTATTTTAATATAATAATAGCAAGTCATTCTGAATATCAGCTTTCTGGTTGTATGATTTGGGGGTTACTGATGGCAGTGTTCATCTGCTGTTAATTTGCTTTATTACAGTTGAAGAATTAATAGCAGTAAAGTTTTTACTGGGTGAGGTAGAATAGATCATGGATCACTTAGTGTGTTTTTCCTAATAAATACCAGGTGACAATGCACTTTTCAAAAGGGGGCTGGGGGAGGGGTGTTTATTGGAGTTGTTAGAGTAGTGCTAGGGTGAATAGTTGAAATGGGGAATCAGATCATAAAGGCTGAGAAATGCTTATCACTCTATCTTAACTTACATGAGATTGACAAATCATCTTCTTCATGGTGAGAAAATTTGCATCTCTTGTGAGGAAAGAAAAGGCAGGGTTCCTCTGATCATGGGGAACACATTTATTAAAGTCTGGTCTATACTTCTATGTAAGAAGCAAAAGAAACATTAATAAAGTGTACATATAGTATTATTTTCTATTTTGCAGTAACTCCATTTTGTCAAAAAACAGTGGTTTTGTAAGCACGATGGTTTAATGGAAGTTTCTAGTGTAAATAACTCTTAATGAAGTGAATCACTACTTTTTCCATCAAAATTGTCATAATATGTCATAATTGCTTTTTTTCTCCATCTTTCTTGTGACAGATGCGTATGCTCCTGTCCTTCAAAGAGGTGGCTGAAAGCCTCACCTGTCCTGCCCGGGAAGATCTCAGAGATGTTTTGAGTACCTTCCATTCCAATCTTGTCACACACTGTGGTGTTCATGAGGTAGATAACAAGGACGGAGAAGATGAGTCTTGGGTCAGGAAGTTATTAAACAGTTTATTTACCTCTAGAGGGAAGGGAAACGATGGTGAAGCTCCGCAAAAGTTTTCACCAGGTAAAAAGTTACGGCTGTAAGCTTATTTAATTTATGTGTTCTCTTTTGTAGGGTGGAGGTTTTCTCTGTTTAGGGCAAAATGATGTCATTTCTTCAAACAATGAATGAATCCATGAAAAAAATGATCTGGCAAGGAGTGACTCAGGACCTCTTGGTTGCTTTAACCCCTTCACCTTGCATCAAGATATACCTATGTTAAGTAGGTGCTTATCGTAGATAGAAAGGGACTGTTAGTGAGATTCTTTATAGCAAATTGTCATGTGAATACCAATGTCCCATGGACTGCTATGTTTTATACTATATTATGTTTTTTTTTTGAGGGGGGGGGGAGGGGGGTTGCAGAACATAGATGTGTCTCCATCCTCTGTATCATTCATGTACACATGTAGAAATATTTATCCTTACAAACCCCCTACCCATCTAGCCCATAAAAGTATGATTTTGTAATTCAAATTTGTTTTGTTTTCTTTTAGACTCTCTCTCCAGATTGATATCTGAAACCATGATCAAGTGGGCAGAGGAGCAACACATCGAAGATGCTGAGCTTGTCAGAGAGATGGCTAGGTTACTGTATAGACAGTATAATGGAGTAGGGGAGGTATTAAAAGATATATACTTGCATCTTGAAAAATTTATCCTATACCTGACCTTGTTAAGAACTGTTAACAATACCAATTAGATGCCCATTCAAGCATCTGACAATAGCCCTGAATGTTGAAGGCAGTTTATCTCAGATGTAACTGAAAGGGGATCTAACCCTTTAGTGCACCATGAGTAATTTGATCCCATTTTTGTCAGCACTTATTTTGGCCAGCCTTTATTTGAACCCCCAAATGTTGGGCTTCTGTTGAACAAGAATGGTAATCAAAGCTGCTGTAAATTGAAGTGGCTAATTGGAACCATAGGTCAGGTGCTTTAACTGGGAACTGCAGTTTTTCCCTAAAAACTGTGGCAGCCATGATGGACAACCCGGAAGGTAAATCTTTCGCCGTTTGCACAGGAGATGGACTCTAGACATTTTGGACATTTTTGTTTTCTCAGAGGGCAGGGAACCATTTGCATGTGGCCTTTTAATAAACTAGCCTTGTTGAAGTACAACAAATGCACAATGCATGGAGCAAGAATGCTGGACCCAAGCATAAAAGTTCACTAATACCACAGAACCAAAGCTGCAAAAGTGTAAGCGTAGATGATCGTAGCTGCAGAGTTGGCATTGGTTATTCCTATGAAGATCTTATGTGCAACATACAAAGAGTTCTGAATCTGATTCTCATTTTATTGATGCATAAGCATAAATGTGACCAAGGTGGGAAAAGTGGTCAGTTGCCATTTTGCACAGGATCCATCATTGGCCAAATACAGCACCTGCGTAGCTCGCTCTACCTATCCCTACAGTTGCCATCTCTGTTTGATCTGTTTAGCAAACAAGCTTCCAATAAGACCCCATTGTGCCAAACTTTAGTGTCAATTGGTTGCAAGAGCCACTTGCTGTGAACTTTCACTTGAGTTTGTTGCTTGAGATTAGACATACACCATAGCATAACCTTTCAGAATTAACAATACGAATAAACAAAGTCAAAAATCTACTGAGACAGCCACACAAAGGGGTTTTAAGTTTCTGATAGTTGCTGCATTTCAGTAATGGGCATTGTATCATCATGGCTGTCCTACTATATAAGTACATTGGTTGCAATTGCCAGTTGTGTTGTTGCAAATACTTTGCCAGTTTTCTACGAGTTCACCTTTACCCCACCCCCACTGAATCCCCTTCATTTGCCTTCATAAGTACATGTTTTTTGCACAGGTGTTGACCTATTTATGTTTGAGGCCAGAGAGACACTTTCCCACATATCAAAATGTAATGACAGGTCCAGACTGCCAGTCTTACATTTCTAGTTATGTTTATATTACCAATAGAACCATTTCCTTTACAGAAATGAAAATACTGTTGCCTGTTAGAAATGCCTCTTTTATTCTTCCAATCAAATTTAGTCAAATCAATCTTCCTCTACTGAATGCTGCTTTATTTGGATCTTTCTCTACAGCTTTGCCAAGCAATTTCCAAGACATATGTTGTTAGTGCTGAACAAGAAGCTGACATAAAAACCCTCCTCAACTCACTGGGTCAAATTAGATCTCTTTTGAAGGTACAGATGGGACAAGTGGAAGAGGAAGCCATGATTAAACATCTCTGGTAGGCTGAGAAGTGTTTATTGTAGCAGTTATTACTTTTGGTTTGTACACAGCCATGCAAATCGTTTAAGTAATTGAATGTATTGTTTAAAGTTAGATGGAGTTTTATGGCCTGGTATTGTTAAATGATCAAGAAAGGGTTCAAGTGTTCAGGAGAGTTGGGAACTTGCTCAAGTTTTTCTGTGGCATATTGGTAGTTGGGAAGATGCTTGCATTTCCTACATAGCAAAAATTCAAGTCATTGAACCCACAAGATGGGTTGGCTACTTTAAATTCCTCATAAGTCAAATTTTGATTTTGTTTACTTATTTACTTGCAGTGAAACTATCTCTCAATTTAATATTTCAATAATGATGAAATATTCTATTACCTTATATTTTGCTGAAGAAAACTCAGTTGTGATAAATATGCCAACTTTTTCATTTTTTTTAAAGGGACCTAACAGACAACAAGGTATTCTATCAACACCCAGATCTGATGAGGGCGCTCTTTGTGCATGAAACGGTGATGAATGTCATGGTAAATGTGTTGGAGAAACATCAAACATCTGTGCAATTGACTTGTGGGGAAGAAGGCGGCAAGAAGACTATGAGTGTGTATGTCACTCATGGTGCTACAGGAGGAGCACTCCCGCAAGGGGATCAGGTTCGTGCCCTGAAGTGGTAGACTTGCTCAAGTCATATCCCATATTTTGTTTCTAACTTTAAATATCTATCTGACAATTTTTTCAAACATTTGCTCATATAAATCTTTGTTTGCTGCTGCAAATGATAAATCACTCTATAGCTTAAAATTTGTAGGTATCCAGATTTGTTGAGTTGGCCATGCTGCTAGAATTGAATGGGACATTTTAGCCAATGTCTTCAAGAAAAAGGTGTTTTCTCAGGTGAAGTTTGTCTCTGTAATTGCGGCCGTTGACCCTGTTAAAACCAACCTCGTTGCTCTATTGAGCATTTAGCATTTGAACGGGGCAAACACCTTTAACTTTATTGTTCTCAAGATACCTAAACAGGAAGTTCTCTGATAGATTCTGGATTATTAGTTGCCTGCTTGAGATGGCTAGAACTTGCTGTTTGCAATAGTGCTATGCTGTTTGAAATTTGATATTCAGGTATGGTTTCCTCTGTTTGACAGTTACAATAAAAACAATAGAACAATTGGGAATTGTTTGTGTGCAATGCATGCTGGGAGAGAGTCAAAGGTGGTGTGTACCACTAGCCATCTCAGAACATGTTGAATTTCCCTGCCTATAAAAACTCTATACACATTTTTGCTTTAGTGAATGAAGGTCATTAAATACCAGATAAGAAGTTGCCCTACTGCTTGCCTTTCACACCTCCCAAACAGTGGCACATCTGGCTGGTATTATTCCACCTTTGTGTACATCTTCTGCTAGCTTTCTCTAATCAAGCTTGTGGTTTCTTGCAGCATGCTTGAATGAGTTAAGCAGGAAGTCGGGTCAAATTCGATTACCCCACCAAACCTTGCTCTTGGTGGGGAGTCAGGAAAAATAGCTAATAGCGTAAGAAATTCCTCATGCAGTCGACAGAATTGGACTTTGGCTGAAAACCTGTACATCCTACAATTTTAGGTTTAACATGCATCATCCGATTACCTTTAAGTAATGAGCATTGCTTTTTGTAACACTTTCCGTAAGATGTTATATTATTTATTAGCAGGTGATCTTTGCATTATTTCATTTCTGCTATAGTTTGAATATCCTTTCACATCCAATCACTTCATAACTGAAAATAAATGACCTTCATGTCCTTTGACCTAATTTGCATGTATTTTAATAATCATACATTTTATATTTAAATTCCTTGACTGTTAATATTATAATGGCTGCATGATAAGTCCTTCCTGTCACAGGAGAGTGACTATATAAAAAAAAAATGTACTGAAAAGCGCTTCATGTCTGTAACCTTTAACCTTTCAGCCACCAGAGTTCAATCGAGAAGTAATCACGGCTTGCTCCCGATTCTTGAGCTACTTCTGTCGGGTCAGTCGGCAGAACCAGATGGCAGTGTTTGATCAGATTGAATATTTCTTGAAGCAGAGTGACATAGGATTGTGTGAGTGATAAAAAAATGTATCGTACTGCTGGGTGTGACTCTCTGCTAACTCTCCCCTCCCCCCTTGATGTGCTTTAAAATGGAAGTTTTTCAAACTTTGACAGATGCAAGGATCAGTCAGTTTTGGCAGAATTTGTCATTAGCTAGGCTGATGCCTTTAATACATCTTTGCTGTTCTGCAAGGTTTTTGTTCATTTCTAATTTAATCATTGTGTGTTTTGTCAGTACTAACACAATACCAGTCACAAAAGTGAAATTGATAAAATTTCCTTTTGGAAGAGCTTCTGTAATATGAATGGGGAAGAATCTCCAGTATGATTCATGAGATGGTTATGTTCCTTTCATAACTCAAAACTGAAAGGTGGATTAAAATTCTGACAGCAACTTTTTGTTGGCAATTTTTGTTTTCAATGCTTGAAGTGAAAAATGCATGCCTGCATGTCTGCCTATATCTGTCTCTTGCAGTGTCTCTACCGTCAACTTACTGCTAACTGCTGCCGATTCTTGTGTTACTTTTGCCGAACCAGTAGACAGAACCAAAGGGCCATGTTTGACAAGCTTGTGTACATGCTAGAACATGGCTTTATGGGCCTGTGTAAGTATAAACTAATAACTAGTGTGTCTTCTTCAACCATTTTTTGCACAGATACCTGTGATTTTCCTGCACATGGCACATTTATGTTGCACCTAACCTTATGAGAAAAATCTGACAAGGTTGTTTTATCTTTCATCAAAGCGCACTGCTGATATTAAAATTCTTCTTTAGCATATGTATTAATACCAAGAAGTAAAAAGTGGCCCCTTAAATGTGTTAGGTGTAAGCTACCACTCACAGAAGCATAGTAGCGTAGCCAGGATTGTGTCACCAGGGAGGGGGAGGGGATTTTGAGCATGACATGAGGGAAAAGTCTAAGGGGAGAGAGAAAAAGCCGCTATTTTAGGTGATTTTTGCATTTCAAGGTGGGTCATGGGGGTCAGGCCCGGATTTCAAGGTGGGCTTTTACGGCCTCAGCCCTCCATTTTTCACCACATCAACAGTAAAACATACATTGGGAAATTAGCAGTGCAGCTCCCTCACACCCATTTCGTCTTAGGTCATCCCCCCTTTTTGGAATGTCTGGATCTGCACCTGGAGGGTTCAACCCCTTAAACCACCCCTACTGAACACTCACACGAAGACTAAGGTTTGCACGAAAGATAAATCTGAGTCCAAAAGATGACTGTCTGAAACAATTGTTGTGCTTAGGTGTGGGGATTGCAGGAGGGGATTATTCATTGAATAATAATTATAATAATGAGTTAGGTTTATGTGGCTTGAAACAGTTCTAAAAGAAACTGCTCAAGGCACTTTACAATGAAACTAAAATCCAATCACGATGGGAAGGCATTATGGAACAAGTAAATCTTAAAGGGAAATATTGTGTTTAAAGTGCTCCAACATAGTATTAAAAGTAACTACTTCTAGTCGTTTTCAAATCCCTCGGTCTCAACATTAAACCCCAGCAATAGCTTCATCTCCTCAAATTATTATGCACAAGAAGAGTTATGGAATTTGCATCTTTTGAAATGTTGAAAGTTTGGGTGAACAAGTCATTCTTGACCAACAAACAACTGAATTTGTATCTGAGGGACACTTACTTCTTAAAAAGAAGGCTACCATACTGCCTTATTTGTAAATATTTATCACTTTTTGTCAATAAATATCGGTTTTAAAGGGATGAAATTTCCTTGTAAAACAAACACAATATTACCCTTTTTTAAGTAATCTCTTAAAAACAGAGCATTCTGAGCAGGTTTGTATGTTAATTGGTAATTTGTTCCATAAAGCTGATGTGTAATACTGAAAACTACAGCCATGAGTTTTCAGATATAAGTTTTAGAAGAGTTGAATGCGATTTGTCAGAGGATCAAAGCAAATGAGTTGGAATATACAGAAAGAGAAAGTGTCGCAGGTACATTGGCTCTCTAATGATGTTATGAGCTTAAAGGCAGATAATAGCAAGTTGAACTGAATTCTAGAGCTGATAGGGAGCCAGTGACATTGAATAGTCCTGTTGGACTGATATGTAAATACGAATATACTTGACACAAACAGGCTCTTCACCTGATCAAGTATGGATGAGTGCTTAAACTTTCATGACTGTATTAACATATATGGCTCAATTTTCAGTTTAAAAAGAAGTATCGACACCAATTTGCTATTTAGTCCTCTCTAGAAAATAAAATGAATACATTTGATTTAGTATGAGTTCAGTTATGCTTCTTTACTTCATAGAGAGTCAATTGTGATCAGAATATTCCTACTTGTCAAAGTTCTGCATGAATCCTTGCACATTATATTTAATCTCCTATTTTTGAGTTTTTTTTTTTTCATTTTCCAAATTTTGGTTTGAATGTTTCAACTCTACCATTTATTTTTATGTTCATATTTTTGTATTTACATGACATGTATACAGAGCATTTTCATAAATAAGCAATTTTGATTACTTTGCCCAGAAAGATCCAGCTTACTCCCACACCCCTCTAAAAAATTAGTAGACATATAAAAAGAATTAAAAAAATCTACATCGCCCCTCATTACCTCCTATTTACATATGTAATCCCTACTTACCAGCAGTAAGTCCCTGGCAAGCTTCTACTAGCACAGTGGCACCAGGTGACCTCCTAACAAGGTCACAGGGTGATGTCATCATCATTGTGTAAATAGGAGGTAAGTATCAGTGCTCGTAGATACCCAAATCAGGGAGGTTTGGGGAGACCTTGCCCAATGACTGTATAATACTATTGAAGCAACCAATGTGTCATAGTGCAGAAGGAATCCAGAAAGGCATAACATTGAAGTGAAACTTACATCACTTTCAATGATTTAGTGTGCACTTGAATTCTTCCTATTTGGAAGATAGTAGTGGTGAAAACTGTATCTTGCCAATGTTTGAATATTAAAAGACCCTTTTAAATACTATAGTACCCATGGACAAGTTAATAAACTCACTCTCTGCTTGAGAATAGCAACTCTATGTTAATACTGGAGTTGTAACTGGGATGATATTGCAATCCTACTACCAAAACATCACCAGGGGGCCGTTCCACAAAGAGTTACGCACAATCTTAAGTTTGATTCACCATACTTAAGCCAACAGTAAATCATACTTAAGATCGTGCATAACTCTTTGTGGAACGGGCCCCAGAACTTTTTGAAATGGTGACAGTAATTTTTTTCTAATCTACTGTAGCTGAATTTGTTTTGGTGGCTCTGCACATCCTCCAAATCGTCAGGATAAACAAACCGATCCTGCACTTACAAAGCTTAGTCCAAAATTTGAGTTTACATGAAAATTTTGTGAAATCATTCTTTCTCAATCCCTCTTTAACCAAAGGAGATATCTCAAGTGTGACTTTGTGTAATGAAATGTGTCTAAATTGTCTCTTTGGTGTAATTATTTGCATTTTGATCTGCCATAAAGTAGGACTAAGACCCCCATTTTGGTTCCAATTGGCTAGACACTAAGTGTTGTATGTACTCACTGACAAAAACAAGGGAACGCTGTACACTATATCTGCTGAGCGAAGTTTGTGTGTTTGTTTAGCCCATGCTGTACCCCACAATTTTATGTGCCAATGAATTACGAAACTCGCTGATTGTGCCATGCTCAAATGGCAATCCATTGGCATATTACATTTACCAAGTGTAGCAACATGAAAGATAAAATTATATCTGAAAATATCACATTTCTTTCAATTCTCAGCATATCCTTCCCTCAGAGGTTCTTGTCCATTAGATGTTGCAGCTGCATCGTTAATGGACAACAACGAGCTGGCCTTGGCCCTGAGAGAGGCTCATCTAGAGAAAGTGATATCTTTCATGTCTCAGTGTGGGGTCCAGGACAATGAACGTATGCTGACCATGGGGAAGCCCCTGATTGGTTGGGACCCAGTGGATGGAGAGAGATACCTTGATTTTATGAGGCACACAGTGTGGGTCAATGGTAAGTTATACCTTTACAGACATTGTGCATATGATGTCACCGAGCAAAAAGTACACCCTCAAACCAAACTCTGACAAATGCAGACAACTGTTTTGTCAACCAGTGGAATATGTGCATGGTGAATTCTTCTGATACAGCCATGTGTTCCATTGTTTTGCCCCCAAGGATGACATCATGCAGTGTGTCGTCAATGCATAAGGTCTATTTTTGAGTTGAAATGGTGTATGGCGCATCTAGCTTGTGACATCCAAAGCTAGTGTTGTAAAGCTGGAATGGGTAATTAATTGGCAAATCTCATGCCTGACAGTTCCAAGTCTCCCAACCTGTCTTAAGCCCTTCCCAAAACTGTCCAAAACTTATTCTCATCCAGGCACAATCTCACTTTATTGCTTCAGTGTGGTGGTGTACAAGACCCAATGTGTAATCAGAACACTCTCAGTATGGTATGTGCTGTGTAATGTGAGGTACAGTACTTTGCAATTTTGGAATTTACTGTCAATCCAAGAATTTCTGTAGACTATCAAAAAAATTGTAGTTTGGGGTTAGAATTGGCTGCTTTTTTTAATGATATTTCATTACTGTAGGATGGATGCTAAACAGAAGTTGTGAAAGATTATTGAACCCAGTTCATGTGATTAGGACTTGGCAATATTCTTTTGAATTATTTATCATTTGAGTCAATTTCTAACAAGAATTCAACTTTCAAATCTGATGGTAGATAATACAAACCTCGAGGGGATGGGGCACTCGTCCTGTTCAAAGAACAAGTCTTCATCTTCTTCTCTGTATAATTTGAATAAATCTTGCCCAAAAGACAACTCTGTATTCATGTCAATGTCAACATATTTTAATATTTTCATTAAGCTTTATGGAAACTTGATTTTAATCTTATCATTATAAACAGGTGAAACAGTGGAAGAGAATGCAAATCTTGTGGTGCGGTTGTTGATTCGACACCCCGAATGCCTGGGCCCTGCTTTGAGAGGAGAAGGCCAGGGTCTTTTGTCTGCTATGGAAGAAGCTATTGAACTGTCAGAGACAACAGCAGACTTTGTGAGTCATCTACCTGCTGCTGTCATTGAGGAGAGTGTGGAGAAGTTTGGAATGGAGTAAGTGTAATGATTGAAAATCTTATTATAGACAGATATTATCTCCCTGCTCCCCCCCCCCATCAATTTACACAACCTTCTTATTTCTGGTCCATCCCACAGCTGATTTAAAACTCCTTCTTGTGCAGACATAAACCTAGATTAATTATTGCTTACAGGCATATCCTGGTAGGCATACAAGGCCCAAATGTATCATCCAAACACCCTTAGCACACATTGTGTAATATGAGCTACTCTGCCTATTTTTCATTTCATGTCACTCAAAGAAAAAACAATTAAAAAGTTTGCTACCCTAGAATAACATGTAATTTGGAGTGATGAGTGTCTGTCTCTAAATCTATCAGAGTTGTTGTAATTGTACACAAAATATGGCATTGCAGAGTGCTCAGTGACTGCTATGAGTCTCATTTAATTATTTGTTTAACCAGTAAGTTCTAAAAGAATAGAAAAGCTCAACTTTAGGAAACTTGGCTTCTCAAGATGAATTGGAAGAGGGAAAACAAACCAGTAAGCCACAACTGGAAAAAAGGCTTTGGTCATCTCTACTTAAACCAATTGGTTAGAAACTGGACCATGTAAATCTTATCTGTCCAACTCAAGATGAAATTGTGTATAAACCTTAATTGTGCATAAAGCATGGTTAATTAAGCATGGACTAAGAATGAGTTTGTTAAGAAAAGTGTAGAAGCAAACAACTGATGCCTGGAGAATTAATGAAATTTTCTTGTTTTGCTCTTTACAGTGACTCACCAGCAGCAGAAGAGGCAGAAGAGGATGAGGATGATGTTGACATTGGGGGCGCTGTACTTACTTTCTATGCAACTTTAATTGACCTTCTTGGTCGTTGTGCTCCTGATGAACGGGTGTTATCACAGGGAAGGACAGAGCCTCAGAGAATAAGGGCCATCCTCCGTAGTTTGGTTCCAATCTCAGATCTGATTGGTGTTCTGAGTCTCAAGTTTACTCTCCCATCACCGTACAAAGTCTATGAGAAGAAAGATGGTAATTGTTCATTTCTGAATCTCTGTCTTAAGCCCTGGTCAGATTACAATTAATTGTGGTTGGGTTCCGATATTGTTTTTGTGAGTTTCTATTAAAATCTTCTCCATCTCTGGTCAGAAAGAGCCAAAATTTTTCCAAACAGTGTAGTTATATGATTTGCATTAGAGGTCAACAAAAACGAAATGTTAGCTTGATTTTTCGTGATGTCACATTGACAGACTGCTCTTATCAGACATGTGTGATTCAATAAAAGCTGTTTGTTGATGTGAAGTAAAAAAATTAGTATGAGTTTTCTTTTTGTAGTCTCAGGATAAAAATCACATAATAACACAGATTTGGAAGTTTGGGGATCTTTCCAACTAGGAATTGGATGGAGAACATTGTAACAAAAACTCACAAAAATCGGATCAGAATCTGATCTTCATTTTCTGTAGCCTAAACACAGCTTAATGGTGCAGAAGTGAGTTAAATAAGTGAAGTATTGGAAAAATATTTGACTGTGTAGAGATTGTATTGTTTCAGTCTTTAAAAGTGGAAGTGTGTTCACTTCATGTTTAATTAGTGAAAACAGCCTTATGATATAGCTAAAGATTTGGAAACATTTTGAATATGTTCTGTTGTCAAAGAATCTGTGAAGTTTAACAGTGGATAGCATTTTGCTTGCTTCAAATATAAGACTTGAAGTAAGACAATGGGTAGTTTGTTGCAAAGGCATAGACTGATATTTAAAGTCACTGATGGAATCTTAGTCCCTTAGATGGCCCTTATGATAAATTTTAACTTTCTGCATAAATAAAAAGTGGAAAAAGTATGGGACTGAGGTAAAAAAATGGAACACTTGGTAATTGACAGAAAACCCATTTTTCTTCTCATCAAAAAGTAAAATTTAAATTCAAGGAAAACAAGTCATCTATAATGTTGAAGGACATATAGAGCTCTATTTTGATCAGTAGGCATAAATTTATTTCATTGTGATTTGTGAAATGTGATTTTCAATTACAAAATGTGAACACAGTATTGAAGTTTTGTCAAGGGCAATAACACAATTTTGTATTTACAACCACATATGGAGAATGATAGAATATGGCCTCTAAAAATATGGAAAAAGTAAGCTGTTCTTTAGGAGCAAGTGGATATGGTTGTAATAAAATTGTCCAATTTGTTCACAGAGGGAGATGGTAAACCTCTCGGTGCAGACCTCAAAGGACTCACTCCAGCCCACAAGGAGTGTATGCTTCTCTTCCTGGAGAGAGTCTATGGCATTGCTGATAAACAGATGTTCTTTAGTCTATTGGAGCAAGCATTCTTACCAGATTTGAGAGCAGCTATAACAATGGATACTGTGAGTACAACAAAAAATAATTCACCCATGTTTACTTTTCTCTTTTCTTCTCTCTAATATTGATTTCATTGGTCAGTTGTTGATGTTGTTGTGATAAGTTTTTTTTTTATTTCGGGGGAGTTAAGGGTGTAGAGGGGATGGGTGGTTGCTCTACAATTACTGTGTAAGTCTCATATTTACTTAAAATTGAGTGGCTTGTGCAGATATTTGGTGACAAGGGCGAGGTGTTAAGGTTGTTAGTTTGTATGATTGTGATGATATCCCTTACAATAGTAGAAAAATGTGGAGAGAAAAGATGCGTAAGATAATCCTGGTACTTTGATATTCATGCATGTAAGGAGGCATAAGTATAGTTACTATGTCAGTACTTTTTTTTGCATGTCTTGAACTTAATGAAACAGACTCTATAATGTTTAGAGATTGTGGAGGCCCCCCTCTTTTTCCTTTCTTTGTTTCTTCAAACAAGATATCTTTTTTATGCCATAGCTTTACATATCATTCATGAAAACATGTCTTTTCTCATCATAGCCAAATACTCATGATCATGACATGGCCCTTGCTCTCAACCGATATATATGCAACTCAGTGCTTCCACTCCTTACCCGCAATGCTGTCATGTTTGAGAATGCTGATAAGAGTGCTGCTCTGATGGATGCTACACTCCACACTGTCTATCGACTATCAAGCTGTCGTTCTCTCACAAGAGGTCAAAGGGACACCATTTCAGAATTTCTTACAGCTATAACAAAGTATGGAATATGTCTTATGGTTCAGTTACATTTATTTGTATGTAACAAAGAATTTTGGGGATTTTTGTTAGTCAAAATCTCAAATTACTGTGTTGCATAACTTTTTATGTTCTTTGGTTTTATATTGTAACTGTGAGGAAGTATATTTGTGTTGCTGCTGCAAATTCTGTGTTAGATTGACTGCCTTAAAAAGTTTTTTTTTGTTTTTTTGAAACCCAATCTTTCTATTATCTAATTGGGATATTTTATGTAACCAGTCATGTAGGCTATAGGCTGTTCCCACTGATGGGAGCTCTTTAATGTATTCTTGTGAAAGACACTTGAGGCAGTAAAATGTGTCCTTTGGATAAAATATTCCCCAGTCATTAATAAATCTATGTAAGTGACAGGTGATCATTTAGGAGAGGCTGATACATCATGAAAGTATTTCTAGTTTATCTTGTTGGGTTTTTGTCTAAATGTTGGGTCACACTGCAGTGATGTCAGATCAGATTACTGTCCAATTTTTGTCAGTTTTAGTAATAAATTACTTCCCCATTAGTATTTGGAAAGAACCAAAAATATGCCAAGTTGTGTTAGTTATATGATTTGCATAAGAGGACTATGAAAATGAAATGTAAACCAATTATTTTGTTGCATCACATGACAGACAGCTTTTATTGAATGTGTTCACAAAAATCAGATTGGTTACCAAACAAATACCTCTTTTGAGTGATAATGGTTATATATAGATGGTGGAACTCTTTATTTTAAAGTAAAATAGGATCTAGAACTTGATTTAGCATAATCATCCTTAGAACAAATCTAAATAAAACCTATCCGTCTAATTTTGAAAAAAAAAAAAACGGTTTGGATTTTGATTGAAAATTGCTCTAGTATGACTGGCCTTTTAGCCATGCTGTGCGTTTGTTGAGTAGAAGGTAGCAAGGTAAGTTTTATAAAAACAAGAAGCCAGCTGAACTTTTAAAGAACACTATATCAAGTAGCAGCAGAACGGTAGTCAAACTGTGCGTTTCCACTTTTTTCAATCTATCCTTCCATTTTATTTGGAAGTGGTATAGATACACATTTTGAATGAAACAATATGTGGTATTGTCTTCTTTCTTTTAAGGAACCTCAAACCATCTGTTATGCAACGACTTTTGATGAAGTTGATAAAAGATATACCTTCTCTAGAAGAACACACATATGTTTCATTAAAGGTAGGTACTATTATGTTTATGTATTCCCATGTATATGCATGGTTAATTCAACTTGGAATTATAAAGGTGATTCCATGCTCATCTAGGAACCTGGGGCCTGTTCCACAAAGAGTTACGCACGATCTTAAGTTTGATTTACTGTTGCCTTAAGTATGGTGAATCAAACTTAAGATTGTGCGTAACTCTTTGTGGAACGGCCCCCTGTTCTCACAAGGTGCTTTTCATTAAAAAAATAATTGTAAATAAAATTTGAAAAACTGAACAATTTGAAAACGATTTATTCAGATCCTTTCTGGTCTTATGAAAATGCAAAATTGTAGTAGCTCCATGTGTACCATGCAGCGAATGCTGCCTTCACATGCAATGTTAATTCTCTTTACAGGTAAATTTTATGAATCTATTCTCCACATGCAAGTACCATTTATTAGTATCCTGAGAGTATAAGCAAATTGTAACTTTATTCCATGTTTGAAACAATTGTTTTTCTAACCCCTTCTAACGAATTCTTACAGATTGTTGAGCTTCATTACGAACGATGTATTGCATACTACAACAGCATTGGTGGATGGGGAAGCTACGGAGCTGCCTCTGATGAAGAAAAACGTCTCACCATGATGCTCTTCTCAGGACTTTTTGATTCCCTTGCTAAAAAGGTGACTGAAACCTTGATTCTTCATTCAATATAGAGTGCTGAAAATTTGAAGTATCGATTTCATCCTCAATGGTCCATTAAGCACAAAATTTAATATTAAATACACATGCATCAAGAGCATGCCACTATCTTTAAAAACACCATATTAAATAATGAAACGTAACTTTCATCTTCAGGTAAGACAAATACAATATGAAAAGATGACAGAATCTTCATTATGCTGAGCACTATTTAGATACTTTGATATGTGACAGAAAGCTGTAAAGACCTGTAATAAACTATTGTTTGAAAAATTTATATGGAGCAAACCTGTCTGCAGTATTGAACTCATTCTTGCATGAAACTGTGACTAGTCAATTTACAAATCAGCCGTGTGTCCTATTTATGCAGGATTTTGATGCAGAATTGTTTGACAGAGCCCTCCCATGTTTGACAGCCATCGGCAGTGCCCTACCCCCAGATTACTCCATGGCGTACCATGATGGAACCTACATCAGGGAATCAAGCTTTGATATGGATGGCTGCTATCAACCCAAACCAGTCTCTACTTCAAGGTAATTTACATGTAGTGTTTGTTGCAGTAGAAATAAATAAAGAGCTAGGGTGGAGGACCCGGTAAAAATAAATAAGGGGCCAGGGTGGGGGTTGGAAAAGTTATGTGGCACAGGGTTGTTTCACTGAACACTTTATAAGTGGATGATTGTCTTTGGTAAATTAATGGCATGATACAGGGACAAGGAGGTATATTCTGCAAAAAGATAACATTTGTGATGGTTTCATGATTAATGGCATTGTCCATGTGTGTAGAACTAGCTTCAAACAGGTATCAAGACTAAAGGACCTGCCTGATGTATTAGTCATCCCATGGACAGGTCTCGTTGATTCACACTTGTAGCTGATTGGAAACATATAGCCATATACATGAATAAAGCTGTGACAGATGTTCCAACACAGGTGCTGGAATGGGTCAATGAACTTTTTATTTGGGTTGTGTGCCACTATACTGTAGCAGAAGACTGCAACAGGGGTTAATGGACTTGCTTGGAAATAGGAGGAGGAATTTGCGAAGTACACCAGTTTGGATTAATCTCAAGGATCACCAAATATTTTATTACACTTTGGATCATTCAGCAAATAGTCACTTCACAATCACATCACAGAGCAGAATGTTCCTCATGTTGCAACAGGACCCATAAGTCTTCCTTCAGAGAAGTTATTTCTTCTTAATCTAGTGAGCAAATTAGCTCCAGATTTGTGTGAATATAGGTGTGAATATCAAGCAAAAACCTGACTTAGATGTGCAGAAGTCAGGTTTCAGACTGTTTAGTGATGGGCAGTTTTGGTAAGGGCTATTTCAAGTAATGTATCAACTGAACCTATTGTTTGAGAGATTAGATGTGCACCACTGCACTGGACAACCATTCAGAAAAAACATTCTTAATAAACTAAGTCAAAACACCCACTGAGACAGCCACATGATGGGATTTTGAGTTTCCACAAAGTGCTACCTTTTGGTAATGGGCATTGTAGCAGCATGATTTTGAAAGCAACATTTCATTGTTCTAAGTAAGATTATCATGTTGCGTATAATTCATCTCTACTTTGATTCAATATTTTCCACAGTATATTCCTGAATGAAAGCCTCCTCTCATTCACTGATCGATTTGCTGAACACCTGCATGATATGTGGTCTCTTCAACAAGTAAGTAAATTCCAAAAAGAAGTTTGCCACAAGAAACATTTTAGGTGGAACTGAACACAAAATATTGAGTAAAATCATTGAAAATTGATTTTAAAGACTAGGCTGTAGTGTATGTTTCTAATTTAAGTCAAGGTGAGCTGTCTTTAAAAAGTACATCATATTAACTTAGGTGAGCCAGCAGGAAGAAAAGTTTAGACAGGTTTAGTTGAGATTTAAAACAGCTCAATTTCTAACCAATTGGTTTAAGTCACCCACCTGTGGCATGTTTTCCGGTTGTGGGTTCACAGGCTTGTTTTCACTACTCCATTGTTTATGCTGAGCACCAGCATAATGGCATTGGTTCCAGTTTTAAAGTAAGACCAGGCAAGAATTGAAATCCTAGACCTTTTGGCTGCAAGTTGGATGCTCTAACTATTTGACCATGTAGTGAGTAGAAGGTTCTTCAAACTGGCTGTTTGAAAATTAGTTGGCTTATTTATCTGTTTGCTCTTGATATCAATATCTTAACAAGGCTGTTGAAGGTCATTACCACATGACAGATGGACTTCATAGTCAAATGGTTAGAGCATCCGACTTGCAGTTGGGAGATTCAAGATTCAAGTCCAGGGGGCTTCATAGTGAAGACTTTAAAAATGGAATATACTGCCATTGTGCTTGGTGCTCAGCATAAGCAATGGAGTAGGGAAAATAAAACAGTCAGCCACAACTGGAAAAAGGGCAGTGGCCAGCTCAAATTATATCAGTTGGTTGGAAACTGGGCTGTCAAACTCCATCTAACTAACTGACTACCACATGACAATGCTTACAATTAGTATAATAAATCAAGTTCCACATCCAATATTGTACAAAAATTCAAATTTTGAACTATTTGTACCAGGGGTTGTTATTGCTGTGTGTATAATTTGAGAAAGTATCTAAGGTCAAAACTTTTACAAAGCCCAATTGAATGGTCAATTTCTCATTTGACTCAGTTTAGTTTGGCCAATAGTGTGTGAAGGAAACTTTACAGATTTGGAAAAATTTGGTTAAAGGGAAATATTGCATTTGTTTTACAAGCAGAAAACCTCATCCTTTTACAACCAAATATTTAATGGCAAAGAGTCATAAATAATTACATATAAGGCAGTATGGTAGCCTCCTTTTTATGAAGTAAGTTTTCCTCAAATAGAAATTCTGTCATTTGTTGCTCAAGAATGATTTGTTCACCCGAAGTTTCAACATTTCAATAGATGCAACTACCATAACTCTTCTTGTGCATAATATTTTGAGGAGATGAAGCTATTGCTGGGGTTTGTCGTTGAAACTGAAGGATTTGAAAATGTCGAGAACTAGTTACTTTTAATGCTATGTTGGAGCATTTTAAGCAAGATATTTCCCTTTAACTTCATGCACCAACTCAGTATGCCATTACTTAATGGTTGTTTCCTAACAGTATGAAGCTGGTGTTGTGTTTGGAGATATTGATAGAGCGGATCAGAAACAGCACCCTCGTCTGAAACCATACAAGACACTCAATGCAAAGGTAGGAAAAAAACAATTTTATTTCTATTTTGTCAATAATCCAGCGAACAGTCCCATTGATGTATTCCTTGCCTGGCAAGGAATCTGTGTGATGGTAATGTCATGTATTTGTATGAGTGTGTATGTGAAACTTTGCATGTGAATATGATATCTTAAGGTAGGAATGACGGACATTGTTGATCCTAAGTATATAGTCTATTCATGATCAAAAGAAGAAGCCTTTTGTTTTTGGTGGAGGTCAGAGGTTATTTGAGGTTGCCAGCAGTAAAACAGCAAAAACATTGAAAATGACTTGTGAACATGATATCTTAAGATAGCATTGATAACAGACGCTTTTTATATTTGGTCTGTAGATTTGTTATATTGAGAGGTAAAACCCTGTTGTTTTTGGTGGAGGTCAAATGTCTTTTGAGGTCACCAGAGGTCAAACTGCAAAACCTTGTAATTGGCTTCAGTTTTTAATTTTTGATTCCTTGCCGAAGGCAGGCAAGGAATCTATGCGATGGTGATGTCGTGTGTATGAGGGTGGGTGTGTTGGTGTGTATGTGTGTGTATGTGACGCTTTGGCTTGTAAACACGATATCACAAGAAGGGTAAGTGTGACTAACCTCATATTTGGTGTGTGGGTTGCTCATATTGGGTAGATGACCCCTATTGTTTTTGGTGGAGATCAAAGGTCATTTGGGGTCACAAGAGGTCAAAAGGTCAAAACCTTGTAAACACGATATCTTGAGAACGATACATGTGACTATGCTCATATTTGGTGTGTGGGTTGTCCATATTGAGTAGATGATCCCTATTGTTTTTGGTGGAGGTCAAAGGTCATTTGGGGTCATGAGAGGTCAAAAGGTCAAAACTTCGTAAACATGATATCTCAAGAACGGTACATGCGACTATGCTCATATTTAGTGTGTGGGTTGGTCATATTGATTAGATAATCCCTATTGATTTTCGTGGAGGTCAAAGGTCATTTGGGGGCATGAGAGATCAATAGGTAAATTCCTTAGAAATTGCTTGTAAACACGGTATCTCAAGAAGAGTAAGTGTGACTAATCTCATATTCGGTGTGTGCATTGGCCATATTGAGTAGATGATCCCTATTATTTTTGGTGGAAGTCAAAGGTTATTTGGGGTCACGAGAGGTCAAAAGGTCAAAACTTCGTAAACACGATTTCTCAAGAACGGTACATGTGACTGTGCTCATAATTGGTGAGTGTGTTGGCCATATTGAGTAGATGATCCCTATTGTTTTTGGTGGAGGTCAAAGGTCATTTGGGGTCATGAGAGGTCAAAAGGTCAAAACTTCGTAAACACGATATCTCAAGAATGGTACATGTGACTGTGCTCATATTTAGTGTGTGGATTGGTCATATTGAGTAGATGATCCCTATTGATTTTCCCAAAGGTCAAAGTTCATTTGGAGTCAGCATGTTCAAAGCCTGACAAGTTTCCTGCACAGTCTTTGAAGAAAGGTCACTTGTAGGGTCCTGTAACTTGTCATGTAGATGGCACACAGTGAATACATGGTCCCAGAAGTTTTTGGTGGAGGTCAAATGTCATTTGGGTTCACAACGGGCAAGGGGGATCTCAATGTAGGAAGACTGGATGCCTTGCATGTGTACTTTGTGGGCACATTATGGAGCCCTGTTAATTGACAAACATTGCAAAGCAATGTCAATGTGAAAAAAGGCCTTACATTTCAGCTGCAAGGAATCACTAAGCCTTTTGGCTCTCTGGTTTTGTGAAGTGATAAAAAATCAAAAGACATGTAACTTAATGTGAGGATATGATGTCATATGTGTTTGCTTCAAGTTCACTTTTTATTGAAAATAAGCCAAATTTGCCTGCTCATTTCTTGAGAAGCACACATCTGATTTTAATGCAAATTTCACCAGAATGCTCAGAATAAGCTCCTTCGCCATATCAAACTAGTTGTGATCTGGGACACTTCTTTTAAAAAGTAACATTTTTAATGCATTCAGTTATTTACTACAAACCCTTGTGATTTTTACCCATGCCCACTGTAGAAGACATGATGCTGTGTTCAGGGTATCTCCATTGCTCAAAATTACATTACATTTCAGGAGAAAGATATTTACAGAGAGCCCATCAGGGAAAACTTGAAAGCACTCTTGGCTTGGGGCTGGACCATGGAAAGAAGTAAAACAGCAGAACAACAACAACAGGCTCAGAGACCAAGAAGATTATCAAAAGTTAATCAGGTGAGGGCAGCATTCATGAAGGAAAATTAAGTAATTTGCTATGTGAAGGCAGTATGATTTGAAAACTTTTTATTTGGAGCCAAGGATATTTCTGATGTGGATAGTATTTATATTTATGATTTTTTGTGAGAAATATTGGCTTGTATTTTGCATCTGTTACAGTGCAAAGGCTTAATGAAATAAGGTCACAGTATTTGAACTGATGGAGCTCAGCAATCAAGAGGTGGGAATGAATTGACATTTCAGACAAGAAAAGCTAGCAATCTTAAATTTTTTATATTAACTGACCTGAGCTTGGAGATATTAAAAAATCCAATGAACCATTTCAAAATGTTCAAAAATAATCTAAAACAAGCAATAGAAAGCCCTCATATATGTAACTCCTTTTCAGTAGCCCTTTTCTAAAGTCCTGACAGGTTATTCAAGAGGACAACACCAGAAAAATATCTTGTGAATGGAGCTTTGCCTCCAAAGGGACAACAAAATCTACGTTGCCCCTCCTTACTTCCTATTTACATATGTGATTAATAGTTCAGATAATATTGAGACCTTATGTTGTTGGTCCATTATGTGCATCTTCATTCTTGTCTGGCTGGAAAAAAACAGACAAGAAAATGATCTTAGTCAAGTGTTGTTGCCTGTATCTTTAATCTGCCATGATGTGGCTGCTTAGCTCAATTTTCAGTAACTGTCTCAAGGTTGAATGAAGCTGTAGTGCTAATGTAGTGAAGTTTAATGAGTTACATTTTTGAGGCAGATAATGAATCACACTGTATGCAGGACAAATTTTTCATATGCATGCAGAAGACTACATTTGTTGGTGTAAATTGCAATGATATGCTCTTTCCTCATTTAAGGGTACACTTTCTCTTCTATGACGTCATATGCATGAGGTCTATTACTCATTGATTATTTAGGTCACTTTGCTTTGTTTCCATTCTTACAGAATGCATATGAGGGTGCAGCTGGCTACAACCCTAGACCATTGGACATCTCAAATATCACACTCACACGGGAAATGCAGGTGAGACATTGAGACGATCGTTTTTAGTGACTGTAGGCCGCCATTAGTGGGGTCCATCAGCCTAAAACCATCTTTATTTATTATTTACATGAATTTCAAACCCTCATATTTTGTCACCTTGGAGAATTTAAGATACAAATTAGTATATAAACATCCATGATAGAGGTAAGCAAGGAAATCAAAAGATTTAAAGGTAATGGACCTGCATTGACCACTGATTGATATAAGAATTTTGAATCCTTAGTCAGCATACTCTGTCCTATAGTCACCTCATAAATGATTATGTAATCTGATGATGTGAGGAGATTCAGCTCTTGCTGGATTTACCTTTTGACACTTAATGGGGTAATTACTTCAAGAATTATTTTTTTGTATGTCATGTTGGTGAGGTGTAAGCATTGTATTTACCATAGCTCATCAAATTTACATTTCTAATGCACTCTGTTGTACTTAAAGGGAAATACTGTGTTTAAAATGCTCCAACAAAGAGTACAAAGAAAATGGCTCAGGCACTATTCAACAAGTTATTCTTAATCTTAATCATAAACCCCAGCAACAGCTACATCTCGTCAAAATACTATGGACAAGAAGAGCCATGGACCTTGCATCATTTGCAATATTGAAAGTTTGGGTGAACAAATTATTCTTGAGCAACAAACAACACAATTTCTATCGGTGGGAAACTTATGTCTTGAAAAGAAGGCTACCATACTGCCTTATTTTTGATAATCTATCAACATGTGCCAATAAGTATTAGTTTTAAAAGGATTAATTTTTCTTGCAAAACAAATGCAATATTTCCCTTTAATAATCCAAACTCTGACAAGCTGTCTGTTGACACAGTGCTCAATACACTTCCTTTTGTTTTGAAAAATTCTTCCTCAGAATTTATCGGAAAGAATGGCAGAGAACTCCCATGATGTTTGGGCTCATAAAACCAAGATGGAGGAACAAATGAGTGGTGGTGAGTTGTTTTATATACAACATGCTGTGAAACTCGTTCTACAGGCACAGTCCTGAATTTTGCTCCCATCGTTCACACTTCCCCTACCCATGCCTTTTACACCATGGGGAAGAAAGACCATATTGTGCTCTCTGTGACTGTGCTGTCACCATCACTGACATTCTGGTTGACTGTTATGAATACTCCCATATTTGACAGAAATACCCAACCTAAAAACTTTATTTGAACAGACAGATTCTTCCCTTATTCTAGGCTTTCTCTGAGAAAGTAAACTTTATAGAAGTTTTTGACATGACTCCCCCATTTGCAAAACATTTTAGTGGAAATTGACCTTGCATTTATCTTTTTGGGGTAATTTTACCCCAACATTGTACCATTTTCTTTTCTAGGTGACACTATATTTAACACATTCATGTTGGTGTATCGTCAAATCCTATCTCACTACCTACAGTCACAGTGAAAATACTATGTTACAAATACTATGTTGTATACTAAAATACTATGTTATAAATTGTTGACTTTTTACTGCAACTTCCTAGATGCAGATATTCTCCATTGTATGTTAGATGTGTTATTCCTAAAAAGCTTTAAGGAAAATATTGATGTTGATTTGTAAGGAAGAAATACACGTTTTGTTTAAATTCTCATTCGGTCCTGATATGTAGTTCTTGAGATAGCAGCAAATGAAGTTACCACATTTTTTACCAAAATAGAGATTGATGCAAGCAGAGGTTTGCATCACTGTCTCTCATTGATAAGCATTTTTGGTTCCTTTGTTTTGTCAGTCTGACATGTATTTATTGGTTTAAAATTGATAGAGGCTCATAGGGGAATGTGGAGTTTGAAAATTCCTATGACTGTCATGCTTTCATGTTCTGTAAACATGATTCTTATAAAGAAAATTGGTTGGTAATTCGAAGGAAAAACAAGAGAATGCCCATTCATTTGAAGTTATGATGTCATACATGTTTGTTTCAAGTTCACTTTGTGTTGTTAAGGTGACATCTTTGAGGTGCAAATGTCTTCATGAACCACACATCATATATCAATACAGATTTCCCAAGAATGTTAAGAATAAGTACCCATGTAGTAATCTAACAAAGTTCTTGATTTAGACTGACATGTCTGAGACCTGGGTCGGACTTGACTACAACAATGCTACACAATTAAGAAACTTCTGTTTTATTCTTTCTCAGGAGTCTGCTCTCATCCTCAACTGGTACCATTTGACATCCTCACAGATAGTGAGAGGAAGGCATACAGGGAACAAGCACAAGCTCTCTTGAAATTCTTACAAGTGAATGGTTATCGTTTGCACAGGTTTGTTTTTAGTTTTAGGATTTTCGTCTAGACGTACAATTACATGGTAAAGTATTCACTTCTTGCAAAGAAATTCAAAGAAGACTTGATGGAACCATGTTTTGTTCCCAATTGGGTGTTATTTAGAATGCGGCCAGAATTTCCTTTAAAATTGGTGTAAACATTTGTAATGGATTCCTGTGAGTTGTAAGAAATGAAAGGACGATGGGAAGATTTTGAAGAAACTCTTTGCTTGGTGTAGAGATTCATCTTGGGTGGTCACTTCAGGTTAGAATTTTATGGTGCGGAAATATGATTTTAAACTCGAGAATTAAAGGAAACTTATTGAGTGTCATGAAAATGACAGAGTTGGATATTTGATGTAAAAAACATTAAATATCCTACAAATATTGGTAATCCCCATAAAAAAAACCCTACCAAATCTACCACATATTGACCCTTAGGTGGCAAAAGTTGGAAACCTGGAAGGCTTCTTACCAGGAAATTTGGGCCTCTGTAGGGAAATGTTGACAATGGGGGAGGGGGGGGATTTCACTTTTCTGTACATGAAAATGTAGGGGAAATTGTGGGAATTTACTCTATTCCTTGGGAATAACTTTACCCCTTCTTGGGAAGTTAGCATGTTTGTCAGATCCTGTGATGACCTTTTACAGGCCTTTTTCTATTACACACCTTTAGCAATAATAAACATGATCTCAGTATGAAAATTTGTGACATTATGAGGTGCCCTTACCAAAATAATGGTAAGGACATAATGGAATAATATTTGTTTTTGCCCCCTTTAATTGGAGGGCTTTTGAAAGCATTGGTTTACCCCAAGAGAGTATCAATCAAACTCAAACTTTGAACCATATTTTTAGTAATTAAAAGATATATTTGTAAAGTGTTTGCCAAAGAAACACTGTCTAACACTTTACTCCATAATTTTTGATGGATAGTAAATTATTTCAGATGTTGCTAACCTCTGAAATAATTGCAACATATCTGTTGTTTTGGATTATATTCAGCTGTCAAATGAAAGCAACCCCCTGTTGTTGGCATTTTCAATCAGTAGCTTGTTCTGTCTTTGAAAATTACCCTATTATTTTAATTGTAATAATGCAAGGGGAAAATGACAGTATTTAATGATTGGAAGAGGTGTGTTCATAATGGAGTACACACAAATGGAAATAATTTAAATTTTTTTGCCATATTTTATTGATGTTTTTTACAGTGAAGAGGAAGAAATGAAGAGAAGGTACAGTACTTCATAAGCATGCATGTGAACCTTAGTAATTCATGTAGCACTACACTCATGTTCCCTTCTCTTATCCCCCTTCCCCAAGTTTGAATTTTGTAGCTGCATTGTGGTACTTCCTTTAATAGTTTTTGAACAGTATTTGTTTTAGGCTGCTTGATAAAATGGTAGGAAAATGGTGACAATTTGTCTTGCCACTTACCAAAATCTTTGACTAGAAGCAATTTAAGGGGGAGGGGGGACATCCTCTCATCGCTCCATATCAAATTTTGGGACCTTGTATTGTTTTATCTTCTATATATGCAAAGATGATATCAGTTGGTATCATTCTACATTTGAGACTTAAAAAAGTAACAGTTATAGCAAACTTTTTTGTGTCATGTGGACCTTGTTTATAATAGTAGGGAGCTTTTAACATATAAAGAGGATCTTGTTAGTTGCAAAATTATAATCTTCTAGAAGTGGATGTTTCCTGATAAAATTAGCAAATGTATCTTCATGCAGAATTTCCATGCAATAGGGAAAATGGTAATAGTTTGGGAAAAGTCTGAAATAAAATCATGGCCTTGAAAATTTTGAATTTTGAGCCTCAACTCTGGGTGTTTGATCTGGGAAAACTACCCTACAGTCTTGAAATTTGAAACGGCTACACCTTCAGTGGTTGCAGTCATGTTTAGCATGCATCCATGCTGAGCAAATGTGTGAAAATAAAGGTCATTATGTGTGAAATTCCTTTATTATTCAGAATAAGCAATAGAGCAAGGAAAACAAGCCAGTGAGCCACAACTGGAAAAAAGGCCGTGGTCGGCTCGACTTGAACCAATAGGTTGGAAATTGGACCGTAAAACTCTATCTAACTAACTAAATTTATTATTCAGTACTAAATATTTAGATTAAATTGGTCTTAAAAAAGTCTGGAAAAAGTCTTGAATTTCCGTATTTCAAAAATGTGTGAACCCTGCTCATAAGATGTGTGCTGTTGCTTGAAAACTCAAATTTTAGTCCAGTCTACATGTTGTGGAGAGATGTCAGTGTATGTAATGCTGTGAATCATGAAGAGTGCCTTTAGAAAGTTGCTGCAGTAAAATTTAATGGTAAACCGCATGGCCATGTGGTTGAATTGTGAAGGCGAATGCGATTTTTTCAGTTAGTGTGTCTTACCCTTGACATAATTATGTAAACTCATGCATGGTCACCATTATGTGTATATGTATGTATCTAAACACATATTGAATGTTGCTTATATGGTGTCAACTTGCTTTTCTGTGCCTTCAATTCCTGCTTATACATTTGTGAGAAAAAAACCCTGAAAAACTGTAAGGTGATAGAAAAGGAAAAAAGAAAAAAAATACAGAAAATCCCTGCGGGAGAGCATTCAAAGTCAGTTCATTTTTGTGAGGGGTGGTGCATGTTCCATTATATGATAAAAGTTGGCCTAACTGTTGAGAATTAATAACCACCATATTCACTTTATGAATTCACTGTTACAACTGTAACATGTCTCCAGAAATACACCAGTTCTTCTCTCTGTCAAGAAGGCCGGGTGTGTGGTCTGTTGGTAGAGCATCTTTGCTCTCACTCGCAATGTCTTACGTTTGGGGTTTAATTCCAAGGCCTGGGTTAATCCAAAGACTTAACAAATAGAATCTACTGCCATTGTGTTTGATGCTCCATATAAGCAATTGAGTATGAAAAACAAGCCAGCACCCCAAAACTGGAAAAAGATAGTGAGCACTACTAGATTAATTCAGAAGGTTATAAACTTTAGTGGTAAAACTCTGTCTATCCTAATGTTTTTGTAAACAATTTCACTGTGACTCTGCTTTGGATCCATTTATACTCATCCTCAAAATAATACTAATAAATCCATCATGACAGATTTTGTTTACTTAAAGCCTGGACATGGATACTTTGACCTCCGTTTTTCATTTGGAGTAGTAACGTGATGCATTCTTGTGGATTGACTCAAAACCTTAGTCTTTGTTCAGATTGACCTAGTGAAAATCGGTCAGTTTGTTCTTGGCAGTTTTCTATCATTGAACAATCATGCAGTTGGTGATGCTGTCAGCCAAGTTGTGATGTCCAATTTTAAGGGAAAGATTTTTGCTTTTCGTTTCAAGTGATTTTACGGTAGAAATTTTTCCAGGTGTGAAGCCAAAAAAATTTAAACAGAAACAGAAAAAGTACCTTGTGTTATCATGTTAGTATCGTTTCTTAGACATTGGGAATAGAACATATTGAATATTTGTTCTGAAAGAAAGTTTAAATAAACAGAAACAGAAAAAGTATGTCATGTCATAATGTTATTATCTTTTCATAGAGATAAGGAATTGATCATACTGAATTTTAGTTGTGAAAGACTGAACATAGATATCATGTACATTGGTGTAGCAATGAAAAGGTCGCAGTTGTTGAATTGTGGAGTAATTAACAAAGCACATGTGTCTATTGTTGACTCAGTCTGAGGTAGCGATACTCTGTTTAACTTTCTTCAACCTGCACAGCTGTATAGGCATTCATTACAAGCATGCTATGTGTTTTCCAACATAGCATCATAACCAAAACATTACATCAGTAAGGTGAATGAGTGTGTTTTACTAATGTGAAATTGAGGTGGGCTGTTAAGACTTTGTCAGCTTCTTTCCTGGAAATACTCAATTTGGTGAAATAGTTGTTGGAATTCATATCAAACTCGTAGGCCTATAGCTTCTTTGTCCTAGTTAATCAATTGTTCATGTCTGAAGCTGAGACTTTCACTCTTTTGTGATAAATTAATCCTTAAAAAGGTGATGGAACAATTAATAATCATTGCACATGATGGGAAAAACAAAGAAAATTCAAGGAAAAGTGCATACTCATACCCTTATTACTAATGAAACATTATTGGTAACATCATTGTGAAATGGTTTCAAAATCATTGTGTAATGGGTTCAGAATATATCTCTTTTGACCCTATGTGTTCTGTTATTGAAAGTGCACACATTACCCTGTTTATGACAAATTCTTTATGATGACAACCAGGTTGTATGTAGTCTGTCTGCAAATGAATCCCTCCTTCTTCTGTCCACCTGTCCCACGGACTTATATACATGGACAAAGCATGTAACGTGTATGTCCTATCCGTAGCTGGTCGCCACCGACTGGGACAAAAAAGGCACACCAAGATGGCCACTGTGAAGCTATAAATCGTCTGATTTGACAATGACTCTGTAATATTTTAACCAAAAGTTAAACTTGAATGAGGAAAAATATCATATTCCAGCAATAAGTGAAGGGATTTTAACCTTACCTTGCCATATTTCAAAAATACTTCACTTTCTTGAAAAATATGGTGATATGCTTGAGCAAATCCAAACTTTCACACAAGACCATGTAGCACTTAGTAGACAGTCATGTTGATGCGCTTTTTCTCACACGTACGGTAGCTACAATGTACAGTGCAGTATATGCTCTGTCCATGTATAGGAAGTCTCTGACCTGTCCACACTTCCCCATATTTTTCTCTTCTCACACAAACACACAACTCTATGGAAAGGCAACATGATCACCACTTTTGTGTTGTCTCATATAATTGGAAAAATTTATTTGTGTGTATGTTTATAAGTTTTCAAGTTTTGTGCTTGCATGACTCTTTTTGTGGAGTGAGTTACGTGTTATTTTCAGATACATGTAGCATATAGATGTCCTTCAAAAGCATGATATGCCAGCTATTTATGAACTTTCTCTTATAACTTAAAAATACTGCTTTGTCAGATTCTCGGTAGACACCTGAGACTCATCTGAGTTGTCTTTTGCTAGCATGTTGTCATTGTTTTTAATAGCTCTCATATTTTCTCTACCCTGCCCTCTCTAAACTTGATCTGATTCTTCTACCCCCTCCCTCTTCAAGTTAGGTACAAGTACTATTGAGTGAAAATCTTTATTGATTTACTACTCTTAGGATGCTTTTTGATTGATTACTACTCTTAGGATGCTTTTTGATTGCTTTTTGATTGATTTATTGATTTACTACTCTTAGGATTTTAACTGATTAAAAACTGACTTGAAGCCAGGGGGAGGGCGGGAGTTTGATTCCTGGCCAGGTTATACCAAAGACTTTGAAACTGAACCTGCTGCCATTGTGCTTGGTGCTCAGCATAAACAATGGAGTAGGGAAAACAAGCCAGTGTTCCACAACTGGAAAAAAGGTTGTGGTCAGTAAAACTCCATCTTACTATCTTAGCCGTGCTGTTTGGCAACTGGTAGCTCTTCTTTTCCCTTTAAATTTTTACGTGGTGCTCATTAAAAAAAAATCATGAACCTCAACCTGATAGTGCCTCCACTATAATAATATTCCTCAAGAGTGGTCATCAATATGTGTAGTGGTCAAGGAAACCATAGGCATTTCACTTCCCAAGTAAAAATCTAGATTGCCCCAAATTACTTCTATAGATTCAGCTTTTCACTGTATGTCAAAGCATCTGTCTTGTTTCACTTGAGTATAGTTTTTAGGGAGTAGGTCATTCCAGAAGTGTTCAACACAATTAAGTTGACTGTACTGCCTCCATTCTTGACCAGTGTTTGGTAGGATCACCAGATCTTGAAATTAACCCAGATGTGTACTCCTCTCACTGGTTTCAGTGTTGTCCAGATTTCTAAAATAGTCCAGAATGTCAGCTTTCTATGTATTTCTCATATGGTTTGATAAGTTTTTCCCACCTTTATGCATCTAAATAACTGTGTAAAGAAAGGAAATCCAGGGGCACCTCAAACCCCTGCCCCAGGCCAGCAATCCCTGTCCTCTTTTCAGAAAATAAATATTGTCTCATCTACTTCTCACATGAAGGGTGTGGGTTTGATCCCTTGATCCAGCTTTACCAAAGACATGAAATAATGAAGTAGATTTTAACAAATATCATCACTTTTGCTTGGCCACCAGTGCTGTGTCTGGACTCATAAAGGCAGTAGCATATGAATTAAGTACATCAACTAGGAGGTTTAGGGTTCAACCCCTTAATTACTGAAAGTGAGGATGGTGGTTCAACCCCTTACTCACTCAAAGTGAGGATGGTGGTTCAACCCCTAACTCACTCAAAGTGAGGATGGTGGTTCAACCCCTTACTCACTCAAAGTGAGGATGGTGGTTCAACCCCTTACTCACTCAAAGTGAGGATGGTGGTTCAACCCCTTACTCACTCAAAGTGAGGATGGTGGTTCAACCCATACTCACTCAAAGTGAGGATGGTGGTTCAACCCCTTACTCACTCAAAGTGAGGATGGTGGTTCAACCCCTTACTCACTCAAAGTGAGGATGGTGGTTCAACCCCTTACTCACTCAAAGTGAGGATGGTGGTTCAACCCCTTACTCACTCAAAGTGAGGATGGTGGTTCAACCCCTTACTCACTTAAAGTGAGGATGGTGGTTCAACCCCTTACTCACTCAAAGTGAGGATGGTGGTTCAACCCATTACTCACTCAAAGTGAGGATGGTGGTTCCTGCAAGATAAAAGGGTTTCCCTTCTGAACTGGCCTTTGAGAGCTTTATGCTAAATTGCTCAGTTGGTTAGCCACCCAAGTGAAGCTGTAGTTCATAAGTTGTAGGCTTTATCCATGTTTGTGGTCTCTCTGCATCATAAAACAACTATTACCATACCTTTTAGGAATTTTATATACAAAGCTGAAGTGACTGCCTTTTCAGGCCTGGTTATAGACTATTACCATATCTTTTTGGAATTTTACAGACAAAGTATCGATGGAGATGGCATTGTACGAGGGAGTAGTATAATTGAAAAACGGTTTGCGTTCAACCTGTTGGAGAAGCTGCTGCATTATGTTGACAAAGCACAAACGAACTTGAAGCCAATGAGAAGAGATGGTGAATACATATTTTAATTTGTAAATGGTGCTCAGTATTAATATACAATGGTTTGAAAGAGTGGCATTGAAGTAGGAAAGTGGTCTGTGTTTTACATTAAGTGTCGTAATTTCATTAAGGGCATTAAACACTTTTTAGGAAGTTATTGCTAATTGAAGATGAAACAAATGAGATGGTTTTTAACTCCTGAAACACCTGTGAAGTATTGTTTAAAACTTATCTGCATGTGCTTTCAACAAAAAGGAAAATTATCATAGTGGAAGTAGCCCCTTGATTATGCCTAAAGAAGCCTTTTTGAGCAAACTGCTGGACTAGCAGTATGCTGTGTTGTTGAGCTAGTTCTCCAACCTGCGTGACATAGGGGCAATAATAAAAATTAAAAGCAAAAATGTATTCATTATTCACAATGCTGAATTTTACTGTAATTGAAGTTTTGTGGGAAAATTTATAAGTGTGGGAATTGTTTGAGGCAGAAATATCAAATTTAGGAAATGTCATTAAGGTATTTATTCAGGGGTGACTTGGCAAGTGAGAAATGGGTGGATGGTGGCAGGGAGGGGGATGGGGTTGTCTTGTAAAAGCTAGATTGGATGTAGAAAGATGCAGAGGGGTATAATTTAGGTAAATTATCCTAATTTTAAATTTTATTGTTTTCTTACAGCCCCAGGGTTTAGGAGAAAAGAAGAAGAGAAGGAGTATAAGTTTTTTGTGAAGGTAATCTTTCCCTTATGTCCCTTTAAAACATCTGTTCAAAATGTTTTTGTCTTCGAAAATGGTACACAGTAGCAGAAAAGGGAATTCAACAGGAGTGCACCCTCATAATGAGCATCATGCATTTCAAATATGCTTCAGTCTGTGTCAGATATAGCACATTTGGTATTTCACCCAATTTCCAAGAGCGAAAGTTTTCACAAAGGAGGGAATACGTCTTCCTCGTAGAACCCCTCTATCTGACAAGGAATCAATCAAACCTTTTCCCCCTCCTTTTTTCAATTTCCTGGATAAACATCCTTGGTACATGAAAAGTGATTAAATTAGCCTGTTGGCTTATGCTCAGCCACAATGATCTGCATTTATGTTACCCTGTTGTAACTCAATTTTTTTTTGCAATGATCAAAAGTGTCATCATGATTTCTGCTACAGATAAGGCAATTGTATCTTTGTCTCTTTCTTTGAAAAACAAAATTGAATTAGCAATTGGGGTAATGGTAATAGCTCAGAAAATCTGTATGGTCTAAGATCACGAATGAAAGACCTTTGATGAGGAGCAAGTTTCTTTTAAGAACATGTTGCAATCAAAAAATTTTTATGACATGAGTAGGTTCTGCTTTGATGTAAGTTCCAAAGACAAAATTCTTGCTACTTTTTTTCAAAATATTTAAGTCGTAAGTGTTGGTAGTTCTGGCAACAAAAAAGTTTTGGTCACATTTGATTGTGCTAATATTTAAACTTTTATTTTTTTCTTGGTTGTAACAGGTTGTCTTACCACTGACAGAAAAGTTTTTCCAAGCTCATCTGAACTATTTTGTGTCAGGCAATTCATCTGATGGAACTGCGGGGTATGGCAGTGCATCAAATAGAGAGAAGGAAATTGTTACAAGGTGAGCCAGGGACTCATTGAATGTGTTATAGACCAATCAAATCAGTGCTTGTGCTTAGTTATTGAAGGCAGACATTAGTGGGATCCATCAACCTTAATAGATCATGTTCATTTATTATCTAAATGTAATTTCAAACCCTCATATACAGTGAAATTTAGGGAATCACAAGGTTCTTTAGTGTACAATCACCCATGGCACAGGAAAGCAAAGAAATTGAAAGATTTAAAAGTGATAGACCCCAGTTATGGCCAACTAAAATCAAACCATCACTTGCATTCTGGATTCATACACTGTCCTGGAGAGGTGGCTTCTTGGGAGGGGGGTTAAGGATATATTTCTTTAGGGGTAAAATATGAAGGTTTGATTAAGTCAGTAGCAACTTTAAATTTTCAAATGGGACAAAAAGGAGGGGGATCTTGTCTCCCTTGGCCCCTCTTGTTTGTGGGGATGATTTAAGGCATGAGGGATCATCTGGTGATGTGGTGATAACAGGTTACAGAATTTAACAGTGGATTGGAGTCTTAACCTGTGCTCAGGGACAGAGCCTTTGTTGTTAACCAGAGCTGTAATTTTAAAGAGAGAAGATGTGGGTTTGGTATCCAAATTTTGATTTTGACAATGAGGGAGGCAAGCAGAGTAAATTCTGGAGAAATAGCTGTGACCTTAGCTGGGTAGGTCAAGTCACATTTTTTTACTGATTAGTGTCTCTGCAATATTGGTATACTAAGTACTTACAGCATTTGGCGAGTACGATTATGATACTGAGTATGCTAAACGTACTTGTGGTTGGGCAGGCTGGCGAACCAATGTTTTAATTTCTGGTAGTTCCCTGGTGTTAAAGACAAGGAAGAACTATACTGAATTCTAAGTATGACAGAAATCCTTCACATATTTGCAATAAATTTAAATGGGGTGTCTAGCATGAAATTTAGTGCTAATTAAGTTGGGTTTAACCAGGGTTTCAATGAATAAATGACAGAAGTACTTTAAATAAACAAACTTTTAACCTCCTGGAATGTATACCGGCCCATTGTGTCTACAATTTAATCTACAGACCTCATGCCATGTAACGTGCTTCATAAAAACTTCTTAATTTATACAAAGTCTGAAACAAAAACTGCTGTTTTTTCATACTTATAGAGAAAAAGTTGTCTCATCTCTCAGAACTAATTTCTGCTTGCTCTAAGTTCACCTTGGGTGATAAATTGTGTATCTTCATACTCCAAAAATCATGAGAACCTTATCAAACCATGACAAATCTCATTCCAAAACCACAATCAACACAAAAGTCTCCTTAAACCTCTGTTTACCCCCATCAGTGAGCAGTAACAATGTTTTCTTATGCTGGCAGAACAATCGATTTCCTTATCTTTGTTTAAACTTGGGTGACTTAAAGCTGCATTTTGTAATTAAAATCAAGGGTTCCTGTCCAAATGCCTGATTTTCTGGGTATGTGGTTGACAGAGTTCTAAGCAGCCGGTTTTCCTATGTGATTTGAAAGAGAATTTCATTAAGTCTCTTCTCATTATGGTTGTTCTTCTAATTCCTCCAAGTTTTACGGTAAAAAAAAAAAGAATTTACAATGCTTTTTATCTTAAAGGTGAGAATTTTATGAAAATAATATGGAAAGAAGGGTGCAAGGAACAACAAAATGTTAAGATATTTATACTTCCCTCATACAGAGCAAAACTCATGTAATAAGCTTTAAACCCTTCCTGTAATACTTTTTCATCATCATCTGTACTGAGTCTGATTGCCTTTATGCAAACTACCAGTCTCTGTTATCATTGTATTTGTCATCTTTTTCTTCTCTCTGTCGATGTGTGAGGCCTCCTGGAGCCTCTCGTGTGGAATTGTTGATGGTGTATAGGTGAGAAAATGGCTAATAAAAAGGAAAACTGGTCTAGTAGTCTTTGCATGCCTGTTTATTGTCTGTAAAGAAATGTATCTGCCTTCACAAATGTTTTCTAAAGCAGCAATCAGAGTTTGTTTTTACAATTTTTCACAATTTTAATTCTACACCGCATATGTTCATTGCCTTAAACAAAAATGATACGTAATCATGGTCTAACGTCGTGATTGGTTACACTGTAGTTGATACTGAGTATGTCTTGCATTTGTGTGGAATTTTGTTGCCCTGCAAACATTCCGAAATTTGCATTCAACAGTGACTGACAAAAAATTTCCTTCTAAACCTGAAAGACCTCTTCAGCGTTCTGCATTCTGGTTAAAAATCAATTCAGAAAGGGAAAATGAGTGCGGGAACAAAAAATTTATATTCTTTGTCAAACACTGATTGCCCCTTTGATTCTCACCTTTGTTATCATGTGTCATAATGTTTTGTCCCTTCTACAGATTCATTTGAAGCTGTCTTATTTCTTAAAGAATAGTGCAAAGCCAAATTTATGTTTGATATGTCAAAGAGGAACAATTCCAAGCATGTTGATGGAAGTTTTATTCATTTCCTATGTTCTGTTCTCAAAATATTAGCAATTAAAGTTGACACATTTTCCGTAAAGAGTGTACTTGAAGCAAGCAGGTGTGATGTCATGGATTCACATTGTTGATCAATGTTTTGTTTTTCCTTATTTTTCATCCTATTAGTTTGGCCTTGAATTGATTAGGGATGCTATCTTGCCCCTTAAACATACAAAGGTTTAAAATTCCATTTTTCAGGTTGCATCTATGGTATCAATAGACCCAAGTTTAGTTGCATTAAATTGGTGGTATATTATGAAGAAAAACAAAACATTGGCATAAATGTGAATCCATGACATCATGCCTGCTTGCTCCAAGTTCATTCTATGTAGAAAATTTGCCACATTCAGTCGCTAATATCTCGAGAACTGAATATGGGAAATGAATAAAAATTTCACCAAAGTGCTCAGAATATGTTCCTCTTTAGCATATTAAAAATAAATTTGGCTTCAGAGTATTCTTATAAAGCAAAGCAAAAGAGGTGCCATGTTGGAAAATTTGTGAAAAACAGTTGCGCATTTGCACCCAAAGTGATCAATGCATAAAATCTGTCATGTATTCTCCAAGGTGGAACTTGGAACTTGGGTGCAGCTATAGTATTACTGCAACTGTGCTGTTCTCTAATGTACATTGAAAACTTTTTCTTCCGCAGGTCTTGGTCAAGGTTTAAGTCACAGAATGCATTACAGGTTCTGGGTAGGGAATGTAAAGGGGTTGCAGTATGGCATGTGTCCCCTCTTAATGGCCCCAATATTGCAAATTTGGCTTCCAAGTTTTAACATAGTGGTCTTAAATTAAATAGTAGGCCTTCTTTATTGAGTCGATAAGAACTGATCTTGATTTTGGCTGAACAATTTAAAAAGTTTAGCCTTTAAATGTGTGGATGAATCTGGTGGCTTAGATAGAAGAACAATTTTGGTTTGGTGAAAGTGTATTGGAAGTCCCCCCCATGTCCTCAAAAGAAACTGTAGCTTCAAGTTGTAAATCATGGGTGGGGACCTTCTTTCACGTCAGGGGCCAGTGTCATATGTACCAAAACTTGGGGAGGGGGGGGGGGTTAAAATGAGTTCTCACATATGCAGCCAGCTACAGTAAAATGGCCTTCTTGTGGCATAGTTTGGTCATATAGTTAATTGAAGCATTTATGATTAGAAGAATCAACATCCAGAAAGCAGGTTGCATTTGTTGGTTGAAGTAAAAAAAAAGGGGAAAACAACAACTCTTTTTATTGAGAATTTTCTGGTTGCTTTCACCTCGCTATGAAGTATACCAGGACTAATGTGGGGCCCATGGATGGTTTTGATTAAGTGACTTGATTGGCATTTATTAAAAAAATGAGAACACAGATTCATGTAATATTTGGTATTTTTCTTGACCCTGTAATAGGCCTCTGTGAATGACTTTGGCTATAGCATAGGGCTAATTTTTCATTTCCCTAATAAATTCTTGTTGCTGCTAATTATTCTTACTTCTTTGTTATATTAACAGTTTCCTTTCTCTGCTCTGGTTTTAGGAATAAATGTTTTTGATTCCTTTGCTTAATATTGTAGAGCTTTCTAAATGTAGCCTCTCATATCTCTAATGAGCATTAATTTTACAATTGAAGGGAAAAAGACTTGCTTGATCAGAGGTTCACTACATGAAAGTTTCATTAGAGCAAAGATCCTCTGTCTTCAAGCTATCCTAACCCTAACCATAATCCAATTCGAGGACCCCATTTTATTTTTTGCCTTGACAACCATTTTTCGATCTGCCCACACAGTGGCTGGTGTGTGGTTGAGGCTTGGATGCTCAGTGTGTCTCTTCAAACTTTTCCTCTTTCTTGAATCCCTAAATCCCCCGACTGAGTGATTTTCCTTCAGTGAAACGTCGGAGGTGCCTGTGTCCCCCCCACCCCCCTCCCCACGGCTCCCTTTAAATATGCTACTGAATGGACATAGTCATTGAGAACAGTTCTTGACAAGGTTGGGCACAGGATAATATTTTTCCAAATGACTTTTCAGAATCCTGGTCTTATGTGTAACTCAAGAGTAGATTGCCATTCAAGCAGATCTTTGTTGAAGAGAACCTCAGATTTAGGGTACCTTCAATCTAGTGGGTATCCTTTTATACATAAAGTCACCAATATATATGTTAGCACTTTTAATTTTACAGTTGACTCATTTTGTCCCTATGTTTTCTCAGTTTTCACTTTAAAGTGTCTCTTTATGAGTTGTGAATTGTTGGTCTATTTTGTAAACTTTGTTAGTGCTAAGTGCTGGTGTACTATCACTGGTGTATGAATCAGCAAGTTACAATGTACCTTTTTTGTTGCCCTTCTTCAGGAAGCACTATCCTAAACGTTCCAAGAAAAAATGAACATGTTGAAAGTTGAAATAGATTGTGAAACTAAATCTAACTTTCTAAATCTAAATCTTAATTTCTCACCTCAAAAATTCATTCATTTTCTCACATATACAGTTTGTTCTGCAAGTTGGCCCACCTAATAAGACAGAAAGTAAATCTATTTGGTAAGTGACCTTTGTGATAGGATAGTTAGCCTATACTTATATAATAACACTTTTGTACCATGGATTGAAATACAGTTCAGCATGACATTTTAGCCAGGTTCATGTTATTTAAAAGGTTTTAAGTTTGATCTAAATATTTTCTTCTTGTATATAAACTAAAATGCCTAGAAAATTGGTTTGGCTGACCAAGTGACAAGTCTACATTGTTTTACAGACTTGATTACACATATAGTATCTAACCTATTTTACATGGCTATCCCAAAGGTTTCCTTTCTGATTGTTATTTTTTTTATACCTACAGGCCGAGATTTGTCAGGTGTTGTCCATTGTTTAAGAGTAATATCCCAGGCAACAGACGCCAGGTGGGTTATAATTGTACTAAAGACCATCTTTTTACAATGTTTTAGGGCCTGAAATGAAGCTCTTGCATGTCGAAAAAAAGTCCATTAGCCAAGTGCAGCACTATCTGCAGCTCTGTCCACCTATCTCCAGAGTTGTTATTTCTCCCTAATCTATTGAGCAAACAAGATCCCAATTAGTCTCCATTGACCACAACTTCCTTACCAACAGGATACTGGAACTACTTGTTGCTAACTGTTTATTGAATCCATTGTTTGAGATTATGCACCACTGTTCAGCCTTCAGGGTTAGTACAAGATGGAGAGGAGTGAGGAAGCAAGGTGTGAGATACTCTAATAAACAATGTCCAAAATCCCGTCGAGACAGCCACTCGACGGGAATTTGAGTTTTCAGGAGGTGCAGCATTTCAATGATGGGCTCTGTGATGGCATTTGCGTGGACCATGTTGTCATGAGTTATAATGGATTAACTCCCATGTAATTTGCCTTCTGTCTTTGACTAGGAATTATGAGTTTAAGCTGGGGTCACACAAAAACAAATTTTGACTGGATTCTGATCTGACTTTTGAGAGCTTTTGTTAAAATATTCTCCATCTCTGGTTGGAAAGAGCCAAAATTTTGCCACCCTGTGTAATATATATATGTACCCCTGGATTATGAAAATTAAATTTTTCAATTGCTGATAATTTTATGATGCCACATCGCCAAACAGACCAGACCAGTTCCACAAATTTAGGCAGTTGGTAGCCATTTTGAATTTGTTAGGCCAGAATTGCATTTTGAACACCAGCAAAATATAGAGCAATGTGCACTCTACAATTTTCATGTTCAAATCAATTTCTGATTCCGTTCAGGTAAAAGAGGTTAGATTGCTTATAATGCCAAGAACTGTGTTAAGCTAGCTAGCGGACAAGGGGACAGTAGGAAAATTCAAGGTGGCTCTAAAAGGGTTAAGTATTCTGCTCTATCACATATTGTGTGTTTAGAAACACTTTGTGGTAAGCAATGATTATGGTGGCAAGTTATTTTGCAATCAGAGCTACTGACAATCATACACATATACAATACAGGTTAGCTACTGAAGTTAATTCAACCAATAAAGATAATGCCCTTGCGGAATGGTCAGTTGAAAAAGTTTTCCATTGTGTGTCATGATGAAACTTTCCTTTTTGCTTTTTGAAACATCATTCCTCTCTGCCTGTTACAGCATATTGCCTGAGGGAGGAATGAGGCACTCTACATGTGCAATATATAGTCAGGTTTCACATCTGATTTAAAGATTGGCCGTACCAGATGTACCAAATAGGTGTAAGCTACAACTTAGCTAACTTATCAATCCAGTAATAATTCGACCCATCTTTTCTAATTTCTTGCTGTTACAGTGTGATATCAAAGCACAGCTCAGAAGGTACTAGAAATGGCTTGTTTCTTTTCTTTCGGTATGCTGCTGATGATCTCACCAACACAGTCCATAATATCAAAACTGGAGGAAGATTTACTCATGTAAAAGCTGCAAATGTCCCTAAAAACAGTATGGTGTATAATTATGTCCCTGGGGTCCTCATTCATGTCTTAGCAGCCTTATTTCAACATTTGTCAAACCATGATGGTGGCCAGGAACTTTTGTGTAAGTACTTCTGTTTTTTTTTTGTAAAAATTGAAGTGCTTCAGTTGTTATTTTGCTTGAAGGGACATTCAGAGTCTGTTTAGTTATGTCTGATGGAATTGTTTGTAATGTATGCAAGATATTATGATTGGCTTCTACATAATAATAATAATGATAATGATAATAATAATGATAATGATTGTGATAATAATAATAATGATAATAATGATAATGATAATAATAATAATAATGATCGGGCCTTTAAGGGCAGTTGTTTTACGATGCTAAGCGACCACGAATGTGGGAGAAGCCGTTGGCTTATGAATTACAACTTCACGTCGGGTGGCAACCAACTCAACAATTTGGATCAAATTTGGTATTTTTTGAAAGGCCAGTTCAGATGGGAAAACTGTAGATTGCTCTTGGATGAAAAACCAACCTTACTTTGACCTGGCCAGGAATCGAACTCCAGACCTCCCGGTTGCTAAACTTTATCACTTCAAGTGACACCGTCTTTATCCACTTGGCCATAGCACCGGTATGGCCAGTATGTTCTTAAAATTTGTGAATGACAGCAATTTGAGGTTTCATTCAGTTTGTTGGTCAAAAGAGGGGAGTGGGAAAAGAAGTGAGATATGAATGGTGTTAGTTAAAACAAGACTAAGATTGCATTGCTTCTGATAATTACCCAAGATGTCAGATGAAAAACATGAAACAGGATGCACTCTCAGAATGGCGATTTGAAATCTTGAGACATACATTGTTGAAATTAGACTGTAGCTTGGGCACAAAATGCCATAAACTGCTCTGACTGCACCTGGGTAAAGACACACTGAAGTTTGTCTGCCACTTGAAATAGTGCCAAAGGGTGGTTTTATTAGCTAAAAACGAGAGCAAATTTAAAATGGGAGAGTCCAACAGGAGATATCCCTCAGAGTTCAAATTTCTTGCCATCTGTTGTTCTGAGTTCTCCAAAGGACCTGTCTGCCTAATGTATGTGAAGAGCAAACAACTGTACATGATGTATTTATAAATTGTTTACAACTGAAGTTTGATGTGATAGGTACTTCACTACTTCTTGTTTTACAGTGGATCAAATACAAATATGCTGTTACAGGATCTTGGGCAGTCTCTATACCCTCGGGGCAGACAAGTCTCTCTTTGTGGACAAGTAAGTCTATATATTTTCATTTTTCAAAGTGTTTTTGAAAGTTTCACCATATATTTTCTGTTGGCAACCTACTAAATTTTAGGTTATTTTCACCTTAGTGCCATTTGCCAAAACCAAAAGAAGTTACAGTGGACTTTACAGTAAACATGGCATTTTTATCTGAATATCAAATCATTTTCTACCTTCAGGATGTTCTGAACCACTGTTGGCCACAGGCAAAAAGCATACACCAATAGTAATAGCTGGTGTGTTTAGTAGAATCCATGTGCAAAAGTTCATTGACTCGTTGCAATTAAAAAAAAAAAAAAAAAAAATTGAAAGCACCAATTCGTCAGTGCATCACCATCATTGGTACATCTGATTTTAATGGTTGATTTGTGAATATGGGTCATTTATGATCCTTGAATAACATTTCTTTCTTTATTCTCTTTTTGATGGGGAAGGAGAGGGGGTTAGTAGCATGTTTGGGTTCGGGTGAATAGGGGTTGGGATTGGCTCATACCTTTGCGATTTCACAATATCATGTTTTTAAGAATATGAAAAGATATTTTTACAAGGTCCCAGGCAGATCTAAATCTTAGTAAAGAACCATGTTTTACTCAGCGCTGCCCTAGGGTCAAAGAGTGCATCTTACAATTGATAAGTGCATTCCGTTCTTCGTAACTTTCCCTATTTCAAAAATGGCACAACCTCATCTGCATCAGAAATATTATCTGGCAAAGTTTTGGGTCCCCAAGTTGAGGAATTGGAAGTTACAGTGGACTTTACAGTAAACATGGCATTTTTAACTGAATGTGAAATCATTTTCTACCTTCAGGATGTTCTGAACCACTGTTGGCCACAGGCAAATAACATACACCAATAGTAATAGTTGGCGTGTTTAATAGAATCCATGTGCAAAAGTTAATTGACTCGTTGCAATTAAAAAAAAAATTGAAAGCACTAATTCATCAATGCATCACCATCATTGGTACATCTGATTTTAATGGTTGATTTGTGAATATGGATCATTTATGATCCTTGAATTACATTTCTTTCTTTATTTTCTTTTTGATGCGGTAGGGGAGGAGGGCTAGGAGCATGTTTGGGTTAGGGTGAATGAGGGTTGGGATTGGCTCATATCTTTGTGATTTCACAATATCATGTTTGTAAGAATATGAAAACATATTTTTACAAGGTCCCAAGGAGATCTAAATCTTAGTAAAGAACCATGATAAGGGTTTTACCTTGTACTGAAATGCCAGTGCTGTTACTATGTCTCTTTGTCCTACATGAAATTAGCATATTTGTGGCCTGGCTCTCAGACTGTAAGGTATGACTGTATTAGTAATTTCATTTTTAATAGATATGAAGTAAGTGTGAGACATTTTGAAACTACAATGTATTGAATATCATCAGATTTATGACTTCTTTCATAATATCAAGCTATGCATGCACCACAATTGTGATCTTATTTCTCACTCTAGCCTGGAACTTCAAGCCAGTGTAGAAAGGTATTTTGGATGTGTTTGTTGTGATTTTGATTCAGTTTTTAGATCAATATTTCTAGAAAGAAAAACACATTTTTCAGTAGTTAGTCATCCATTGTAAATTGTTGGTTTTAGATCCAATTATTTGTAGAATTATTGTGAGTTCAGCCTTTACATTTATTCTGAAGTTTAACGTCACGTTATTTATACCCGTGCTTGGACAACAAACAGCACTTCCTCAGAGCATACGACTGGACCAATTCTGACCAATTTAAGTTTTGGGTGTGTTTTTGCTTTAACATAATGTTACATAAGATTGTAGTGTTTGTTTTAATATTTCGGAGATGGCTATTGCACTTGTTGTTTGCTTGATTTCGTTTGGAAAGCAAGTTAAATCCTCATTACACCCTACAATACCATATAATATTGAATTCAAAAGAGTTTTGAATAAAATTTTTAAAGTTTTAAAGTGAATCTAATGGACCAATTACGAGGATGACAGTTCCTTTATATATCTGATAACCACATACCAAATGCATCGGCATTTCAAACTTTTGAGTAGGATTTTTACCAAATGCAGCTCATAGTCAATAAAGATAATTGTTCTACATTTTGGGTGAAAGTAGCTGATGAGGGAGGACTGCTTGAGCCCTTTCTTTTTTTGGAAGTATGGCTTAGGGGCTTGAAAACTTAAGAGAACTTATCTGCTTCATAGGATCAGCTGTAATTGTTTGGAAAGTGTATTTTCTCTTTTTATACCTATCCTTGGTAAACAACAGTGGTGGAACTATAATTAACAGCAGTTGTTCCATGCCTCTTGGCCCACTATAACAACTTGTCAAAGAGGGACAGTAAAGTCTAGGGCCAAATTTTTGTTGATGGTAAATGGAACCTTTTCTCCATGGCCCCACAACCAAAGGTGCTTGGACTTTTCTTTTTTTTTTGGGGGGGGGGTGGGGGATGGGGGACTTAAGTATGATCTTACAAGCTGTTTTATGAAGGGCCTGGGCAGTCTCCTGTATTTCTGAATTTTATCTGGCCTGCAAGTAATATAATTACAAAATGATTTATCTGGGCTGTCATCTAAATCTAAAAACAAAATAATGGCATGGACCTGAGGGTGGGAGGTGGAGGAGGGGGGTTAGTGTATCCTTAAAATGGGTACCAGAGAACGAAAAGCAACTTTTTTATGCTACGGCTTTTGTAGTCAGAATCATAATGAAAAGTTGCAAGTCAAAGGTGAAAATGTTGTATATGCATATTAACGTGCAGTCTGTGTAGAAAGTTGTGCCTTAAAATTTTTCGTAGGCGATGTTGTCTATGTTCAGAGTGAATTTCCGAGAAGTGTTGCCTAGAGATTATTGCATCCGTTTTAATTTCTGTGTGTATCATTATCATCATTTGAAATACCCACTACCGTACCTATGATCAATTTCAAAGCGTGTTCACAGTTGTATGGTTCTGTGCATGACTGTCATGTAAAACTTGTTTCATTGTTATCCATAATTGATATGATTAGGGACTTTTTGTTAGCAAAATCATTGGATTTGAGGTGATACTCACATGAAATTGGAAAATACAAGCCAGTGAGTCACAACAGGAACAAAAAGGCTGTAGTCAGTCTGAGCCATAAAACTCCCATTTCCCTAATTAACTACATGGAATTGCAAAAGTGGGGCATTTTCTGGTACCTCATGATGAAACGTTCCTTCTTGCTTTTTGTTACATCAGCTTTCTCTGCCTGATTGCCTCTTATCGCTTCAGGGAAGAAATGAAGCCTACTACAACCACACTTGATGTAGTTAGGTTTCACATCTGATTAATTGATTTACAGTAACAGATACATTAAAATACATAAAAAGTTATGTAACATTTGGGGTTAGCTGACAGACCAGTCAAGCATGTGTTAATTGCTTTTCACGCAATGTGAACACAATGAAAGCATAGTTCGTTTGAGGGTACAGATCATGTAACAAACTCAGATACCAGTTACACCCCATACCGCCTTTGATCTACTGGGGTGTCTATGTTGCTTTTTCGTGACAGCATGCTGGTAGATGGAAGAGTAGTACTACGGTCCATAGTGTAATGGAGTATTGAACACTTTCACTTTGTCAGAAATTATGTTCCAAAGTTTTCAGAGTGAAAAGAGAAAAGTAGAACTAAAAAAGTCACTGAAACAATGGAAGGTTTAAGTGAAAAACATCTGTGGACTTCTTGAAAAGATAGGTAGTTCATGTGACCAGTGGCGCTAGCTTTCAAGTACATGTTGGTCTTCTAAATTGACATAAACAGAACCTGCCATCTGAGTACTAAATTTTTGAATTATCTCCAACATTTCAGAGAAAGTATGAGAAAATGAAATGCAAATATGATAATCATTTTGTGTGAAGGGGAGGGGCAGGTCTACTTAAACTTTTAAGGCTTCTTAGACTTAGTTTCCTCTTTTAGTCATCATTTTGGTCATGGTAAAGAATCTTACTTGTGGTATCTTGTCCTTTTCATCAAAACAGAGAACATAAAAATGAAATCCTTCAGACCAGTCCTAGTTGATAGCAAGCTTTGTTACCCTTTTTACATCTTTTCAAAATTCTTGTGTCAAAATTCATACATTAATGAATGCAAAACTACTTGTGTACATGCATACATCTCAAAGAAGATATGGCCCATGGATGTATTAACCTGTAGCCATCTTGGCAGACCTTTGCAGATATGGTGGACCCTGAAAAATATTCAGCTCTAGTGTGGGATGCTCTGTCCATAAAAAGTCTGTAGAATTGGCTAATAAACTTTAGTGGTAGATGTTTATTCTGTGTAGAATCTAGATTGGGATTACTATTAGTTGAAAATAGTCATGGTATCCTCTCAAGCAAAATATAAACCCTTTTAGAAATGACATGCCTCTACAATGCCTATTACTGAAATGCAGCACCTTCTGGAAGGCTAGCGCAAAATCCTGTTTGGTGGCTGTCTCAGTGGGTTTTTAGTCTAAGTTTATTTGGGATGTTTATTCTAAAAGGTTCTGCATTGGTGTATTTCTAATCTCTAGGCCACCTATTGATAAGGAGGTAGTGGTCAGTGTGGACTAATTTGGAGCATGTTTGTTCAATAGATTAAGTAGAGATAACAACTCTGGGAATAGGTGGAGGGAGCTGCAGAGTTGCTGCATTTGGCTAATGGGCCCTGTAGCGACATGGTACTTTTTATCACACCAAGCTGCAGCAATCATTGTGATCTGTTCTCATTTTAACTAGGTCTAATTCTAGGTAAGTTAGGCATCAGTGGCATTCTTGCTCTAACTACCCACAAGGATTTTAGCCTTCCCTGGTCTAATTTGGTCTGGGTAGAGTATTTGCATAGTGGTCATTTGAGATTCTCTGTGTGCACAGGCTAAAGAGTTGGATGGAATTTAAAGAGATGCCTTCCTCTGGTCCACCTCACCTGTATTGATGTTTGAGGACAAATCCACATGGCACATACTCTACATCATATTTGTATTACATCATCAGTGACCCCATTCCCTTTGCCATTGGGGAATAATTGGTGACATCCTCTCCCCAATGTGTGTGTGTGTGTGTGTGTGTGTGGGGGGGGTACCACATCACTAAGAAAAAATATTTGAATGAAAATGGACAGGGTTGGGGCTCAGTCCTTTAGTGTCTTCGGAAAGGCATGGACCAGGATTTGTTTGACTCTCTTGTGGAGCCAAGGAAATTGCTGGGGGGTTTTTAAATGACCATCAATGAATGCCCAAGGTGTTAAGTTTGTCTTTTATAACTTCATGAAAATTGTATGTGTAGTTGATCCTTTCATACTAACATCATTATCATTTTAATTTAACCATGCAATATAACATCTGATTGCATGGAGTGAAGGGGGTAGTTGGTGGTGAAAAATATAGAACTTTTTGTGCTTGTCAGTAAAGGTCAATTGATGGAAGGATCAGTAGTACTTAGGGAGGAGAAGAGAGGTAGTAAATAGTTTTCATTTATTTTGACACAGCCCAACATTATTTGAGTAGAAAAACTTTTTGGCTTTTGACAGGAATCACACTTTTGTCCATTCTATTTTCAATAAATTTCATTTCGTTTTAGTTTCTTCCTTATTTTAACCAAGAGCAATTCCAATCTCTGGATTACGAAGTTAATATCTGTTTTTAACAATGCTCAGGTGGATATTATGGGTATTTTAAACCAAAATCTTGTTGTAAACAACATGTAAGCAGACTTCATAAATGAGATAGAGGTTTAGCAAGATTTTGACATTGAACATGAAGCTAATGATCCTCCTTTTCAAACTGTTTTAAGGTGTCACATTTTTATTTTCTCTACAGGTTCCGACCAGCCATTGGAGAGTGCCTTGCTGCTTTTGCTGGAGCATTCCCAGTAGCTTTCCTTGAACCTCACTTGAATAAGAATAATCCAAATTCTGTTCTCGGTCAGTATGAAGTCAAAGGCCTGGATGACAGAAGAGGTAAATGAACCAGAATTTATTTTTTGTAAAAATCTTCCCTTGTTCCTGGTTTTTGAAACCTTGGAAAGCTCTAGAATTAGATTTTTTCAGGTTTTATGCCTTAGAGAGATTGTGAATGTTATTGACACAATCCTTCAATGTCCAGAAACCCTGCTTGTTGTTTTCCCTCCTCCCTCCTAAAAAAAAAATTCCTTCCTCCTTAAAAAAGTGGAAGCTACTGTCATTGTGTATGTTATGTTGCTCAAAAAGGAAGTGGAGCAGGAAAAACAATCCAGTGACCTGCAATTGGCAAAAAAGGCAGGAGTGGATGCTGCTAGATTAAACAAGAAGTTTATAATTTGAGGTTTTAAACCCAAATAACCAACGAACCATCCTCTCCTACCACAGTTCTTTTGAAAAAGTCCAGTAGTTTTAAAACCTTCGCTACACATGGTTGTGGGGGGAAAGCATAATTTACCTTTACTAATATATACATGGTTACACTGCAAAACCATTGGACTTAGCTGTGTCGTGGAATAACTCATTAAAAACCTATGGTGTGTAGTCATGTTTTGGACATGGAATAGGCTTGAAGAGGAAATATTTTTATGCATCTTCTTGGGACATAGCAGGCCCAACTTTGGCGGCATCCATAATAAGACTTAATATTTTGTATAACCTGTACATAGGTACTATGTATACTTAGTGTAATACATAGCTCAGTATGGCGGGATGGACCCCCTTCCGTAGCAAAAGGGTTAACCATCACAGAAAAATATTTTGCTATCTTGTATTTTGTTACCTTTGACAGCTGAAGATATCTCTAACATGATCTCATCTATTCCCACACTGGAGAAGGTGATGAGTGAGGTGGACCAAGTGGCCAAGTCTGGCGGACGGTATGCTGATGCCCCTCATGTCATAGAGGTCATTCTGCCCATGCTATGCAGGTTGGTGGTAGTGATCCATTCTTATCAAACTAAAATTCCTCTGCACCCTTTCCTCTCCCTGTCACCCCCTATTCTGTCAAGATGAACCAATAGAGTAAAGGTGTCTTGGTATTTTTACAAAATAACAGATAGTCATGGAAAGGTTTTGGAACTGTGCAATGCCTTATAGGTCCCCCCCCCCCCTGATTTCCCTCCATCCCCTGTTGTGGTCTGATAGAAAGGAAAAATCAATCATGTTTTTAAATATTTACACCTGGAAAAGATGTTCAGGCTTTTTTTTTTAGCAAGACTGGAAATAGTCATGGAAAGGTTTTAGAATGGTGCTAAGCAAAGTGTTTCAATTTCTGTGATGCTAGAAGTGAATATCAAGTTTTAGCTACCTGTAGTGGGCCACTTTGAACCCAGAATCTATCAGAGAATTTCCTTTTCGGGTATCTTGAGATAAATGAAGTTAAAGGGTTTGACCCCTTTACAGACTGTTTGCTCATTGGAGCAAGATTGTTTGTAAAAAAGGTAGTAACTGGTTTCAGTTATAGTGACAATCTACACAGGGAAAACACTGGGCTGTTGTCCTATTCAATTTTAGCAACATGTCTAGGAATAATTAAAGGATCTTGTTTCACAGTTTTATGTTGACAAACCAGATTGTGATATTTTCAATATGTACTATAGATGATGCTCTTTCTCAAAAACTATCATGTTTCTTTGCTTTAAAGTTACCTGAAGTATTGGTGGAAGCAAGGTCCAGACAGTATCTGTAGGAGACAAGGGTAGGTTCACGTTTCTGCTTTACTTCTTCTTTCTCTAATGGGTTGTACAAATGCTTAGTGATGCTATCCTGCAGAGTTTAATAACCCTTTCACAGCGAGTGTCCATCAGTGTAACAGCATCTTTTTAGCCGACAGGTTGAAAACTACATAGCAATGTTACATAATAGTATGTGAATGTGAGTGGAAACTTTGCAGGATATGTGAGTGGCTGCGAAAGGGTTAATCTGAGGTGGATTATTGTAAAAGAGGATTAAGCAATATTGACTTAGGTCTATCTTCAGCAACCTCTGACCCTTACAGTCATAGACTGATAGGGTGCGGAGAACTTCCTCATATCAAAGGTTTCAGCTTGGTATAGTGCATGGGTATAGTAAATCATACGTACTTAGCTTGTTTAGTAGAAAGGTGATGTTTCAAGTGTCTACCACTAGCCAACCAAGCAGAAGTGAAGGGTCAATAAGAAGACCTGCCATCGCCCATGTTATTCAGTGGCAGAGACTTAATCATGTGGCCATCTCTACCTGACTTGAAAACTTCTGGGAAAATTTTCCCTATGCATTACATGGAAAATCGAGTTGCCAAAACAGCTGTGGATGACTTGAGTTGCCAAGAAATGAGAGACTTGACTACTTTCCTGTTCTATAGTAGACTATGATTTTCTTTGCAAGTGAGGAGAAGAAAAGCCCTGAAACTTGTTGGGTCTAAAGGCTTCCTCATATAAGGGAAGTTCAAAGTTTTTAACCTTTGTATTTAGTGTTGCAAAAAATTAGAAATTAATTGATCATGTGTAAAGTTAATATGTAAGCATGTACTGTGACAAAATATAACAAGTCTAATTAGAAATAGCATCTCAATTAAAAGCAAAATTATATCTTTGTTTGTTACTTCACAGAAATTATTGGACAATGGTGAATTCTGAAAACTTGAACCACACCTTGCAGAATGTTCTAACCTTGGTAAAGAACAACATGGGTGAGGAAGATGCACCTTGGATGAACAGAATTGCAGGTAAATATAACGAAAAATTTTATGTAGGGCATGATGAAACTTTCGTTGTTACCTTTTGAAACATCATGCTTTTCTGCCTGATAACATGTCATCGCCTCATGGAGGAAATGAAGCACACTACATATGAGTCAGGTTTCACATCTGATAAGTAGGTTGGCAGTAACAGATATATTAAAATAAACAAAAGTTACATGTAACATTCGGGGTTACTTAATAAACCAGTCAAGTATTTGTTGATTGCTTTTTATGCAATGTGAACACAATGGAAGGATAGATCACTTGAGAGCACGGGTCTTGTAATAAACTCAGATATGAGTTACACCCCACACTGCCTTTGATGTACTGGGGTGTCTGTGTTTCATTCTCAAGAAGAAATGCCATGGTATGGAAAGGAAACAAAGAGGAGGAAGAGGGGTGGGTTATACCTTGCCCCTCTCCCATCCCTGTTTTTCAGAGAAATGTCTCATTTGTTTGTTCTGTTAGTTACATCAGTCTACATTGCCCCTCGTTACCTCCTGTTTACCTATGTAATCCCAACTTACCTTCAAGACAGGCAAGCAGGAAAGATGATGTCATAGGTGACCTCATTAGGAGGTCACCTGATGCCACTGTGCTATTAGAAGCTTGCCAAGGACTTACTGCAGGTAAGTAGGGATTACATATGTAAATAGGAGGTATGTATCGGGGCTCGTAGATCCCCAAACCGGGGAGTTTTGGGGGAAACTTTTCACCAAAGGTACAACTGACAGCATGGTAAAGTGGTTAGAACAGCAGATGTGTAGCCCAGAGGTGTGGAGTTTGACTCCTGGCCATGTCATACGGAAGACTACATGAGGAATTTCTAACCCTATTAGATATTTCACCCGAGTCCCCACCAAAAGGGAGTTTTGGTGGGGTAATCAAATTTTACCCGACTTCCTGCTTAACTCATTCAAGCAAGCTCCAAGAAACCACAAGCTTGATAAGAGGCAGCTAGAGGAAGATGTGAACAAAGGCTGAATAATACCAGCCAGATGTGCCACTGTTTACGAGGTGTGAAAGGCAAGCAGTAGGGCAATTTCTTATCTGGTTTTTGTTGACCTTAGTTCACTGAAGCAAAAAGGTGTGGACAGGATTTTTATAGGCAGGGAAATTCAACATGTATAAAAATTGAACCTGCTGCCAATGTGCTTGATGCTCAGCATAAGCAGAGAGAAGGGAAAACAAGCCAGAGAGCCACAACTGAAAACAAGGCTGAAGTTGTCCTGACTTAAACCAGGCAGTTAAAAACTGAGCCCTAAAACTCCAATTAAGGAACTAACTAAGCAATGCTTTTGCCACTTGAAAATTAAGTATGTATGGCCAGCACAAACCAGTCTCTTTTTCCAATGTAGAATTTTGTGAACCTGGCAGTTTCACCCAATACCAAAAAGAAATTATGACTAGCTTGAGATTCAGATTCATGTCCATTTTATTGTAGTCCATTAAACCTGACTCTTTTCAATGTCAGTCAACCAAGCTTAATGAATAGTGTAGTAATGATTAGAGGGGTTTTCTGATGGTGTCTTTTGTCACCATGTAAATGCAGTATGTTCTGTGTAGGCCCTTAAAATGTTTATTTTATTACAATAACTCTTTGCTTTTAATCATCACTTTTCTTAAGTCAAGCATTTAAAAATAGTTACACTTAAGCCATTTCTTTTCTCATTTAGATATCAATTGTGTATTGGTTTATATTTTATTTTCCTTCTTAGCCATTGCCAAGCCTATCTTGAACAATGTTCGAGAAGACTTGTTGAAAACCCACTGCATACCTATAGTAACAAGACTCAAGGAAAGAGCTCAGCATGTCTTGCAAGCAGAGGAAGACTTGAAGAAAGAGTTCCCAAATGGAGGCACAGAGATGGAGGAGGCTGAATACATCATTTTAGAGGTAAAACTTGCCTGTTTTAAAGAGGCTCATTGAGTTTATATCGATAACTTAATGAGAGTCTCAAAGGGTCACTACCACATAACATTGCTTAAAATGTTAGCATAACGAGTCAAGTTTCAAGTCCAAAAGTCACAGAAAAGGTTAAAATTTTGAATTTTCTAGTGTCCTGACTTGTAACAGTTTTGTACATAATTTGAAAAAGTGTCTGGTCACGAATTTATGAAAACCGACTTGAACCGTTAATTACTCACTCATGAAATACTTACTTGTATGTAGGGTATTGGGATTTTCTCAGATTGACCATTTGTCATTGGTATGTGAAGAAAACTTAACATGTTTGGAAAAATTTGTTGAATTTCATGAACCAACCCAATGAGCCACTTTAATTGCTCAATTAAAAATCGTACAGGATGAAGGGAGGAGCACTTCACCTTCAAAACCAAACTACATCTTGATTTTTCACACAAAAGCAACCAAGTAGGGGACAGTTTCATATCTCTGTCTAGTGCTCAGGAATAGAACTTGGATGTTTAAATCTCTACCAAGGACCAACCCCAGCCACCCATCTCTCAACTGCACACCCACCTCTAGCCCCAAGATATGATTCATTCCTTAAAGACCCACTGCATAATGATGAAAAATTTGATAATTTCTTAGCTGCATCCATAAAAAGTTACTGTAAAGAATAAAGTGTTATTAACCAGTCAGACCAGTCATTCATTATGTAAAATCTAGAAGAAATTGAGAAGAAATTTTAATGTATGATTTCTTAATTTTGAATGAACTAGAGGAAATGTTAGTTAATTGTGGTACAATGATTTTCTGTTTATTGATTCTCCTTCGCAAGGCGATGGGAAATGGATGTGTCACCAGATGTGTAGCAATGTATTAGATTTCTCATTTTTTTTCTCCTTTTTGTTTTGTTTTTTTTTGTTTGCATTTCTCAATTCTTACCTTTGTCTGTCCATGTTGCAGGACTATCATCTGATTGTGAGGGACCTTCATGCCTTCTTCCCATTGCTCATAAAATTTGTAGATTCACAAAGGTAAGTGTGTTGTCATGGTAACCATTGCTAATTTGTCAACTTCTCTAAAAAAGCTTTCTTTGATGGAATGCCTGGTCAAGTAGTTAGCGCATTCAACTTGCAGCCAGGAGGTCTGGAGTTAGACTCCTGGCCAAGTTTTACAGAAGACTTGAAAAATATAACCTACTGCTATTGTGCTTGGTGTTCAGCATAAGCAGTGGAGTAGAGAAAAGCCAGTGCTCACAACTGGAAAAAAGGCAGTGGCTGGCTCGACTTAAACCAATTGGTTAGAAACTGAGTCATAAAACCTCATCTAAGTAACTGAACTGAACTGAACTGAACTGAACTGAACTGAACTAATGAACATCTTTGCTGGGAGGAAGTTAACTAGGTTTGCAACATTTCCTGTCAGTTAGAGTAGTTGCCAATGATTTACCTCTTAGCTGTGGTTGAAAGAAAATATTGTAGTATATATTTCTGGCTGGTTTTGTTCCTTTATGGTTCCATTATGCTTACATTTTGATGCTCACTTTTGGAAGCCCTGACTTTGCATGTAATGGATGATTATGTTCATGGCATGTGTATGATATTTCTTGCAGGGCCAGCTGGTTGAAGGCTCAAAATTTTGAGGCAGAGCAGTTGTACCAAGAGGTTGCCTCAGTGTTTACAATATGGGCTAAATCAGCAGTAAGTATCCAGACCCTTACATTAAATATATTTTACAGTAGTTAGAATGCTTTCTGAAATTTGCAGAGATATGTAAAGCTTTTTGGGGTAATAAAAATCTTTTGTAAAAAATGCAGTAACTGTGTTGCAAAGTGTTCTAGACAAATTCATAGCTATTACCCCAGAGATAACCAGCCGTCAAGCATGCTGCTCCAGATTTGTGGAAACTTTTGGACATTTGAGATATATTCGATGAACCTTGAAAAGACTCACACAAAGCATTTAAAGGGTTGGAAATGAGATGGCCTTATAATCTGAAAGATTCCAAAACTAGTTTATGTAAAGTTTAATATGACATGCCACAACCTTGCTTCTTAACTATTTGACAAAGACACCTCATGATATCAAAGGCAGTGTGAGGTGTATCTGGCTTCTGACTTTGTTACAAGATCTGTTCCTTCAAGTGAACTTTGCTATCATAATGCTCGTATTGCATAAAAATCAATAAACACATACTTGATTTGGCTGTTACCTAGCCCTAAATGTTACTTGACTTTTTATGCATTTTCATATGTCTGCTAAATGTTTTATAACTTTTCGTGCATTTCATATATCTGCTACTTTCAACACTAAATCCTCACATTTTTTTTGTAAGGTGTCACATTTATGTCTCAAGACATGTGTATTATGCTTGACATTATAAGTCTCAAGCTTAGATTAGGCTTTGAGAGATAAGGTTAGGTTAGAATTGGAATGTCTGAATAGACATTTCAAATTTTTTTTTTAATGAAGAATTAATGTGCAGTAGGTTGAAAGGTAAAACTTTCATGTGTGTTTAGAGCTGATGGTGGGATGTAAACGCCCGTAGAAACCATGTGCTATGCCATGCCAGTGCAACATTCATATGTTTTTTCACCAATTGACCTGAACAGAAAGGTCTTGCATGCATGGGCAGATATAAACTTTAAACTCTTCTATCCATGCTAAAATTTGCAAACTGCCTCATTTTACAGAATTTCAGGCGAGAAGAGCAAAACTTTATTGCCCAATCAGAAGCAGAAAATAAAGTTACATGTTCCACCCGGAGAGAAAAGACAACAGACTTCACCATGCCTGTTATGAAGCCTTTGAAAGCCAAACGGACTGGAGAGAAACACATCATTACGGCTAGTCTAGTGGTGATTGCTCTGAAACGACTTCTTCCTGTTGGAATGAATTTGTTTGGAGCGAGAGAACAGGAACTTATTCAACAAGTCAAACAGAAACTCCACACGGTATTCCATTTCATAAATATATTTTTTCACATTTAGTTACTAAGGCGACAACTTCAAATATTTGCAGCTTAATATAATGTTGCTAATTTTGTGCATTTGTGGAACCATGAACCTTAAAAGAAATGACCACTTCAGTTTTAAAGGAAAAGCTGGGGTGCCTGAATAAGTACCCTACCACTTGTTCTTCACTCCAATTAGCTGCTTCAAGGCTTAGCAGTGTTGATCACTATTTTGGTTCACTGCAACAGAAACCCAACAGCTTAGGGCTTTGTTAAGCAACTTGCAGCAAATTTTGAAATAAGTGCTGGCAAAAAGGGGATCAAATTACCCCTGGTGCATTGCAGGTTTAGATCACCTTTCAGTTTTGTCAGAGATAAACTGCTATCAAATGTCAACCTTCAGGGCTATTTTCAAATGCTGAAAAAGGCTTGAAATTGGTATGGATAACAGTTCTTGACAATGTTCTGCATAGGGTAATTTTTTTTATTGAGAGTGCTAAAGTTTTTTTACAATGATAGTTTACATTTTCAGTCTCAAAAAGACTGTATTTGCCTTTACTAAATCTTGAATGTCATTGTTGGAATGGATTTGGGAAATGAAATATTCCAGCTATTTAATAGAGATGTGTGTACATTTGTTTAAAGAAGTACTTTGTGGTTTATTTCCTTAAAACAGTTCCAATCATCTTTTGAATTTCCATAAAACATTTCTTAAAGTTTTTACTCAGATGACTTCCAACAATCGTAACCTAGATAATCACATTTATGTCTTTATAGCATTGCACAAAAAATATAGCAAAATTTTTGTCTAAAAAAATCTGAAAATTTTATAGAACACCAATAGAATCATGTGAGCCTATTTGCCATGTCCAGACAGGACTCTTTCTCTCAGGGGATGGTGACTTTTTGCCCGACTCGAGATCCCATCCCTTTCCCTTTCTCTGCCCTACTGAGGCACTTAAGTTTGCCTGATTCAGCAAAGTTTTTTTGGGGGGGATCCAGCCTTCCTGCTCTGTATGACCAAGCTATCTGCGGCAAGCATTTTACAATCAATCAAGACAATATCTTAAATGCAGATAAATTTTTCATCATCATGTTACTTTTTTTAAATTTACAGGGAGATACAGAGGCTGACGTCAAGCAATACCTGGAGAGTGAACTCCACATACAAGACAAAGAGAAGGTTGCCAAATCAAAAGAAATTACTTTCTCCATCACACCCCACCATTCATCTTCTTCTTCCACATCCTCTCCACCACCTGTTCCAGAGAACCACCAACGCAAACGCTCAATCATAGCCTGGCAAAATGCTGCTGCCCGTGTGGTCGCACGAGTTCGTTGTTTGCTCATTATCTCTTTTGCATCTTTCTAAGTCATGACTGATCCATTCAGAATCTCAAAAAAACCTCAAAGATTCCAAAAGTGGTTAAGAAGTAATTAAAAAGAAAAACGAAAAATACTAAAAATGAAACTTGCAAGGAATCAACCTTGGAGCTCATTTATGTTAATTTGAATGTAAACAAAGTTGATGGGGTATTGACCTCAATTTTTTGCAACAGGGTTGTGAGAAAAACTATTAAGAAAAACTGTCTGTATAAAATGGATAGGTAGGAATGAAATTGGCAAACAAAATCATCAGAATTTTGTAAACATTTTGGAAAATTTTCAGCATTTTTTTTTGTCTGTTTTGTTATCTAAAATGTTAATAGTGGAACTCTTTTCTTTACTGACCATTCCATGCAGCAACCTTTTGTGCTGTGACAGTAGATTCAGTGATGAATCCATGATCATGTTTAACACTTGAACGTGATTCTTTAATCCATATGCATAATTTGTCTACCTTAGTTTAAATATCCTCTGACAGTTCTATTTTGAATTTATTCAGATCTTCAGTAATTCTGAAACTTTAAAGATGGCAAGGTTTGTGCAATTTTCTTGAGGTGACCTGAACAGATCAGTCCATGTATAAACTGTAGCAGCTCTTTCTCTCTCTCTTTTTAGTAATAACCTGTGAAATTGTAGATTTTTTTTCTTCTCAGTTTCTCATTCTTTATGTTTTTTGATAGGTGTTATTAATTTGTCTTGTTTATTTTCTTGCGGTTTCTTTGCTTTTTGTATAACTTTGAATTCACCTGGGGATAGTATGTAGTTGGACTTAAAGCTTTTTTTGTAGCTCTCAGTTTAGTAATATCTGTGAAGTTGGACTTCATCCCTGGTCACAGTGATACTTCATACTCTTTTTGAAAGCGGAATTCAAGCAAAAATTTACTTTCACATGTGAAACTGGAAACATATCTACACAGCAGGGTGAAACTTCCATTCAAATTGAACACGTACCTCTCAAGAAACCAGTAAATCAAGTCACTGGATTTGCATTCCAGAGTGAACTAGAGGGAAGTAGATATTACATCACTTTCTCTCATTGACTAGGAATACTTTGTTTCCCTTTATTTTTTCAGACTATTGTGATGACCTTGAAGTTCATAGGAACAGGAATTACTTGTGGGAAAAGCAAAGTTTGCAAAGTTTTCATGCCACTTACGTTATTATATTCTGATAATCTGGGATGGTTGAGGAGAAAATTGGCTGAAGTTTAAAAAGATAAATGAAAGTCTGTCCATTAGTGTGAGAATATGATGTCATATGTGTCTGCTTCAAGTTCACTTTTTGTTTAAAATGTGACCTAACCTTCCCATATCTTGAGAACCACACATTGGACCACACTGGATTTCAGTGCAAATTTCACCAAAACGCTTAGAATAAGTTCCCCACAAACATACCAAATCCTGTTGCAGCCTTAAACACTTCTTTTAAGTCCTTTTGACTGTCTAGTGGAAAAGTTTTGGCAAAACCAAAGAAATATCTCCCAGAGGAGTTCTGCTTCCCAGGAAGGCTATGTCCCAAAGGGGCACAATACTGTGTTGTCCAACCTCTCAGCCTGAACTTCATGTGGTTAAAAAGTGACAAGTGATGTAGCATGAATTTCTAAAAAGGGTAGGATTCTGAAAATAAAGCCAAAAAATTGCTCTTGGTAAAGTATGTACAAGTAAAGAGAAAATTGAGTCATATGGTACTCATACAATCTTCACCAACGTTAAAACTGCATTTCTTGCTTTAATAAAGATCCATAGCTCAAACAGATAACCATCCAAGTTATAAAATTGTATGTCAAAAGCTAATTGGACCTGGGGGTTATCATGGTAATCTTTGCTTTGCATTTTTTTGTAGGCAAAGTGCTACATATATATAGTTCCAATCTTTGCTTCTTCCCTGGTAGGTGCTGTATGTGTGGGACAATATTCTATAGACCTGTTTCCAAATAGCAATTACAAAGGATTGTTGGATAGAGTTTTGGTGTTTGTCATTTTTGTCAATGGCATTTTACTGTGGTGAAAATTGACGCACACCCAAAACTATATCCCACAATTCATTGTAATTGCTATTTGAAAATAGGTCTATTGCCAAGCAGCACAATGCTATCATTGCTTGCAGCATTTAAGTATCTAGTCCTGCTAACCTAGTAGGTGTCCTATCTTAGATATTGGGGGCTTCATTGTAGCTTGCAATGCTTTCAAATAAAACAAATGTTAAAGCAGTATACTAAAATTTCATCACCCTTCTTAACAAAAAAAAAACAAAAAAAACTAGGAAACAAAATACAGCAGATAATGAAGACAAGTCTAATTAAGAGTTTTACAGAAAAGAAGGATACACAGTAGGCAAGTTTCCAAAAGCTTAGCAACATTTTTTTAGGGACAAATGTCCCCTTCAATGCCCCCTTATTGTCTCCCTCCCCCCTTGGCCATTGGCCTGGCATTTGTTAGCCATTCAGTATATATACACAGATGTTTTAACTTTTCCTTGAATGAGTGAAAATGCGGATAGAATCATCATGTCAGTACAGTATCCTTTATGAATCAGTTAATAGTTAAGTAAATTTTCAGAGTGCACATTTTTTTCACAGAAATAATGAATATTCATAGTTTTGGAACTATAACTTTCTCCAGCAGACACTGAATGTGACTTCTTTAACATTGAGAAACACCTGTGGATTATTCACTATTATGTAAATAAGGATCTCCTATGGTTGACAAACTTGTCAGCAGTATTGAATGTTCAAAGGTCTATTAATATAGTCAGCTTCAATTAGGGTGTGACCTTTACTCCAGGTTAGACATTTGGAAAACACCTGTTCAGTTCTCATTGATAAGTTTCCCTTTGGTGAATGTTACTCTTTTGTTTTGGTTGAAAGATCTCTCTTCATTTACTTTTAGTTACCAGGTGTTAAGTTTTTACTCTTTTGTCAGAATTAATTTGAGTTTCTTTTGTGGTAAGCTTCCTTTTGTTTAAGTATACAACAAAGTAGGTCTCTCTTTGTTTTTTTCTTTGGAAATAAGATACTCAATGAACATCTGTATTTTAAAGAGGGAACACCTGTTTCCTAATGTGCTATTTTTATCATCAAAGGTAATTGTCTAGTTAAATGTTGAACATAGTTTGGGCTGAGAGAAGGTCAAGGAACTTTTTACAAGCTGCAGTGACTGTTGAAATGAAAACTTTGAAGTTAATATTGAAGTGAATTAAGAATTTCATTCAGTTGTGGTCTATGAATTGTTACTGTGATTGTATTACAACATATCATTATAGAAATGGCTTAGTTGGGCAAAATTTGGCCACCTAATGATAGTTTAAATATTTTCCTTACACAACTAGAATTTTCAGTGCAAAAACCAGGGTCAGTACAAAAATAATTCTGCATGAGATTTACATAAAAAAATTGAATGCAACCCTTGTTTTGGCTATGTGAAAGATGCTGATTTTTCTGGTAGAAATGGCTCATTTAAGGAAGGGATTTTGAATAGTTGAATAGAGACCTAGAAATTTCCTTACTCCAAGAGAAAATGTTTTATACCTAGCTGTTTCTTTTGCAAAGTCTAAAAAGGATTTGTGAGATAAAATTTTACCCTCTACTAAATAATGTAAACATTAATAAATAATTGTGTTTTTAATTTTTTTTCTCTAATTTTTGAACCACCTCACTTTTTTGCTGTGCTATGTACTCTTATATGCACCATTATCTCACAAGTATTTTTTTACGTGCATTAATGTGCTTGATGTGATGTAGTAACCCTCACAATAAAACTTGTGAAAACCAGTCACTTTACCCTTTTTTGGTAGACACCCCCTCCCCCTTTTTAGTTAAATCACACCTTTTAACACACTACACACACCCATACCTATAGAAAGTAATTCAGTTTCCTTGATGTAAGAGATTTTGTTCATTGATGTACAAATGAAGCATTCTTTGATATTTTTTAGTTTAAATATTGAAGTCTTGTTTATGTTTGCCAAGTTAATAGGTATTGTGGGAGTGGGGTTAAGTGGGAGGGGGAGGACGGGGTAAGGTAAGATGGTATTTGTACTTTGCATGAACTCAGTTCCCTGTGTCCTAGTGATCTGGTCCAGAAAAGTTTATCCAAACATTGATCAAATATTTAAAAGGAATTAATTGTAAGTTTTGTATGAAGTCTATTTCCATTGGGAGAAGGAAGGATGTTTATAAGCTGTGAGAACTTAGTCAACTTTTAAACATTGCATGGGACTGACTTCTGAGGTATTATTCTGAAGTATCTTGTATCTTGTGACAAGCATAATTTGATAGGTATGCTTGTGGTTGTAAGATTTAATGTGAGATTTGAGTGTGATGGTTGAAAACCATAAAACTTCATGAACATTTTGTGACAGTGAATAAGTGGTACTTTTGAGGTAAAGAGGTAAAAACATGAACATTTTTGTCCTGAATCTTGTGGGTGTGATGGGAAGCTACAAAACAGTGGGTAAATTAGTAGAAAGGTGAAACTATTTGGATAGCATTGTAATTGATAGAACACTGTAGCAAAGTTAACACTGTAACGCATTTGCAGTGAAGGAATTAGCAAATGAATATTCATCAACTTTGGTATCATTCCATAGCCTGGTCCTAAAAATTGGCAGAAACAGCTGTACATAAAGATGGCTACTACAAAAATGATGCAGGTCGTAGAAGCAAACAGAGGAAAGATAGTTGGAAGGATTACAAAGATAGCCACAGTTCTCTATCAGCTAAATGTGGTAAGTTACTTTTCTTTCTTAAATTTTACAGGGTTCATGATCACATTTGATAGTATTCACCTTCCCTTTCTCCTTACCTCATATTTTGTAGTAGGAAGTTCTCAGCAAAGTTAAATTGTAGTTTATAGTTTTCTCTAAGAGGGCAGCACCTTACCATATAAAAATTTTATCTTATTTTCTGGCCTATGATTTATACATTGTTTCATGATAAACATTACGGGATATTAGCCTTTAAGGAGATCCGTCATGGCTACCACAGTTTTTAGGGAAAAACTGCGGTTCCGAGTTATAGTACCCAACCACTGGTTCATTACTCCTATCAGATGCTTCAATGAGCAGCAGATTTGATTACCATTCTGGTACAATAGAAGCCCAACAACTTTGGGGTTCAAATAACAACTTACAACAAATCCTGAAATAAGTGCTGGCAAAAAGGGAGTCAAATTCTGAGATAAAGTGCTATCAAATGTCAACCTTGATGGTCATTTTCAAATGCTTAAATGGGCATATAATTAGTAGTGAGAACAGTTCCTGACGAGATTGTTCTAAGGCTATTTTTTCTGACATGATGAGTTTGCTCTAACTAATTATGTTTTACAGTCTCTGTCACTTGCAACTTACAGCTAAAACTTAATGTCATGGTGAAAGAAGTGGAGGGCACTTTCCAATTTTGCTTCAACAAAGCCCTGAAGTTACAGTTCTGTCTCCCCCCCCCCCCAAAAAAAAAAAAAAAACTGCTACTCTTTTAGTTGACCATAAACCTACATTATGGGCTAAGGCTAGGCATCACAGTTTTAATATTTTATAATTTGATGTTCTCTCTCAGCGCAGCTAACATGATAACGGCTAAATGTCAGTTTCACACTCATGAAAGGAACATGCCCTGAGCTCATTTAAAAACTTTCGAAGTACCCCAGCAGTAAAAGATACATTCTCACAGTCATTGCTGCTTTTGTGTTCAGTTTCATAGAATGAAATCACAATACCTCTATTGTGCTGGTCACTGCACATTTCCTAAGTGGCCTCATGGGTCAAGGACCAACAATACCCTATTGAACTTCCATTTGCCTGCTATGACGGGTATCCAGTTTGAAAAGTAGCTAAGGGCTTTTTCCAGCATGTTTTCAGAGAGTGTTGGTGAATTTTCTGATCATAGAGTTGTCATAACTCCCTTTGATACACATTACATAACTTACATTATCAAACTTGTTTATTTGTCAGATTGAGCAACCTTGTTACTCTAAGAAGAATGCATGGAGAAGACTCATGTCTGCTCAAAGAAAGAGAGCTATTATGGCATGTTTCAGAATGACCCCATTGTTTTCTCTTCCAAGGTAAGTTCAACCTGAACCGAGGTAACTGAATATTTTCCTAAAGCTAATAGCATGGTTCCCTCACAAGCTAATAGGCTTAGATGCATACAGATGGAGAAAGTGGAACCTGACCTTCACAGTAGCTTTTTTTCTTTTGATTTGTTTTGCTTAAAGGTAGTTCAATTAATCTGCAAAATTCTTAAAAAGTTTGACTCAAATTCTTGAGGATGAGGTGTATATATATTGAATAGCCAGTGGTTTACTAGTTTGTCCATTTGTCTTGATGTAGAAAGTGGCATCTTTAGATGAGACAATATTTTATTATTCTTTTGTGGTGTCTCATCAGGGTAATGTATGTCTAGTTTGGACTTTGGTAATCTTTTGCATACCCTTTTGATTATTTTCAAAAAAGTGGAAGAGGGGAGGGGTGAGAAACCCTCACCCTCCTACATGCTACATTCATCTAATGTTCAGGAATCTTAGAGTCCCAAACTTAAAGTTCTTTGCAGATGAATAAACAAAATGCAAAGAGGGATACCCCCCCCCATCCCATGTTTTGGTTTTGTCAAGATCTATTTTAGAACCACCTAAGATTGCACAGGAAGACAGATTGACTGGCAGAAGGGGATCATTACTTTCTTTTTGAAAAGTGCATATTGGCCTTTGATGACCCCCCCCCCCCCCAACCTTAACATATTCTTTTGTACTGTTGTGAGAATGTTAAAAAACGTGGATGATCGCTGAGGTTTTGTCAAATAAAGATTGGTAAATGTGTTTGCTCACCCTCCACCTAAATATGTTAAGCAAGAAATTGTCAAATAAACTCATTGGTTGTCTTTTGTTTGAAAAATGCTCATGTCAAATTCTTAATTACATGAAGTACTGTGATGTCTTTAAACCTTTAAGGAAGGTATTCATGCTGTCACATTGCTTCTTAAAAATGCATGACAGACATCCAATAGATCTCAGGCTGTGTGGGGTGTAGCTAATATCTGAGTTTATTAAATGACCTGTTCCCTCAGGTAATCTATGTTTTCATTTTATACACACATTCTGGACTTGCCTGTTAGCTAACCCCAACTGTAATGTAAATATTTGTGTATTTTTGTATATCTGGTAATGTTAATCAATTATTCAGATGTGAAATCTGTCAAGTGTGTGTAGTGAGCTTTATGTCCTCCTTTCTTCCTTGAGGTGATAAGAGACCAACTGTATGGTCAAGCGGTTAGAGCATCTGACTTGCAGTCAGAAGGTTGGGAATTCGAATCCTGGTTGGGTCATACTGCAGACTTAACCCTTTACCGTTGTGCTCCGATCAGGGCATATTTGCATGGCTCGGGAGTGGGCGGAAAAGCGGACGTAGCACGCCCCGCATCAGCTTCCGTAGGCCATTGACCCCGTGACCTCAAACTATTGTCTCTCTCGTTGTTGTGGCCAAATTTTCGGGTAGCTACTCACAGTTTCGAGCTCCGCTTGAAACAGTACAGATGGGTGACAGCCGAGCTCTCCGTATGGGTCCAAACGGACCCAAACAACGGTAAAGGGTTAATAAACTGAACCTACTGCCATTGTGCTTGGTGTTAATGGAATAGGGAAAGAAGCCAGTGAGCCACAGCTGGAAAAACGGCCATGGCTGGCTTGACTTGAACCAGTTGGTTGGAAACTGGGCTGTAAAACTCCATCTAACTAACTAACTTAAGGTGATAACATGAAATCAGTCAGAGAAGGACCATGTTTCAAAAATTAAGAAGAAAAAGTCATTTTGTAAATAACACAAGATGGTAACATTTTACTGAACTATCACTGCATCAGCCATAATAGGTGTTTTGTGTTTTCTCTTCAGGCACAGAGCCATCAACTTCTTTCTGAAGAGCTATAAAGATAAGTGGCTTAGCTCAGAAGAACCAGCCCAGCACTTACTCATTGAAGACATTACTGTAAGTATTGAAAGACCTTATGCTGTAAGAAATACTGTCTAGAAGGTACCTGTAAATAAAGCTGTAGAGGTACTCTGAAAATACTGAAAATAGATGTCATTCAACTGTAGGTTTAAACTCTAAGTGTCTGCAAAATTAGACATTTTTTATCTCCTTTTGCCAGAAAACAAATTCAGAAGAATTAGAAAAGGAGTCATTAGCTGATGCCAAAGATCCATGCTATCAACTGATCCTCACATTCAGCAAGGCAGCATGCCTTCAACAAGAGTAAGTCTTACTGGCTAGGAATTTTGTTGGTTGATAAAGGGGGTGGGGGTAACATGAGATACAAAAGGTAATGCAGTCAGGAGACAAAAGCATTGGAGTGTTTCATGCATGTTAGTTTTGAAATGAAAATTATTTGAAAAGGGGGAAGTGGTGAAGTGGAGAGAAGGATGGTGACAATCAATTTATATGCACTTAGATGCCTTATCTCTACTCATCCCCCTTATGTGTCACCTTTTGTAGTGCTTACTGGATTTTCACAAGTAGTGAGACTGTTGGTAGACTTCTGTAATTCCACAAAGGTTAGTAATATTTGCAGTGACATAGCCAGTCAGCGATTGTCTATGCACATTGTGAAAAAAGATCTTTTCTAGCAATTAATTTGAGAATATTAAGAGCCTGTTTGCTTTGTCCTTCCTGTGCACTTTGCAACCTCTCAGTTTTGTATTTTTTGATTGTATTTTACATATTACATATAACTGCATGGTCAAGTGGTTAGAGCATCCAACTTGCAGCCGGTAGGTCACTAGGTTGGACTCCTTGCCGGGTCACACCAAAGACTTTGAAAATAGAACCTACTTCCATTGTGCTTGGTGCTCAGTATTAGTGATGGTGTAGGGAAAACAAGGCAGTGAGTGATATTTGGAAAAAAGGCCATGAGCAGCCCAGATTTAAACTAATTGATTAGAAATTGAGTGGTAAAACTCACTCCAACTAAGTTACTACATATCACATTCAGTACCATTAGGGTGGTGAGAGAGAGCCCTCCCTGGGTTTTTTATAGGAAATCTTGTGTAAACTTTAATCTTGGCTCTTCTCTGCCTCCTTTCACATTTATTTATTGATTTGTTTACCTTAGTCAGCTGATCAGCTGCTGAAATTCTTTGCTTGAGTATTAAAGTACTGAACAGGGTTTTTTGGCACTTTGTCTGGCTCTGAAAAAGTCAGGCAAATAATTTTCTTATCAGCTAAGCCCAAGTTTATCTATCATAACTATAAAGCTTGGTTTTTAAAATGCTTTTAAACTCTATCCAAGTTGTTCACTGTTGTGTCTTAAGCCATATATGAGCACAACAAAACAAAACATCAATTTTGAAGTTTGTGAATATTTTCAAGTGATGTTAAAAAATAAATGTGTAAATTAGGAATATTCTTCTTTTTTGACAGTGGAATTGAAGAAGATGAACTGTACATGTCCTATGCAAACATTATGAGCCTGGTGAGGTCTTTGTTTAACTATCTCATTGTTTAATACTTGTTACCGTTTCAAAAAATATATAACCAAATTTATTAAAATGTTATTATTGAATAGTCATTGGCATTCTTATCTCCTATATATAACCTTCACTTAATACCTTCAGCATTTCCTGTCAAAAGAAAGTTTATTAACATATCATCATAGATTTTCCTTTGACTTTGAGGTAGAGGTAGCCTTGTGGTTGAGTGTACTGTCTTACACATTGGAGGTTCTTGGATCAAATCCCTGTGGATCTGCTTCTTTAAATTCTTGAGGGGGGGGGGGGTGCTAAAGTTCACTTGTTCAGCATAGCTGTTCACAATGATGGGAAGGGAGTTCAAAATGGTGAATTATAATTTTGAAATCTGATTATCTGACTTGGGAAGTTGTCTGCTTTGAGCCATGGTGCAAAGCAAGGTACCCTTTACCCTTCCTAGGCTTGGGAAAGTGGCTAAAGATTTGGGATACACTCACTTCTATCAGATAAAGACATTCCCAAGAAAATTCCTGATGACACTTGTTGAAGATTTCAACAGGCTTGAACAGGTATTTACAGGTATGAACAGGTAATGTTCTAATTACCTTTTGGATTAATGAAAATCAACAGGCATCAACAGGTAAAACTGAAAATGCTTATAAGTTCCTGTTGGTACCTGTGTAATTCTTTTGAAACCTGTTTGTTCCCATTTACCTTTTGCACCTGTTAGAACCTGTTCAACATGTTTCATCTGGAATCTTTTCCTAATAGTGGTCCTGTGAGCAGGATTGAAATATTAGCTCACTTCTGCCTTATGATCACCTCTACACAAATCAAGAAGAGAATTCAAATCTCTCTTGTGTTCATCCATGCTCACTCTGGTATCTGGCCCTCAATAAGCCAGTAGCTTGCTGATCCTCTAATGGCAAGAGCAGTTGTCCCAAACTTATTTTGAAACAACAGCTAAATCTCACAATTTTCTTCTTATTTCTCTTCAAAGTATCTTTCATAATATTTTAAGACTTCAGTGTTGCATATTCAAGGTAAACCAAGCAGTTACTTCTAGTAAATTTCATATTTGAGTAGAAAAATATTGTCACATGACTCTTAAGAGCCAATTATGAAACAGGACAGTCTACTACAAGTTGGGGTGACTGCATTTCCCTTTAAACTCTTCCCAAGGCATAATTTATATTTGTCTTTACTGTAACTTGTGTGCTTAATACAGAGTTGCAGTGGTGAGGATGATGATGACGATGATGATGAAGATGAAGGCATGTCCTTCCAGGAGAAGGAGGTTGCAAAACAAAAACTTTTGTCCGAGCAGGGCAGGCTAGCAGAGAGGAGTGCAGCAGAAATGGTGCTTATGAATATTAGTGCAAGCAAAGGTAAGAAGCAATTTGTAATGATGGTAGTGAGGGGTGGTTTAAAGAGGCAAATGGGTCGCAAAGAGGGTGAAGCATAGATGGATGTAATCAATACTGGAAAATCTAGTGGCAAGAATCTTTTAATGGATGGAGTGATGGGGATGGAGGCCTTGCTTAGCCAAGGTGCCAAAAGGGTATGAGAGCTGCATGGTTTCCCATCAGCAGACTTTCAATTTACATCAAATAATGTGTGAGCTTGTGGGTATTTGGAGAGGCTATCTAAGCATGAAAGGTAAACCTTTTTGGGTGTGAGTGATGGGTGGGGTTGGGGATGGTGGGTAGTGAGCTGAAGTTCTGAGTAAGAAATTCTAGAGAGATGTTTGCAGTTTAAGCCAAAACTCAGGAGTCCATGTGGATATTTCGAGTTCCCAGTGCTATGAATAAAAACCTTATGCATTGAAGACACGCTGACGTCATTTTGGAGGAGTAACGATGGAACACCTGGTCGCCCCCTGAACTTTGTGTAAAACGTATATGAAGTGGTGTACCACACACAACAGAATTCACCCCACATGCCCAGAAGACTTATACACCTAATAGTTTACTAATGCGCTGTTTCCATTTGTTAGTGTTGGTTTGTTATTCCTCCAAAGGAATGCTTACTTCTGAGATTGAGACATCATGTGCATTAGGTCTATTGGGGTTCAACGTCAAGAATCAAAACTGTTCAGTACAAACTCATTTGAATCGTTGAAAGTTCACCATCTGATAATAATAAGTAAGAAGTTAGAAAGCTTTGTAAGTATTCCTCAAAATTTTGACGAGGGGGATCCTACCTTACATTTGGCTTGTACCCAAGCCATTATTCTAACCATTTTCAACTTCTTTCACCACAGGGTGGCATATAACAAAATTTGGCTCTAGTAAAATTCATATATTGTGAGATTTTGACCAAAAGTCTACCCTAATCTTGTATTTACAGGCAATGCTTGTGACATGGTATCAGGTTCTTTACAGTTGGGAATATCTCTTCTGAAAGGTGGTAATGAACTTGTTCAAGAGGTACGTATATGCCTTATCCTCCTGAATATTCATGTAATATGTTCTTTCTCTTGAAAGTCCAACTAAACTATTGCTTTTGTCATAGCACAAGGTTGCCTCATTATTCAACATGTATAATGTCTTTAAATTATTTACTGAAGATTAAATGTAATTGTACCATTTTATTTTAAAAAGAAAGCAACTTACTGAGACTTCCGCTTCGCCATCATATAATCTTTTCTGTGAATTTTCTAGTGTTTTTACATGTGTCCTAAGCAGAAATTTAAATGGAAGAAATAATAATCTATGTCTCCCCTCCTTACGTCTTTACGTCCCGTTTTGCAAATGTAACCCTAACTTACCCTCAGTAAGTCCTTAGGCTAGGTTTAAAAACTCTGTGGGCAAGGTTTAATAACTCTGTGGAGACCAGGTGACCCCCGATAGAGAGTGTTTGGTTTTAAAAGGGGATTACAGGAGGCTCGTACCAGAGTTTGTATGTTACCAAACAAGGGCATTTTTTGTGAGTGTTTGTGCATCCAGTTTTGTTGTATCACATCCAGTTGAAATTTAGAGACTTCCCAACCATCTTGTTTAACAAATGTACTTCAAATATTAAAAAAAAAACAGCTCATCAAAGAAATGTGACCAATCTCACAGAAATACCTCACCAAGTGTCACTCTGTGTGAGCTGCATTTTATATTGAAAGCACAAATTTCTGTTCATTTGTTAATGTGTGTAATATTCTTTCCTTAAAAAATTTTTCTTCAATAGAAAATGCTGAATCACTTGAGAGACAAAATGGATGTTGGCTTTTTCACAAGTATGCAAGTTCTGACTGAGTCTTGTAGGTAAGAGTAAAATATAATTGGGTTTATTTCATGTGTTATTTTCTGTAAAGGCTGATCTTCTGCTCAGATAGTCACATTCTCTTTGACTGTGTTGAGTACTCCCAGAGCCATTGTGCTGCTGTCCTGTTGGTATTGTGTTTATCTAGAAATGGAAGGGACTATTACCTGGAGTGAACTTGACCCACAGACTTATATACATGGACAGAGCATGTCATGTGTCCATCCTATCCGAAGATGGTCCCCAGCGGCTGGGACAAAAATGGCACACCAAGATGCCCCACGTGAACCTATAAATCATCTGATTTGACTATAAATCTGTAATAATTTAAGCAAAAGTTAAACCTGAATGGGAAAAAATATCATATTCCTGCACTATGTGAAGTGATTTTGACCTTACCTTGCCATATTTCAAAAATATTTCAACTTTCTCGCAAAATATGGCGGTATACTTGAGCAAGTCCAAACTTTCACACAAAACCATATCACACAGCCATCTTGGTGCACTTTTTTTCCACATGTATGGTAGGGACAATCTACCGTGCAGTATGCTCTGTCCATGTATAGGAAGGCCTTGACTTGACCACATGCTGGTCTAGATTCTGCTTTGTTTGGTTAATAGCAACCATTGTCATTGTTGTCCATTTTGAATGGCTATACTTTAGACTAAGTGTGTCATTACTTTAATTGGATGATGTGGAAGTTAATATGCATTACGTAAAATAGCCCTTACTAAAACTGCCTACTAGTAAACAGTCTAAAACCTGACTTTTGAGTGGTAAGTCAGGTTTTCATTTGAATGGTAACATCCACAGTTTATGACCACTCCAATGCTTAAAGAGTTTTATCATATTTTTATTGATTTTAGGGTTGGAGTGACTATAAACTGTAGGTGTGAACATCAAGTAAAAACCCGATTTAACTGCCCAAAAGTCAAGTTTTAAACTGTTTAGTGGTAGGCAGTTTTAGTAAGTGCTATCTCATGCAATGGCTTGTGGGTTTGAAGTTAAAACATCACAGTTCATGGTAGAAACTTGAGTTATGAAAAAATTGAAAAATTAGTTTATAATGAAGACAATCGCTGGAATTTGATAATGTTGCATTCTATTTTAGCATCTCAGGTTACTATTCATAGCCTTCTGACTTACTATTTGTGCTATTTAATTTTCCTTCTGTTGCATTGTAACCTAGTAATAATCCTCTACGTAGATTGGTCCATTTTGGTCAGGTGACTGGGAGTTTATCCCAAGATAAACTCATGGTTGTGCTGTTTTTGGACTTACGTAATAGAACAGAATAATTTGTGCTTGGGGGTTAACATTTTTGCTGGATGCACACCCAAGCTGTGTGAATCGCATCCTCATAAAGTGCTTGCATTTTTCTGCAGATTGTGTATTATGTGCTAATGCATGCCTAATCATTCTTTCACAGTGTTCTTGACCTAGAAGCATATGAAAGATATAACAAGGCTGAGGGACTTGGAGTCAATGCTGGAGATAATGCTGGTATGTATTACATATGAGAGCAGTTGTCCTTCTTATGTATGGTTGGGTGTGGGGATGAAATTGGGAGGGGGTTGGGTTATGAAATGGGGAGGAGAATGTGGAGTAGAAGATAGTAAAAACATTGAAATAGTGATGCTATGTAGTTGGCCATAGCGTTAAGTTTTTTGACCTCAAGGTCTGTTTTGGTCGAATGGTTCTGATTTGTTTTGGAAAGCAGGCAATACTAGATGAATTTCTTTTGTTTTCAATTAATGGAAATTAAGTGAGGGAAATTGATTGGGTCAAAAAAGGTTGGCAGCTGTTGTAATTTGTGGCTAAAATGAACTGAAAAATAACATCTTTTTGTGAATTTGGAAAGTTTACTGGAACAATGAAACAGGTGTATTAATGTTTTTTGAGACACAAAACCACAATTGGCCAATCATTGATGCTGTGTCGTCATTAACCTGTGATATGTTATATGTGTTTGCAGTGCAAGTTTGCGTGTTATGAAAGTTTTCCCTCGTGCATTTTCTATTTCTGATGAAACTGATGCCCCAATTTTGTTGACTACTTACTCTCACAGTCAAAACAAAATTGCTTGCTCATAAGTTGTCTGTCCCTACAGATATTGTTTGGGGTCATCCTCGTTTCATAATTTTCCTTAACAAAATTTCCCAGAGTGCAGATCCTTGGTTTTAATTGTTTTACATTTTGTTTTCTTGGGAGAGTGTAGAGAGAAGAGGATTGACCACTTTTTTTCCCAGCACATTGTTTGCGTATTCATCACAGCAATGAACAAAATGGATTACTTCTTAAATAAAATAAGTAATGTAAGATATTTACAGACATCTGAAGTGTCATACCATCACTGCGACTTTTGGCCTTTAGAAATTAGTCAGAAAAGGGATAAAAATCTTTTGATTACCTCACCGCTATCTTGTATTTTTCTCCTTACAAAAAGAATCAGAGGAGTTTTATGCAGGTAAAAGCTGCAGCTGTTTTATTTTCTTGTTACGACTGAATTTGTTCTAGGCTTTCTCTTGCAGAATACATACTGCAGTAGATCCCGACCCTACTGTATCTGTTATAACACTTGTGCAGCACAGCATCTTTATCATTTTAGTGCTCAAGTTTCTGACTATTTTTTCTTCTTTATTTTAGTTTTTCTCTTAAACTAGGTGCTTTTTCTCCTTTTTTAATCAAATTTCAGAAATCATATCAGTGTTTTTGCATATATTATATTCTTTTATCATTGTTATCAACATTGTTTTGACAGGACAGAATTATGTTACTTTTATAAGTAAGCTCTCCTTTCTTCTTTGCTTTTCACTGCAAAACATTAAAGGGGGCATACAGGCATTTCCTCTCTTCTGTCTAATTTTGAGCTACAAAATGAAAATGAAACTCAGACTCAAATCACACACTTGGCATGTTATAGATGTGAATGAGTTTCAAAAACAAAAACAAAAAAAAAAAAAAAATAGAGGGAAAAAAACTCGGTCAAGAGAAGGGAACAGGGCAGCTAATTGTAGCACTGCACCAAAATGCATGCATGCATTATCCCTTTCAAACTTCACTTTCAAAGTTTACTCCAGCAATATTAAAATTTATATTGAACTCAAAACATTTTCTCATTTCCTGAACATATTTTTAGGATGGTTAATATCATCTTGTAGATATTGTTGTAAAGCTTTTAGTATGTTAGCAAAGGAGATAGTTTGTAATCTTATTCTTAAAATTCTGCGTAGATTCATTAGTTGGTAGTATGTGGATGTAGGCAGTAGATGGTCTGTGCCAATGCAGTGCTAATTAAATAATTCATTTCCTGTTGCTGAGTGTAATTCATACCTCGACTAATTGTCATTGAATCTATAGGAAAAGTATGAGAAGAATACATATTTTAAATAACCTTTACAATAGACAAAAAAACAAACAAACAAACAAGCAAACAAAGAAACTAACAAAGTAGAGAAAGGCAAAACTTGTATCCTTGGACACTATTCAACCCCACCCCTCTTCCAAATGTGGAGTACTACTCTTGTCTTCTCCAAGTAAGGAGGCAACAATAGCTTATTGTTTGAACATTTTTAAGCCAAATTGTTGGTCATATCTGCTCATGCTTTGTAAAGGTCTGGCAGCTTTCCTGGCGAAAACCAAAACCATATGTTTGTACTTCTGTATGAGATTTACTCTGCAAAGGAACCATTTACCTTGTGGACACTTAAATCTTGAAATAGGCAACCTCTTGACTTGCAGACTCTGCATGTGCATCCGTTACAATGTGCTTTACAGGAATTCCTGGGAAAGATGGGGTTACTGTTACACTCCAACATCTCTTGTTTGATGGTCACATATGTTTACCAAACAAATAAAGGATTAGAGGAGTAAAAATGAGACATCCCAACACCAAAAGAATACTCTTAAATATGAGACAGAGTTTGTTAACTATGTTCAGCAGATCTTCAATTAATTTGAATCTTTCTCCAAAGTGAAAGCAACTTCAATGTTATAACTGCTTGTTCATTATCATATCTGTAGTAGTATGCTGCATACTTTTGTTCACGTCACAGCATTCGTGTCTCGCTGTCAAATACATGTTATTATCTGTCAGGTGTAAACTGATATGTAAATAGATGTACCAGTGTCACTGTTTGCTTTGTTTCTTTTCATGTTTTGTACTGCCTGCTCAGCAACTCTGGACATGTGCTGTATATTTATACTATGTAACAGTTGTAACACTAGGCTAGAGCCTATCACAGTTGCAGCAGCTTCCATTAGAGTAAACCTGACCTCATCATGCGGGAGTCTGGTAAATTTCATTTGTGACTAGTCTTCTGTTAACTGTGATCATCTTGTAGAGTAGTGATATATATATATATATATATCAAGTTGGAATTATATGTGAAGTTTGCAGCATTGTTATTTGCCATAGCTAAATAAAGGGCATTTTTTTAGTTTAATATTGTGGCTGGGTGATGCAGATATGTTTTGTAAAGTTTGAAGGATGCTAACTTTTCTACCTAGACTAGCTTCAGAACAAAAAACACTATAAATAGTACCCCTTACTCAGGTGCCTATAAATAACAGTTTAAAACCTGACCCCTGGCCTGAAAGTCAGGATTTTACTCTGTTCACACCTACAGTTTGTAGCCACTCGGTAGGTATGCTTACAATGTGAAAACCAATAAAAACTATTACAAAGCAGGTGGGCATCAGAGTGGAATGGTTAATCCTGACTCTCTGCCCAGAGGTCTGGTTTTAGATTTTAGTGGTAGGAGATTTGAGTGAGAGCAACTGACAAGTTTGGGAACTTTATTTATTAACAAAATGTTTCTTCCTTTTCCTACCCTTGCATAACAGAAGTGATTGTAGTCACAGGGGTAGAGTCATGTATTACATACTTATCTTTTTCTGTGTATATAGAATGCAGTTTGTGTATCTGTAATATTCTGGTGGTGGGTCAGTGTTTGTATTTTATGTTCGTATCATTCTTTTCAGTTGCTCAAGTTTCTGTCATTTCGTATCAATTTCCTAAAGTTCTAGTTTTATATATTACTCTCTCTATGCCAGCCGTTTGAAAATTTACAAACTGTGAAATCAGTTTACAGAGCATAGCTCTTTAATATAATGTGTATTTCTTTGTTTACATTTGTAACTTCATGGCTGAGACTTCTGATGTTAAGTAGAGCCCTGACTGAACAGTTGTTATTAAAATGATAAACAGATGCCATTTCAGACAGTTGAGGTTTGAAACCTTTAGAGTCTGAAATGACATCTGTTTATCGTTTTAATAACAACTGTTTCTTTGTTTAGTTTAAGGAGTTAGACCTATAATCTTCCCTGACAAATAAAGCTTTGTTGAACCTAAAATACTTGCAGTTATATGTAGATCATGGAAAACTCTGAAATAGTAGAATTATAGAGCTGAAAATAAGAAATCATGAGGGCCTAACCAATGTTTATCATTGTTTTAAAGACTGCCCTCCTCTCATGAGAATGGTAGTTCCTTTTAAAACTTGTTAGCCATTACCCACCAAATCAGGCATTTTAACAGGGACCCTTGTTGGATTAATTACTCAATTCAGCTAAAGGATAAACTTAAAGATAAACTAATTTTCATGTTAGCTAAAGTAAACATTCTTCTAGCTCACTAATGGGAGCATTCAGGGAATTACAGAGGATTACTATTGTTTTGATTGTAATCTTTAGATAAATGGTTTGAAATCTCCAAAAGACTTTTCCACTTAATGTTCCACAAGGGCAGTAAGGCCAAATAGAAGTTCTGTGTTATCTGGTAAATATTTGGTTGTACCTTGAAAGGGAGGGCAAAAAGGCTAAAATTGACATCAATACAATGCCTGTTATAGGGCATCAAGGTCTTTGCCAAAGTCATGTCTTTCATGGCTTTAATTTATTTTCAGTAATAGAATTCTTCATATGTAGTGAACAGGCCTGCCTTGATTGTTATGAAAGATCTTTTTGATTGGAAAGTCATTTGAATTCTGATAGCAAAAATTGATAGCCCTGATATGAATGATGTAATCCAGTAAGGGCTGGTTGTAAAATATGCTCTAGAAATTAGATGGTTCTTGCTGGCTTGATATGCTTTTTGTCAGGAAATGGAATTACCCATTTTGGAAGGTGTTGTAACAAGGAGACACATCTGGTTGTAATGAACTGTAAATTATAGCAGATATTGTATTTTGAAAATATGATATCCCCAGCAAATAGGAACAAGCTAAACATAATTTTTATCGTGATATTTCTCTCTCTACTTCTATGATAAATTATTTGTGTTGCAAAATTTGTGGGACATGTTGAGTGTCTGTTTTTGTAATGATAATGTAATATATTTGATTACCAGCTACATGCTATGGAATATCCACGTCATAGAAATCATTTTTGATGCTGGATTTATGTTTCTCAACTTAAAAACTTCAAAAATTGTTTTTTGTTGTAACACGATTGTATGCTTAATCTGCTTTCAGGGGAGAGATCCCTTCATGATGCTGAACTCACGTGTGCTCTCTTCAGGTTTTTGCAGTTGCTTTGTGAAGGCCACAATCTTGGTAAGAGAAAAAAATTCTTAAATTAGAACATACAGCGTCTTTTCTGTTGTAAATACCTGCCAGTGTATATGTAGCATTATATAAACATGCCTTTGAAAGGTTCATATTTCTATATATAGCCAACATGGGTGTATGCAACTTGTCTTTTCAGGCTATTTAACACCTGCCAACCCCTATGCTGTTATGCATAATACTCACTGTAATGTTATCTTTCAACATACCAACACTGAAAAGTTAATCTATTGTTTACAAATTACATGGCATTCTAGCTGCCACTAACAATGCTACAACATAGCTTGCTTGTGGTATTAAGTGATGGTCATGTGACCTATTGAATTTAATTGAGTGTAATGGCTACTGATTATTAATTGGAAATGAAGCTTACTCAAATATTTCATGGATTGAACAATTATTGAAGAAAGGCAAATATCATCACATGACTAAAAAAGAGAGCCATCATGGAGTAGAATACCTACAGTATGTGACAAAACAAAATTGCCCATAATCCCCCAACTTCAACTTGGAACTCCCTCTCCCCTTTTCAATGCTGTGTCCTATTTGATTGTTAAAAAATTGTAGCCAACATTGAAAAGGGGAGCAAGGAATGTGACCTGTTTCATTTACTTTTGTCAGGGAGTGTAGGTGTACCAATTTAAAATTGCCTGTATTGTTCTTTTCCCATGTCATGATTCTTCTTTCGTATTTTCAGAGTTTCAAAATTACCTTCGAACTCAGACAGGAAATCACACAACTGTCAACATTGTCAATTGCACTGTGGATTACTTGTTGAGACTGCAGGTAATTATTTAGCACATCATTGGTGGAGGTGAAGTCAGCTTGGTGATTAAGTGTGAAAGCTAGACGCATAGCTAGGGTTGTGTCATGGGGAGATGGGGGGGGGGTTTGGTGCCATGGGGTGGTGGGTTGGGGCACAAAATGAGGGAAAGTCTAAGGAAAGAGAGAGGAGGCTGCTATTTTAGGTGTTTTTTTGCATTGCAAGGTTGGGTCATGGGTGGTTCTAACCCCCAGCCCCCCTTCCCCCTTGGTGAAAGCTTTACATGTAAGAGGTATCCAGATCAAATCCAAGTTGAAGTACATGGAAAGGATCTGAGGGTGATTAAGGTTTAGATGTTCAATATAGCTTTTGAGGTGGTTTAAATTTTTACTATTATGATTATTTTGACAGAGGTGTAAATCCTGCACAGCCTGCAACATTAGAAACATTATTAGCAAATCTATTTAGCATATATATTTAGCACATGTCTTTCAAACTTAGTATGTTGATGCATTATAATGAGACAAAGAATCCTGTAAATTTTGCTGTGGTCAAAAGTCATCTTATGACTAGATTTAAGAAGGTTCTTATATCATATAGAGTTCTTTCAGAATGAACATGGTTCAGGAGAGAGTAAATTTGCATAAATCCAGCCAAAGGCATTTGTTCAGGCTGCTACAATGGCCATTGCTGTAAAATCAAAATCCTGTCATGTGACTGTCTTGAATTTTTTGGGGATGTAGTTTAATATTTATTTTGAAATGTAGTGCAGTGGTGCATGTCTTATCTCTCAAAACAATAGGCTCAATTGAATAACAGCAAGTAGCTATGTCGACTTGTTGATATAAGGAGGTTGTCACTGGTCAATGGTCACTAATGAAGGGTTGGTGGCTCAAAAGATTAAGTAGAGATAACAACTTTGTGGATAGGTGGAGAGAGCTTCAGAACTGCTGCATTTGGCTAATGGGTCCAGTAGCAACATGTTTGCATTCTGCCGATGAGTACCATTAAACACAGCATGCACAATTTTTTGCTATTTGTTTGTATCCTTATGAAAACTATTATAAAAAATAAAAAATAGCAAATCAAATTGATTGAATAACAGTGTAGCTTTCTAATAAGCTTCTTTTTCATGTCATTTGAAATTTTACTCCCTGGCGACAGGTGAAACAGCAAGTCATCCGATTGTTCAAACATTTTTTGTCTTTTCAGGAATCAATCAGTGATTTCTACTGGCATTATTCAGGTAGAGAAGTAGTAGATCCACCAGTAAGTGTTGTATTTACTTTTGAGACTCCCAATTCCTGAATCATCTTTTACGTCTCTTTACCTCCTTTTTGAAAATGAGGCTACATTGTCCTACAGCACAGGGAAACCAATATTTTCTGCATGTTTCAATTCATGTGTCTGTGTTTTCAATAAATTGTTCAAAATCATATGTACTGGTTATCTTTTAGGAGTTATAAATGTTTTAAAACAAAACACCTTAGTATCATTTTAGAATGACACTACTTCCTCCTAAAGAGTGGATTTGTAAAGCTCTTCCCTGGGGTCAAAAATTTAATAATCTTTAATTTTACTGACCAGGTAACATCAGATGGTGTTACTGCCTTCCCCCTCCACTTCATCTACATTTTATATTCAAACAGCATATATTTTCCTGTACATTCCTTCATATTCAAATGAAATATCTTATATATTAGTCCAAAAGTTTCTTTGTTACTTTGTCTCTTTGTTGTGACATATCCTTCATCTTTTCATGGCCCCCTGTAGGCAGGGGGATGTAGAATATGCCCAAGGTATTTCCTGCCTGTTGTAAGAGGTGTCTAAAGGGAAACCAACTTTGAACTTAAACCATACTTGAATATAAAGTAAAACGTACTTTTATTGAGTTGACTGAAAATGTATAACACATTACTATTGGTGTGTCATTAAATCTCATCTAACTAACGAGCTAACAAATTCATTTTTCCTGGCAATGTTCAAGGATGTTTTGCTTGCATGTTTTGTCATTCCTATGTTTTTTGCTTTAAAACCTGCATGAGTGTCAAGTTTTTATAGCCACGGGTTTTTTTTTTTTTATTACTTTCTAGTTTCTTGTATTCTTTTATATTCACTAGGGAAGAGAAAATTTTTCAAGAGCCTTCAAAGTTGCCAAACAGGTTTTCAGGACTCTCACAGAATATATTCAGGTAAAACTTATTAAATTATCTATTGAATGGTTCAATGACAAAGAAATTTTGTTCTCATTGAACATTTACATGTAATACATCTGGCTATCTATGAATCGTTCTTTGTGCTTTTTACAAGGGGACAGTTTTCTTTTCTGACATCTTTTCGTTCTTACATTTCGATAAATAAAACGTCTGCATTGAGGTAGTGTTCAAGAAATGTTAGTTCAGGACAAACTCTCACCCTGACACTGTTCTTTCTTCATGCACACATTTGTAATATTGAGATAAGCAAAACAATGGAAAATAAAGGTATATCTATTTTGTAATGTACTATGTCTTTGTAAATAATAATCACCTTATAGGTGCTTTTTTGACATAATAAAATATTAGCATGTGCTGTCAGTGGGGAATGGAACATATAATAAATATAAGTAAAATAATAAATAAATGGTAATAAAGTAAATAGTAAATAATAATCACCTTATATAGGTGCTTTTTTGACATAATAAAATATTAGCATGTGCTGTCAGTGGGGAATGGAACATAAAATAAATATGAATAAATATAAGTAAAATATTCAGAGAATTCAATTTCGGAAAAAGCCTGTAGACTTTTAAAACAGATCAAATTCAAAAAAAAAAAATTGCAATATCGTAGCATGTATTTTACAGTGTCATATTTTATTTCTAAGATATTCATATTTTTGTTACGTTTAATTTTAAATCATAGGGTCCCTGTGCTGGTAACCAACTTGCTCTAGCTCACAGTCGTTTGTGGGATGCCATGGGTGGATTTCTCCATGTGTTTGCTCACCTTCAAAAGAAACTGTCTCAAGACCCAAGTCAGTTGGAGTTGCTGAGGGAACTCTTAAATTTACAGAATGAAATGGTGGTTATGCTACTCAGTATGTTGGAAGGTAAGAAGTTTAGCCCAGTAGGTTCATTAAAATAAAGCTGAGCCTTCAGCACAACATGACCCTGTGGGGCCTGTACTGGCCCTACAGATAGTATGGCCAGAAGATTTGATCTGCACAGCAAACCATCTTCCAAAAATCTATGGTTGATTGGCTTGGCTCTATGTGTAGTTTGTCGCATATATTACAAGACTGATATATCAGTTATACTATTTGTAGTAGCATGGAGCTTTGACATGATGAACAAATTTGTTAAACGTAAGTGTTGTAACAGGTTAGGGTCGTTTATGATTCTACTTCTACATCACACAAAAATCAATATTATTTCCATGTGCTACGTTGCTAAGTTTTGGATTGATAATTTCTGTGCGGTATGTTGGCTCAACTTTTTGTCTGGTTGGTACAACATTTGACCAGATGCTGAGAACTCTCTGCAATTTTTGTCTGGGTGCAGATCCGTAACAAAACAGCTAGTGAAGGTCACCACTTTTGTTAGAAATTTATAGAAAACAGCCAGCTTATATTATTGTGTGTATTTTGCTTTGTTCTTGTTTATTTATGAGTTTCATGAAGCAATGAGTTGGACCCTTTGGTCAATCGTAGACTGAATTATGTGGTGTAAGTAAACAGAAAATTATTTCATCCTGTGTAACCCTAACAGGAAATGTGATGAATGGTACCATTGGAAAACAGATGGTGGACATGTTGGTGGAGTCTGCTCAAAATGTTGAGGTGAGGTTTTCTTTTTAAAGTACTTATAAGTTTAGTGAGACCATTCAATTCTGAGGTTGGTGTTAAAGTAGGAAATATTTTTTAATATAGGTACAGTTTTTGGCCTAATACTCTCAGGGCAGAATCATATGTATCTGACTGGCAGTTATTGCCAAGTCTCTTATATATTTCCTGTGCCCAACCGCTCATACTACCCATGCAGTTAGCTAAATGACTCTTCCCTTAGCTGATCAAGACTACATGTGGAATAGGTTATCCTATGCCCAGCTTTGTCAAGTACTGTTATCAAATGCTAGTTACATGCCCTTTCAGACATTTGAAAATAACAATGAAGGTTACCATTTGATAGCAGTTATATCTCAGAATAAACTGAAAAGGGATCTAGTCCTTCAATGCACCACAACTAATTTGATCACTTTTTGTCAGTAATCATTTCAGAATCTGCTGTAAGTTGTTGTTTGAACCCCTAAATTGTTGAACCTCTATTGTTGCAGAATGAATATCGAAACTGCTGCCCATTGGAGTAGTTAATTGGAGTAATGAATCAGTAGTTGGGTCCTATAATTGTCAATACTAGAATTAGGTCTCTTCTTGTTATATGAGATATCTGCTGTCCTCTAATAAGGAGAGACCTAACAAACCTCACCACAGCAACAAAACTATGCTATAATATAACTATGGAAAGCCCAATAGGGCAGGTAGGTTGAGTTTGTAGGTTTACCAAACAGTATTCTTGCATTTTAATAAAATTTTTGTTTCTTTTTCCTATTTTGCAGATGATTTTGAAATTCTTTGATATGTTCCTGAAGCTGAAGGATTTAGCCTCCTCTGAAGCTTTCAAGGTAATTTTAAATGTTTAAATGTTGACTTGATTAAGAAATATTTAAAGTTAAAGCCAATAGCATTTACATGATATCAACCCACACATTGACTTTCCCAAGGATAGATGGAATTATGTTATTGGACCATTAGGAAAAGACTATGTAGATGCTTTGTTCTTTCAACTTGAAAAAGTTATAATTTGGTCATCTGCATATTGCTTAGTTATTTTAATATATTGTAGTAAAATATGATGTTTTCCCCCTTTTAGCTAAACTTTAAGAAATTCAGCCACTATCTGACCACAGGCTATCTCTTGTGTCAACATGTTATCTTTTGTGTCCATAAACTATGGTCATCCCAAAGTTTTTTGACACAGAAATTTCCTTGCTTCACTCATTACACTCAAGCATGCAACTTGACTGTATTGTATTGTACTATATTGTATTAATTTAGCTTTAAATACACACTGCATACACGTTACACCCCTTAGAACCCACTTTCTCATTACCCAGCAGGTGGATGTGAAGGCAATACAACAGATGTAATTTCCCTCAGAACTGCTAAATCCTCTTTTCCCAAACTATGTGGTACAATTTGGGTATTGAATCTTGTGAGTAGTTTCATAGCATGATGGGGGTATGTTTCTATTTTTCTCATCAGGAATATGATCAGAACCAGGACGGAGTGATCTCTCAGAAAGAGTTTCAGGCAGCAATGGCAGCACAGAAGATGTATACACAGTGAGTACAGCAGGGCTTTAGCCATGTGCTACCCACTCTTATGCCTGTTGCAATAATGTCACTGAAATATGTTGAATTGTATGAGTTTCAGTAATAAACCTCTTTATGGATATTTGACAATACTCAAAGACCTTTCCAATCTCCATGGTGAGCTCAAGGGTGAGATGAGATGTTGCACTCACCAGCTATGGGGGAGGATGGGGGCTGTTCATTGGAGGCCTCTCACTGTAGCCTTAGAGCTCCTGGACATTGTCTGCCTAATCCACCTTCTTGATATATTGCTGCCCCATCAAAAATCCTTTCCCTTCATATGTACTTGCCCTTTCTACAATGGACAAGCTGGTCTAGCCTATGATGGTCTTTAAAGAAAAATTTTCAGCCATCCTAATGGAAAAAGTATACTCAGGTTTCTCAATTTAGGACTTTCTTATTTTGCAGTCATGTGGCAGCAATTTCAGTTCTAAAAGTTTTAACACTCTGAAATATGAAAAACAAGCTAGTCAGAGATTTAAAGACAGTCAACTCTCCCCCTCCAAATTGCATTTTTTTTTTGTAGGAGTCCACAGAAATTGTCAATTGGCACAGCTCTTTCATTAACAGCAAGTTAAAAATATGTAGATCATTCATGGTGCTACAATGACCATTACTGAAAAAGAGCACCTTCTGGAAACTCAAAATCCTGTGGGTGTCTTGGTGGGTTTTTTGCTTAAGTTTATTTGGAATGTTTAATCTGAAAGGTTGTGCAGTAATCTCTCAAACAATAGATTCAATTGATAGTTAACTGCAAGTGGCCCTGGCAACTTGTTGATAAGGAATTTGTTGTCAAAGGGGGCTAATTTGGAGCTTGTTTGCTCAATACATTAAGCAGAGAGAACAACTGTGTGGCTAGGTGGAGAAAGCTGCATAGCTGCTGCATTTGGCTAATGGGTCTTGTTGTGACATGTTGTAGCTCATATTAAACAGCGTGTACTGTATCAAGGTTGTTTTGATGACGTAGAGTGTTGTATACTCACCTTGAAGCAATAAACTGAGACTGAGTTTGGATGAGGAAGAGTTTTAGACAGATGTGGGAGGTCCTTAAGTAAGTAGGTTAGGAGAAGTGGAATTGTTTAGTATGAGAGGATTTTAGGCCTTTAAGGTGAAACTTTAAATATTTGGTTTTTTGTGTCAATGTAAATTTGGGTGGGCTGCTTATTCACTTTAATGAAAATGTTTAAAAATTGAAATATTTTTTCTTTCTGGTACTATCCTTTAAGGGAAGAAATAGACTACCTTCTAAAGTGTGCTGATAGGAATAATGATGGCATCATTGACTTCACTGAATTCAGTGATAGATTCCATGGACCAGCTGAGGATATTGGTAAGTTTAACTTTTTGATGGATGTCAGCAGGAATATTAAACACTTTCAATTTAGTAACTAATTGAGGAGTTTGCTGATTTAAATATTTTTATATACATGATAAAATGCTATTTCCTAGTCAAAAGGAGCAACCTTCATTGTGTGCATTTGTAGTTAAAATCACCTTCCAGTTTAATCTGAGCTAAACTTTCATCAAATTTCAACCTTAAGGACTGTTGACAAATGCTTGAATGGGCACCTAATTGATATTGATAGCAACTTTTGAGATTTTTAACATAGCAAGAAATTGCCAAATGAAGCAATTACAAAGGATTGCGGGATAGCTGTTTGGTATGTATCATTTCTGGGAATGGTAAATATTTCACCATCATTGGCTATGTAAGAAGGGGGTCTAGTGAGTTGCTTTACCACTGTATCGGCTTCAAAGGAAATTTTAAGAGGCTCATTGACTTTGATATTAATAACTTAATGCATGTGTTTAAGGCTACTACCACATGAAAATGCTTTATACAATCAGCATGATTAGTCAAGTTTCATAGCCAATAGTTGCAGAATAAGTTCATATTTTGAATTTTGTGGTGTCCTGACTTGTGCTGTAATGGTGTTGTGCATAATTTGAAAAAGTGTCTGGTCACAAATTTTTGAAAGCTGAAGTGAGCCGTGAATTGCTCATAGAATGGTTATTTTTATGTGGAATATGGGGATTGCCTAAGTTTGACCTTTTTTCATTGGTATGTGAAGAAAACTCTAGCTTTGGAGAAAAAAATTGTGGAATTTTTTGAGCCAACTCAGTGAGCTGCTTAAAATGCATGATATATTATTTCATTTACAGGGTTTAATTTGACAGTTCTGCTGACCAACCTTTCGGATCATATGCCAAATGACCCAAGGTATGGTAGTATTTCATGTAAACCTTTAGATATGGCTTTAATCAGGGATGGTCATTTTCAAAACTTTTTGTCATTTTGATTTATTCTGTTGTTCTCAGTTGTATTAAGTCATTTTAAAATTGAAAGTTTGTAAAGGCTTCATATGAGTTAACATTTTTAGCGGGATGAAAAAGTTCACAGGACTGTTTGCAAATGTCAATCATTGATCATGTTTGTATGTTTAAATTAATGCAGGGCTCCTTATGCTGACAGTGTTAGAAAGATGTTTATCTGACTTAGGTGAATAATTTTGAGATTAGTCCATTTAAATAAGAATAGCATGACAAAGGTAAACATTTGCATTATTGGGGATTTTTTCACCTCTCGTAATTTTTCAGATTGAAGAGATTCTTGGACCTTGCAGAGAGTTTGTTGGACTATTTTGAACCTTTCCTTGGTAGAATAGAAATTATGGGTGAGAATACCTGTGTTCAATTTTTGGTTTTCAGTGGTTTAATATTACTGTATTTAATATTAATTTGATATGCAATGGGGCTTAAGTTGTATAATTTGTAGCCTATTGTCAGTACAGTGTGCATGTTGCAGTCTAATGCACTTATCACTTTTAACATGTACCCTCTGATGGGCGTGTGTTAATGTTTGAGAGGAGTGTGAAACATTTAATTGCATTGACATACCTCAGTCATGCAAATGACCTAATATTTCGGTGACTTTGGTGCAGATGTTCTGTAGAATAATGTGCAGCTATGCAGTGGGGATTACATTGCTTTTTGATGCAATATTTGGAGACCTTTGACACACTTGGGCATCACAACCTGGACGAAGATACCTACATTTGACTCACCCCTCTCCAGGGTTCAGAAAGTGCGTCTTGCAATTGATAAGTGCATGAATTTCAGATAAAAATCCAGTCATATAGGTAGGATGCCAATGAAACTATTTGAGAAGATTTATTGGTTGCCTTTGAAGATTTAGTCAAAGTTGCTGTCTGTGCTGATGTATCAGACTATCACAACCCTCCATCTTTAGTATGCAATATTTTTTTTAATTAAATGTGATTATTTTTGGTATAAGTAAAATGATATTGCGACTTTGAAAGTAAACCCTGATCAGCACCAAGAATTTATAAACAGTTGAAATAAGTGATGAAATAAACTTGTCTGGTTCCAGTAATTAGTTAGTTAGTTAGTTAGTTAGATGGAATTTTATGGCCCAGTTTCCAACCTTTTGGTTCAAGTCAAGCCGGCCATGGCCTTTTTCCAATAATAGTAAATTAACAGGAGCTGTTACTTTTTTAAGCTGCGTTTACTTGAAAGGCGTATTGTGGAACGTGGAACACGGAATGTGGAACGCGGAATGCGGAACGCGGAAAGGATTCGCGTGCCCAATAAACACCCCACGCAGATCGTTCCGCATTCCGTTATAGTAAAACCAGCTAAATAGTTCAGTTCCAGTAAACAGCGTTCTACTGATAAGTTACATGCCTGCCAATGTTACCCCAAGCTGCTTTGGGTCATTTAGCAGTTTTTCATGGATGACTATAGCCCAGTGGATAAAGATAAGAAACTGATAGACATACTACTTATTGACTGGAAGTAAATTGGTTCATAGCACTTAAGTTTCAGTCATTTTTCCATTGTTGTGAGAAGTTATCACAATAAAACATCAAAGAACCTGCCAAAGTTCCCCCGTTTTATCAGTTTATGGTACGACGTAGTATGGGAAGTCCGGGGAATGTGGAGAAATCCTACTGGAAGCTATACACTGTGTTCACATGGTCACCAATACGCATGCAGAATGTGGAAAGAATTCGACATGGAGAATTCGCAATCTGTGTGTGATGGTTCCGCGATCTGCGTTCCGCGTGCCCAGTAAACAGGTCAGTGGAAAAACAAAACAGAATTCTTTCCGTGTCCCGTGTCCCGTGTCCCGCATTCAGTGTGTCAAGTAAACACACCTTTAAAGTTGACACCAGTCTACCTTATTTAAATTAAGTGGTACCCTGTAGATATTGACTGAGAAAGGGACTGAAATAAATGTCAAATGAAAATGAATGATTTCTATTGTTTTCACAGGACGGAGCCAAAAGATTGAGAAGGTATACTTTGAAATAAAGGAATCTCTCAAAGATCAATGGGAAAAACCACAAATCAAGGTACGGAGTTAGTTTACCTTACTAATCCTTTTAGGCTTGGTCTCAGGTACCCCATGACACTCAGTGTTACCTCGACTAGACTATGGTTTATTCTGACCATTTTCTTTCTTATGAAAATGGACGATGTAATACCTTCTTAGAGTGTCCTCTGTAACATTTTTAAGGTGTAGTCTGAACAAAAGACCCCTTTTTAAAATTACAATTATAATGAGTTGTGGGATAGAGTTTGGGTATATGATATTTTTCCATGGTTTTATTAACTCATGACAAATTGGTCATGGTAAAAATATACACTTGATCTCTTTCCTTGCTCGATTACACCATTTGATGATTGACAGACAGTAATACTCCATGCAAAGACTTTCAATCTAAGTCAAGAAACCCTAGCCAAAGTATGCAGAACATGCAGAGGAGGTTTTGATGACAATCCTTCCCAAAGTACCGTGTAATTTTTTGCAACCTACTTGGACTAGTAGCTCGGTGAAGTGATAATAATAGACCTCCAGCAGTGGATTTGGAAACTTGATATACCTCACTTAAACAATAGGTTACTGAGGTTAGAAAATCAACTTTTTTACCGCAGTCGAGACAGCATGTGTTTTCAGAAATGTACACTAAAATTTTGTCCCACAATCCTTTGTAGTTGGTATTTGAAAAAGAGCCAATAGTTAATTATTTCTTTTCAAAGTAGCGGATACAATAAAGTCATTGTTGTGTCCTATCCATTGTACTGCATACCAAAACTATTTTTGTAACTTTTTTCACAGGAGTCTAAGGGACAGTTTCTCCATGAATTGGTCAATGAAGGTGGTGAAAAAGAAAAATTAGAAGATTTTGTCAACTTTTGTGAGGATACAATATTTGAGGTTTGTGTGTTTTAAAATTCCCTTGGCAGTAACATTTTGAAACAAGACATGATGCTATCAAAACTGTTCAGTTATTACCTTCACAATGTTTTACAAGCATACATGATGACCATGTAGAAAAATCATAAATAATGTCAGTATGCTCATTCTATTTCTTGTTTTCTTTAAAAATTTACTCTGGTAGATGCAACATGCGGCAGTGATCAGTGACACCAGTGAAGGAATCTTGGACACCATTGCTTGCTTGTTAGGAGGAAGAGAGTAAGTGTTCATAGTTGTTTAATATGACTCAACCTATATGATCCATGCTTGTAGCTCTTATGCAATGAAGCAGTTTTGGTCCAACATGTCCTGCCAGTCATTTTGACTATCATTACATTTAGTCAGATCACTTCAGTAGTGATCCTCAGATAGAAGATAACATAACATTGTTTCTGAAGTAGGTTGTAGGTGAGGATGGCCTTGGCTTCTGAATCTTAGCCCTTGAGCAGCCTTAAGGGATCAAGGCCTCCTTGTATGTTAAAAGTCTAAGGCTTGCAAAAGTCTTGGACTGTTAGGCCTTGACCATAAAATCAGTCAACAGGTGACTGGAAGTTGGCATGTCTTTAATGAAAAGTTGCCATAGTTACCTAAATTTCTGCATCACATTATCTTCTTACCTCTGAAATATTAATTTGTAGCTCAAAATGTTTTGCAAATTTAGTGAGACAGAAGATTAATGACACTTACAAGATGCTGAAGCAAAGAAAAAAGGATGAGAAGAAAACATCAGACATCTTTATTCTTTGTTTCTTTTACAGTTCTTGGTTGGCCAGCTTTGTTCGTGCTCTGCGTCCTTCCCACATCCGAAGAAACATGGGAGAATTGCTTTCTAGTGCTCGAGAGGGAATCCAAAAAGTTCGCAAGATGTCCCTACTGGGCATTATCTTTGCCATTATCAAGCTCTTCTTTATCATCAATTGGAAACTAGTTTTGTTCATCTTTACAATATCTGGGTGAGAAATCTGTATTTGATGAAACTAAGACTCCAACATAGCTGTAAAAGATGAAGTTTCAAATAGCAACATAAGTCATCATAGACATGTAGAAATGGATGCAAATCTCCTCATTAGAGAAACTGACCATCAGCCAGACAGGAGAAAATTTCTATCACAAGTAATCCTCTTTGTAACAAATAAACTGTGCCACTCAACTGGCTGACATGAACCTTACATTGACTCCCAAGAACTTGTATTGTTTAAAGTTACTCCTGCATGACCCAATGAAAAGCTCTGCTGTGTGTTTGGCCTGAATGGAAATCACAAAGCAAACAAACCAGTAAGGGAGACTAATTGTTTTTCTCCTGATTCAGGACAGGGAAGGGGGGAGAGGTGAGATGAGGAATAAAGCTAGAGAAAACTAAAGGTGTGTCTCTTAGGGGTATAGTTTTACAAGGGAAAATATTAAGTTATAGTTCAGTTGTTAAAAGTTTCTTGCAAAATTGTGGTATCATCTTTTGAGTGGATTTTTTTTTATTTCAGTTTCTTATCAATATTTGATATTTATATAACTACATTTTTTTGTGTCAAATTATTTCACCTTCAAAAGTCACAGAAAGACTCAGGGAAAAAAGAAGCAGAGTATCAGATACTATAGAATCTCTGTTCGTTACCGTAAGAGAAGGTAAGTTATGTCCGAGAGGAGAGTTGTCATATTCATCCATGAACTGGTTGTCATTTCAAAGCTGGATCAGCTCAGTGGCATTGCCAGGGGATTGAATTGGGATGGAAAGCAGGGTGAAGGGGTTCTGACAGAGGGCAGCCCTCTGGAACTTGAATTCTGAGGAGCAACAAAATGAAATAAAACTCCTTAATGGTTGGTGAGTGGGATCCGGCCATTTCAGCTCATGCAACTTAATGTTTGATACAAAAGGGGAAATATTCTTCAATGTTGCTTACTTTGTATCCCATAATTTGTTTTACAAACATTTTGCAATAAAATTTATTGCTTTCCCTTCTTTCAGGGAAGATGTGCTATTTTTGTCAAAGGTGCTGATAAGCACAAACTAACCATATGCATGGTGAACCTCATGAATTGTATGGAACATGTCACTCTTGTTTTAGTGTATAAACTCAACATTCCGAACCCCCTCCCTCACCTGTACTCTTGAAGCCTTGTACTATTCTGTTGAGGACTTTGCCTTATTAGGTTGCCCCGTGCAGGGTAAATTCTGGCCAGCAACTGAGCTGACCCCTGGCTCTGCCATGTGTACAGTGTAGCACTATCAGGAGTAATATAGACCACGTGTGACATCATTCTTAACTAACATTCCTTCTTTCATTATCACATTTGTATTTCTCAGTAAAGTGATCGGTGTCATTATTGGCACAGGGGTGTTGGAAGACGCAAAGGTGATCACAGGAAGTTTGAAAAACTCCCTCAATGCACCCACTTCTTACCGTAGACATAACTCAGAGCTCAACAAGCTGTCAGACATGAGTTTACTCGGTAGAAGGTGACTAATTCATTTCATTGTTTAAAGTCTTTTAACAGCACGATTTTCTTTCAAGTAATAAACCTTGACATTTCTCTTTGACAATACTTTCCTAAAATTTCAAATATTCATTATCATTCTTATGTTTCATACATAATATGTTAACATCACGTGCCATTTTGAATTTCCTTTATGATTTCTCTCTTGGATTGGAGGATATATAGTATGTGATTGGAGTGGAAGGGTGGGGACTTGGGGAGAGGGAGGAAGTGGGAGGTTGGATAGATCAGTTACTCATAATCATTTACAAAGGCCTTTAATATGAAAGGTCGTATTAAAGGGATCTTTAACTTAAGGTTAATGATATAACATAGTGTTTTGATACTAGTGTATGTCTTCATAGGACTTACTGAAATTTGCTACCCTCCAAAAATGTTTCAAATATAGGGATCTATGCATGTTTAACTGGAACAGACATTCTATGTTAAACTGGGTCGTCTATATTTTTGAATCACTGCAGAATTAATGTTCTTTTCACAATTTTTTAACCTTAAAAAGTGGTACATTTCATCCTCAGATAGCTTTTTTGCTTAAAATTAGGATAGATTCAGAAGTCTGTCTCTGATGTGAGAACTGGAAATGTTATCAAAAATGAAAATCTCTTTGAAATGTTTTGCCTAATTGTGATCATTGAAGATTGTTTGATAGGTCATCAAGAAATCTATCCTCATAGTTTTACCTGGGTACCACCATAACTTTGTATCTTCAGTCCCTGACAAAAATACATGAGACAAACCCCATGTACAAATGTTTAAGATTCAAAACCCCTTGGGTGGCTGCAACATTGAATAGGGAAATAGGGAGCAGATAGAGGGATGGTCATCTACTTATTGCTTGCTTTGCTTGTTTTGTCTCATCATTTCTGTCTAGGAGTTTAGGTGTTTTAGAACAACAGTTTTTCTTTCAAAGTAGTCCATGAAAATAAATTAATCATCCATTTTGAATCTGTTCTTAGAGCAAATGACGTATCAGCATTTGGTATTGACTTCCTGAAGCAAGGTAGTGGTAACAATCCTTACAAGATGAGAGTCCGCAAAAAACATCGTATGACTCCAGGCTCCAGCTTTGATGATGAGCAATCAGAGAGTTTATCTATCACTCAAGATGGTTCAGAAGAATCAGGGTCTACTCTAGGGGATGGTTCATCAATACTTGTAAGTCCATCTTGTATATAAACAGTTTTTCTAATGTTTCAAAGTTACTGAATATCATTCTGACATTACTGTAAAAACAATTGCAAAGGGAATTCATGTTTAGTGTCAGGAGATGGTACATCAATGTGTTTGAGCTCTATGATAGTAACTAAATAGTTTGTAATATCTTCCAAAGTGGCTCAATATATTTCTGAAGGTACTGTAAAGTTAATTCCAAAAGGGTTTAATGTTTAGGGTCAGGAGATGGTTCATCATTACTTGTGAGTCCTAGATTGCTTAGGCAGAATTGTTTGTAATATATTGTTAGTTGTGAGTGTTCCTTTAGTTTTTAAAAATCAATCCCAAATGTATTTTATGTTTCACCCTCTTTCTCACTTCCACAATCTAGGGACTCTGCATCTTGGGGTTTGATCAGCAGAACAGTAGAGATAGCATGCCTTGACATGGTGTTCATAGCCTCTTGACCATGTGAAAGTGAAAAAGAGCCTCTCCCCTCTTTGTAGTCAAATTTGCCTGTATAGGTACTTGCAGTTTTGAGCTTTGCATGACATGGTGAAGAAGCCCTGGTCTTTGGTGCTATGTCTGTTGCAGAATTGACCACTATGGCTGTAGAGACTTGAATAGTGTTCAAAGTATTCTCTAGTTTTTTCAAGGTTTTTTTTTTTTAAAAACAGTTGTATCCATTTGGTTAGTGTTAGTTTCTGGGAGCAAGAGATGCAGATCACAATAGATTTATGAACCTTCTTTTATAAGTTGTAACATTTGCTGTAGTAATAGGCTACTGCCTTTTGGTTGCTTCAAGTTCCATTGACTAAATGATCTTTGATTCATTAGGCAAAGTTAATAATGACTTCATTCACAGGGATACAGCCTGGAGCACATGATGGCCCTGTTTAATAAATGTTTATGCTCTGTTAAAATTTGATTTCAATAGGACTGTTTCATAGAAGATCATCCCCAAAAGTACTAGCGGGTGACATGTCAGCAACTTTACTTTTCAGATAGGGGTAAACTTTCCTGAGGAAAATATCAATTATGTCAGTACCTGTCACACAGTTCTTGAGATTTATCTCTTCAAAGTTTGCATGTTGCACCAAGCAACTTGTTGCTTGAGCAAAAATAATGATGTGGAATGTTGCACAGTGTTGATATTTCTTTTGTTAATGCTGTATGAATTATCTCTTAATTACTCATCAGACAATTTATGGTATGGTAATTGATGCAGATGATTTTCAAGGGCAAACATTTGGAACAAACCTAAGTTACAACTGTACTTCAACGAAGATAACCAAAACAGAGGATAGCATTGTCCATTTGCGGCATGTCTCCTCTCCAGACATGACAAGATTGGCATACTGAATTCATGTTTATGCATGATTAAGTGCAAATCAAAAATTACCTCATAAAACGGTCAATTTTTGATGGATTTGTAATGAGAATTTAGGAAATTTCTTTGGTTCCTAATGCTTTTTTTGAATTTTTTCAACAATTACCCAACTCTGTCATTTTCATGGCAACAGAGCTTCAAGATAAAAGTTGAATCTCGTTGTGAAAAAGGGCCTTGATGTCTCTTTGATGTTTTGAAAGGAAATGTAAATGCAATTTGCAAATGCAATGCTAAGTTTTGATTTGTATGTACTGAAAGGTGTTTGGTAAGGTAATGCTGTGCTTGTTTTGAAATGTTCATAAAAAATTCATTTCATTTTTGCTTCTTTTTTGAAGGGTTCAACCAGTCAGCTTGGTGGTCCAGTAGGGAGGAGAGGCAGTACAGTCTTCCCAAGGTAGTACCCTTATTTGCATCTAAATGTACATCATATTTTCATATGTTGTGATAGACACAATGAATTGTCTGTTGTGCATGTTTCCAGGAAGCGTGCATGGTAAAATTTTTCAAATTTTTGCATTGAGTTCCGTTTTTCTTTTTCTTTAAAAGTTTCTTCCTTGCTCAAGAATCCGGCAGCAAAGTTCAGAATGGTGAAGAGCTCTCAGAGGAGAATTTTTATGAACCACAAAACATTGACACCAAACAGACATTCTTGGTAAGTTTTAAAAACCTATTGATTTTAATTATTAGGTACTTGTGATTATATTGGGTCACTGCAAAGGCAGGGCAGGGCTTGGTCATCAAAGGCTGTGACTGTTACAGTTGTGCCTTGCTCCTCACATATATTTGGCTATACCAGTGGTTACATTAAGTACAATCCTCTCAAAAAATTATGGAAAAAAACAAGTGAAATAAACAATGAGTAAGTCACCCTTCTTTAGCTGCTCCCAACTCCCCTATTCAATGTTGCAACAGCCTAAAGTTTTCTGAAACTTCACCATTAACATGAGGGGGGAAGGGGGAGGAGGAGGACAGGGTTTTTCCATGCATTTTTGGGTGGGGTTTGTAGTTCCTCTCCTAACACTTATGTCTGGCTAAGCATCACAAACAGTCTACAGTGTATTTTTGCAATAGAGATTTAATGCACATCTCAACCTCCTCCCCCCCCCCCCCCCAGCAATTCCCAGATTGTTTGCAACTCTTTTGCAGCCAATGTGCTGTTATTGTACTGCTTGCTTTACCAAGAACTTGACAGTAACCATAACCATGATATATTGCCAAAAAAAGGCAGTAGGAAATATTGCAATGTTTTGATTCTACTCCGATGCAGTAACTTTCATACAATGCAGACATTTTGAATAGATAATACTTGGTATGTACATCAGACTGATACCCCAAATTTGTGTTCATGTGTCGTTAAACCCCATATTAAGAACCAACTAACCTTTCCCTATGGGGAGTATATGATATTTAGCTTAGAATAAATATTCTTCCAAGTTTTCCAAAAAATTACTTCCCTGCCAAGTTGAGGGAGGGGGGAACAGTTATAGTTGATAAGTGTGTAATTCTTGCTTCACCTCTGCTTGCAGTTTTACTGTTTTCCTATAAGTAAGAAATTGCGATCACTTTACAGGTTTGATAAAATTTTAAATATTCCGCTCAATTGACATTTATTTTTAATACAGAGTATGTTTGCCAGAAACTTCTATAACCTCAAATACATGGCTCTGCTGCTTGCCTTCCTTATCAACTTTGTACTGCTTTTCTTCAAGGTAAGTATTTTGAGTTCAGTTTCTTGATATCTTAGAATTCTTAGAATCAGAATTTCTTGGTTAATTGATAGTTGTTCCAAATATATTGAATACATTGTCCAGTTAAAATGTAAATATCACAAGAAGCCTTTGTAAGTTGGTTTGTTAGATGGAGTTGAACCGCTCAGTTTCTAACCAATTGGTTCAAGTAGAACCAGCCACAGCCTTTCCAGTTGTGGCTCACTGGCTTGTTTTCCCTACTTCGTTATTTATGCTGAGCATCACTCACAACAGCAGTAGGTTCCATTTTTAGAGTCTTTGGTATGACTCGACCTAGGAATCGAACCTGGGCCTTCCGTATGAGAGGTGGATGCTCTGTCTTTAGACCAATCACGCCGTCTTGCCTTTGTAAAGAGTTAGTTGGTTAGATAAAGGTAGTTACATGGCTCAGTTTCTAACCAATTGGTTCAAGTAGAACCGGCCACAGCTTTCTTCCAGTTGTGGCTTACTGGCTTGTTTTCCCTACTTCATTATATATGCTGAGCATCAATCTCAATGTCAGAAGGTTCCTTTTTTAAGGTTTTTGGTATGACCATGCCAGGACTAACACTCCCAACTTTCATTTGTGAAGAGAGCAAAAGTGCAAACAAATTTGTCACCCAACAATGATGATGTCAAACTCAACAGAAGTTCAGAAAGTGAAATATGTAATCTCCACAGTGATCAAATTCTTCTCTGAGAAAACTGTTATTAGAACAGTTTATTGGAGATCTGGGAGGAAACATATGGTCCCCTTCTGGCATTCTGATGAATCACAAATCAGCTTAGTTGCAAATGTGAAAAATTGGCAGTTTTGGCACAGTGACAAATGTATGGGTGGCCCAAATCTGTTTGGCTTAGCATTAAAAATGAGAACAACTATGTAATATACTTGGCCCCTCATTACCTCCTTTTTGTATTATTTTCTACAATTCCAAACATGAAAACTATAAATAAGGCAAAACTTTTCCAAATGAAACAACAGTCATCACTATGTGAATTGGAAAACCCACAGGTTTGTGAAGTTCAGGTTTTTTGACTCATCAGTAGGACAGAAAGGGAAGATACATATAAAGTGTAGAAGCAAACAACATTTAACAATTTCCAAGAAAATAAGAACCGTTCATAACTAGTCATCCTGATTGAGATTCATTGTGGCTTTGAGGTAAATTTGAATATATTCAACTGTTTGTGTTTACGAATTAAATTCCTGTCTCCTTCAAACAGGTTGCATCAGTTACAGACTTTCTAGATGTCAGCCCGCCCGAAGAAGGAGGCCATTGTTCAAATGACAATTGTACTACAATAGAAGATGATGGAGATTCACAAGAGATTGTCTTCCTGGAAGATGGCAACTTTGCTCTGAATACCATCTTGAGGGTGCTCAGTATTCTTCATACCATGGTCTCAATATCAATGCTTATTGCCTACTGTGCCTTAAAGGTAAAAACTTCATAAAGAGGAAATTAAGTCCCCCCAACTTGAAGTAGTGTAGCAGACTGTCCTGTATCATGATTGGCTCTTGGGAGTCATGTGACAATATCTTTTCTCTTCAAATGTGAAATCCACTAGAAGTAACTGCTTGGTTTACCTTGAATATGCTTTATTGAAGTCCTTAAATATTATGAAGATACTTTGAAGAGAAATAAGGTACAATTTTAAGATTTAGCTGTTGCTTCAAAATAAGTTTGAGGTGTCTGCACTTGCCCTTACCATACCCCCATTTCAATCATCTGTTTAAAGCACAAGTAAAGTCTCTCCTACTTTTCTTTGGAACAATTATTAGCTTATTAATGTGGCATTTTTTCTGATTACTCTTCCAATATTTTTCATGCATTATGTGAAATATCCCTCACTGAAATTGCCTGCCACTAAACTGTCTAAAACCTGACCTTTAGGCAGTAAGTCAGGTCAATTACTTGATAGTACCTACAGTTAATAACCTTCCTACTGTTTATTGGTATTAAGGTTGGAGTGGCCATAAACTGTAAGTGGGAGCATCAAGTAGAAACCCGACTTGTGGCCCAAAAGTCAGGTTTCAGACTGTTGGTGGAAGCCGATTTGAGTTTTTGCACGTAATGTGTATCATTTTTCATGTTTCAAGTATTTTGCATGTTTAACATAAATGAAGCAGTTCCTAGAAAATTTCATAATTAAGGAGGAAAAATGTGGTCACATGATTCTCAAGAGCCATTCATGGAATGGAATAGTCTACTACACTAATTCAAGTTCAAGTGACTGAATTTTTTCTTTAAGGTTTGTCTTTGAACATTGTGGTGAAAATATTTGTACACTTCTAGAAAGCGATGCAGTTAAAAGTTTGAATACTTTTGTAATCTTATGGATGTTGCTTAAATTTTTTTGGGAAAGCAGTCCAGATGGTTTTATATGTTTGTCTTTGAGCATTGCCATACGAATGTGTAACGGTGATGACTTTGAACAAATGTGTGCTAATCAAGTACTCTATAAATTGTCTTCCTGGAGGATGGCAACTTTGCTCAGAGCACCATCTTTAGGGTGCTCAGGATTCTTAGTATTCTTCCTACCTTAATCTCAATAGGAATGCTTATTGCCTGCTGTGTCCTAAAGACTACTTCTAGTATACTTCACATTTGAGGTGAAAAAATGTTGTCACATGACTCTCTATGACAGCTAATTTTGAAACAGGACAGTCTCCTACACCACTTCAAGTTGGTGTGACTGCATTTCTCCTTTAAGCAAGCTCTGAAGTTTGAGCACTTTTGCATATTGATGAAACTCACCTTATCCCACATGAAATGGCATTCAAACAGTGTTTCATGTAAAATTTAGGGATGGTATTTTGGTATAGAAGATGGGTTTGGTAGTGTCATTCTTTTGTTTAAAGGGAGTCACTGTCCCACCTCCCCTTTGAAAATTTTTTGCAGATTGGAGAGTGCTTACAAAAAACAAGGAATTATCACTAAATTCTAAAGAAATCTAACAATTTTATTCAGTTAGGGTAAGAAATTTGTGCCGGGTGGTGATGCTGATGTTGATGGTGAGTAGCGGGTGGAGATTTTGAGAGCCAGGTAGCACTGCCCAGGGTGGAGACAACCCTGTCCAAATTTTGGTGTGCACCATTTTGGCCATAACCAAATGCCATTGAAGAAGTGAAGGCACTTTTAAAACTTGATTCCATAATTAGTTTGGGTAGGCTTTGTAAGCAGTATATTTTTCAAGGAGTTATGAGTATATTAATTATGTATGCACTTGAATAAAGCTTGGAAAGGGTAATGGAATTTTGAAAATGGTTTACTTTGAGGCCTGATCATCTGTATTGTGTTCCTATCTTCTAAATTCAGGTATAGTTAGATAACTTTCTTGTTTAAGCCCCAGTTGCCTGAAGCAATGATAACAAATTCGATATGACAACCATTTTAGCATAATACTAGTTTTATATTGTACAATATTACTTGAGTGGTCAAAAGAATCAATTATCATGACTGACCATTGAAACTGCTGGTGGCTGTTTCATGCTTGAATTGTTCTTGTGTATAATTTGTTATCATTGCTTGGTAGGACTGAAGTATTAGATATGTTAATTTGATACATGCCTCATTCTCTTTGCACCTTACCTCTTACAGGTACCTCTTGCCATCTTCAAAAGAGAAAAAGAGATTGCCCGTAACATTGAGTTTAATGGATGCTGGATAGTGGATCAGCCTGCTACAAATGACATCAAGGGCCAGTGGGACAAACTGGTGTTGAAAACAAGGTAAGCAGAGGATTATTTGGTTGCAAAAATCACAGATTTAAAATATCCTCAAGGTATTGAAACAAAGCTTTTAAAAGGAGGATGGGAAGAAATTGGGGCTGGGGTATATTGTATATTTAACTTTATTATTCTCAACACAAACCAATATTTGCACTAAGGTGTGGGATTGTGGGATTCCTACAGCTTCACTCGAAATCCTCCCAAATAAAATGCAATGGGGAATACCCTCTTTCTTTTAAAAAAAATTAAATAAAAAACAAATAGGCAATTTACTTCTGCTCATCTCCACACAAATTTCAGAGCAATTTAATTGTCTTTGATTACTTGTAAAACAAACTTTTCAAAGTGAATATCCATGTGATTGGTCTGGAAATGGATGAAGTCAACAATCTCAGCTGTTGCTCACCTGCTAGTTTTAATGTGGAAGAAGGCACCCTCACATTGTATGGATGAGATGTTGTGTGTTTGTCATGCACAGAAGTAAAAATTAGGAAATATCCCCCCAAATTTAAAAAAAAAAATGGGGGGGGGGGAGTGAGAATTCCCCCATAAAATCAAATCAAAGCTTTACTTGCACAAAATCAGTGCTTTACTTGCAAAATTTTGGCGAATGAATGCAAACCCTGTCTTTTATGAATTCATTCCAGGTCATTATACTGATCGAAATTGAAGTGTTAGAACATACTTCTAATATGGTGTTCTGAATTTGTATTTTTCATAATGTGAATTTGCATAATTATAGGACAGTTTGAAAGATACCCTCATTAATTTTTCTCTTACTTTCCATATTATAGATCATTTCCAGATAACTACTGGGATAAATTTGTGAAAAAGAAGGTAAGAAGCCGAAAATTTGTATTTACTGTTGGGTGGAATTAAAAATGCATAAATTTAAAAGGTGTGTAAGCATTGTGAGAGGGGAGAAACCACCAAAAACCATTGTAAGGAGTTAGCAATAGTTTCTTTGTCTTTTTAGCAGTTCAGTATAAGATGATAAAATTGAACCACAGACACTAGGTACTTTAATCTATACAGCTATTGGCAAGAATGAACACTTTCATTCATGCTCTACTTCCATCGAGTGTATAGAGTGCAAGGTATTTTATCTTGTTAGTGTGTCAGGAGGATTTCATTGTCTTTGAAAAAAGCTGTCTGTTACTTAATGGGGAAGTGCACTCACCCCAACTGGTGTTAGTGTAGTAGGCTTTCCAGTTCCATGATTGGCTCTTATGAGTCATTTAACAATATTTTTTTCTCCTGAGGTGAGAAATTTTGTAGGAGTGACTGCTTGGTTTATCTTGAATATGTAGTATTTAAGTCCTAAAATATAATAAATTAAAAGATACTTTGAAGGAAAATCAGAATATTGCGAGATTTGGCTGTTGCTTCAAAATAAGTTTGGAATAACCTTAATTGGCTTTAAATATCATTTGATGGAATAGTGTGCTGTGAAAGCCGCTAATGCAGGCTATACTCACACTGCTTCTTTCATAGATCTTTTTCCACATTGCAATTACAAAGGATTGTGGGAAAACATTTTTTATGTGCATCATTTTTGTCAATATCAGTTTAGTCTGGCCAAATACAACACACACCAAACTCTATCCCACAAATCTTTGTAATTGCTGTAGACCTTGTGCATATGATGTCACAGAGTGGAATGTACACCCTCCTTTGGGGGCAAAACAAACCAACATAGACAATTGCAGACAGCTGATTTGTCAAGTAGATGAATATGCACATTGTCTGCAACATGTGAAGGGCGAATTCTTATACATGTGGCCACTTGTTCCGTTGTTCTGCTCAAAGGATGACGTCAGTATGTCGTCAATGCACTATTTGTCTATTTGGGAATGGGTGCATTGAGTGAAATTTTTATTCCAGCTCATCTTACATATTACATTTCGTGTTTCTTGAAGGTATTCAAGAAGTATGTAGACAGTGTAGGAGAAGAGAAACTGAAGGTCATCCTTGGAATGGAGAATGCTGACAGCGTTGTTGGAACGGGACCTAGCCAAGATAGCACTAACAAAGGATTTATAGCTGCTATGTAAGTTATCTATTAATACTGTATGGATTGGATAGCCAATCCAAAGTTTGGACAATCAGTCACAATGGAAGTTACTCAATGTATTCACTTGGAGGAGACTTAAATATTATTGATATTTAGATGTTTTGTGTATTGTGATCACTCATTTACAAAATTAATGAGTAATTTTTGCAATTGAAGCTTGTCTATGTTTTAAGTTGCACGAGCACTTTCATTTTGTATAGTTCCACAATACATGGATACAATGCTGTTCATAATTTTCTCTTCTATATTAATTCTCACATTTTCTGCCTCTCAACAGACTTAGCATGGTGGACTTGCAGTACTATATCTGGAAATGGGGTGTGATTTGCACGGATCAGGTGAGCTTAATTTTAAAAATTTGTCCCTCCCATTCTTTGTTGGCAACAAAATGTCCATATGTAAAAGATCAGCAATGGGCAATTAGCACCTGAATGCTCCTGGGTCACATTACAAAATATGAGCGAATAACAAGGTGATTGTATGTTGCTAAAATAGGTGCACAGTCCCTGCATTAACTATGGTTGATATTCACCATTGTAGAATGTTTTTATGTTTTATTTCTCCCTCTGTTCCACAGGCCTTTCTGTACATCGCCTTCTACCTATTGTTTTCATTACTGGGTCATCACAACCAGTTCTTCTTTGCTGCCCATCTCTTGGATGTTGCCATGGGGTTCAAGACTCTGCGAACTGTCCTGGAATCTGTCACACACAATGGCAAGCAGGTAAAATACTCAAATCTAAATCCCCGCATCATATTGAAAATCTCCAAGATGCTTTTAATACTAAAGCGTTCACATGTCCGTCCCATGTAAAGTTAGTAGTGCCTTTCTGTCGACATTTCTCTCCTGTCTTACTTTAAAATTAAATATGTTTCATTTTTTACTAAAAGTTATGTACATTTGAAACATTTTAAATTGCTATTACTCATAAGGTATGGATTAGATTTGGTCATGCAGAGGAGGAGAATATGATTACAGTTTTCTATTGATGAGTTACACAAGGGAATGAACAATTAAGAGACAGTTCCCCCATGCCATGCAGTGAGGAAATTGAAAGTCTAGAAATATCTGAAATTTTATCATGGCATTCAAAATCCTTGAATTTGTGTGTTTCGTCTGGAAAAATTGCCGTACCATGTGGTCTTGGAATTTAAAACCTTTTTGCGGTAATTTTGATCATGTTAAATACGCAATCATGCATGTTAAATGCTTAAGAAAATTAGGAACATCTGCAAAATTCTTAATTTTTCAGCAGTGAATATCTTCATTATAGTCTTCAAAATGTTTAGAAAATCATAAATTTGAGTATTTAAAAAGTGTTGGAACTGTAGAACAAAAAATTATGACATTCTCAATAGGGTGTTTCTCATAGAGTGTAACCTGAATGAGTGCAGTCATTTTTCTTCCCAGTCATGAAAATGTTCCTCTTTCCCCTTGTATACTTGAGGTAACATCTACATATATTTGCATATTATCTAAATATTAATTTAATGACCTGTGGATTTATGTAAATGGTTAAAACTACAGGATATTGTCTATACTATTGTCTCCTGGTAATTTTTATTATTATTATTAGTATTATTGATTTAATAAAGCACACTATCAACGCTGGAGTTATCTAATGCGCTGTACAAATAAAGAAAAAACAGTAACAAAACCCACCATCAAAACGATTAGTACAAATAGACAAAACAATCCCAAAAGTTAAGGCGCGGCCTAAAACAGAAGCAAGCCAACATCAAAACAATTTGTACATAGAGAACAGCCACGTTTCTAGCTTAGTCTTGAAAACTTGAAAAGATGGAGAGTGTTGTACGGCACTTGGAAGATTATTCCAAAGACAAGGCCCGGCAACTGCAAAAGAACGATCCCCAAAAGATTCACATTTTGTCCTAGGTAAAAAGAGGGTTCTCCTAGCACTAGATCTAAGAACTTGTTTGCTGCTTCTAAGTTAAGCATGTCAATCAGGTACTCTGGAGTTCATCCTCCTAGTAATAATTAATATACAAACATCTTAGCTTGCTGCCATCTTATTTTGTCTATTACAGCTTGTTTTAACCCTTCTTATGACCTGTGTCATCATATATCTGTACACTGTGGTGGCTTTCAACTTCTTCCGAAAGTTCTACCTGACAGGTGACGACGGGGAACCAGAACTGAAATGTCACAATATGATGACTGTGAGTACTTAATGTTTGACTGAAACGTCATAATAAGATAACTGAGCACTCAGTGTTTGGTTTTAGATGAAATGTCACAATACATTGATCTTGAGTCTCAATGAGTATTAACTTGAATGTCTTAAAAGGTTGTCATGTCAGCAAATTAACCTGACTTTACTTTTCAGCTATGGAATTGACTTCTCTCAGGACACATCCTTTGGAATTATCTCAATATCTTTTACAGTTCTCAAGATATGCCTCCTCAAAGTATGAATGTTTCCAAAGCAACTTGTTGCTTATTCAAATGTGGAGTGTTGCACAGTGTTGACATTTCTTTTTTTAATCCTATATTAATTATCTCTTAATTACTCATCAGATAGTTTAAGGTTTGGTAATTGATGCTGAGGATTTTTAGGGACACAAGTTAGACTTCCAAAATAAAACCCTCAGAACAAACTATGTTTCAACTGTCCTTGAAATGAAGGTTGTAAAAACAAAGGATAACATTAGCCATATATATGGCACGTCCCTCTCATGACATCACAAGATTTACATATTGAGCTCATATTTATCAATGTTTAAGTGCGAATAAGAATTTGCTCTGTAAAATGGTCAATTTTGGATGGATTTTGATGGGAACTGGTGCCATTTTCTTGGTTTTTAATGCTTTTTGCCTTACATACCAAATTTTGTCATTTTCATGTCACACACCCTTTAATATGATGATTGTGAGTACTCAATGTTTGACCTAAATGACACAGTATGATGACTGTGAGTACTTAATTTTTAATTGCAATGTCACAACATGATGACTGTGAGTACTTAATGTTTAATTGCAATGTCACAATAAAATGACCTTAAATTATCAATTTTTGACGTAAATATCACAATATGATGACTGTTAGTATCCAGTGTTTGACTTTAAATGCCAAGATAAAATGGCAGCAAGTAATCTATGTTGACTTTCAATGTCACAATAAAATGACTGAGTACTCAATGTGTGGCTTAATGTGATGATATGGTAAATTTGATTACTGTGTGGTAGACTTTACTGTTATGATGTGATGACTTCTAGTGATTTTGGATTGTAAAGACATACAAAGATGTAAAATTGAGAGACAGTAGTTATGGTTTTCTCAACTTAATCAACTTTTGTGATATCCTTGACCTTCCTCATATCTTGGTATTTTTCAACTGAAATTGTTTGTGTGTTTGTGTTTGGTTAGTTTAGGTAAGCTCATATCATCCTGCACACTTTCCAGAATTTACCTCAACCCTAACCCTTTCTTCTTGAAGAATGTGAAACTCCTCTCTGACAAATTTACTAAAAAATTTTGAATTTTCTGGAGTGTTGGACAGTTTGGGATGGGTGAGGGGTATCATGGTGGATAGGAATTGTCAGGGCCAATAGTTGAGGGGATAGATGTCTAGAACCATCAGTAATATGCTTAGATAAGATGAGCAAGTCATTTGAAGGTTGCAAACCATCATTAATCTAGTCCAAAAACCACAACCCAAAGAATAGTCAGTCACCTTTAATCATCTGTTTTCACCCTTCAGTGAGCAGGAACATTGTCTTTTTTGGAACAGAACAATTGATTTCCCTTTCTTTGTTTATACTTGGGTAACTCTCAGCTGCATTATGTAGCTGATACTTATCAAGGGTCCTCATCCAAATACAAGATTCCCTGGGTATGTGGTTAACAGAATTCTAAAGAAACCTGTCCCCTTCATGTCTAACTTGGTGACACTATACGCATTCGTGTTGGTGTGTCGTTGAGCCCCATCTAACTAACTACACTAACCCATGTATTTAACTTTCTTAATTGGATAAATTGCAGTTAAGTGCTGGGGTTCACTTTCTATAGTTTTTTTAGCTAAGGTTTTCCATTATCATTTAAACTGGCAATGTTTTATTTTCCTCAACAACTTGTACTTGGAATTTTCTCTTTTTTTCTTCAGTGCTTTGTCTTCCATCTTCATTCTGGTCTTAGAGCAGGGGGTGGTATTGGTAAGTACTTCACTCAGTTGACTTCTGTGTTGTATCCACTGGCTTGTATTGTGTGTGACATGCAGTTAACAAGGTAATTCAAATGAGGCTTTATAGCTCAGTTCTTAACCAATTGGTATTAAATGTAACAGGTAAACTAGCACTCTTTACCACTACACTCTTTTAGCAAAAGGTAGTTTACTGTTGTGTTTGCATCATTTTTCAATTAGTGGTTTTGGAAAATGTATTCATCTAAATTTGGTTTTCCATGGATCTGTTCCGGAAAAAAGTATAGTATTGGTAGTGACATTTAAGTTCATACCAAATAACTGTTTTTATGGTTGGAATTTAGAGAAAATAGTGTTGCGGTTGAGACTTCCCCCAATAAGTCTCCCTACAGTAGTGTTACAAGCCTCTGTTTGAGGTTTAGTTGGCCCTGGCCGGCCAGACCTCACCTACAACAGGAAAAATAGGTGTAAATATGTTTTGTGAAATTCATTGCCAGAGTTCAAATTGTAAATATAACTGCATGTTAGAGTTGTGGAAAGCCTTTATTGATGGTAACTGTGAAATGCTGGTAATTACAATTTGTTAGCAGAAAATGATTTCCTACAATTGACTGAAATGGCAGAAAAACAGAGACTATCAAACAGAGCTACTTTTCTGGCCATTAAAAACAAGCAGAAGATGGAAAACTCTTCAAAGATTGGTTGTCAAGGAAAAAACTTTAAAACTACAGTCAGTAGTCAAGATATATTGTAGGAATTAAACTTGGCATAGGTGCATCTTGTTTTCTTTGAAATAATACTCATATTAATTTGAAAACCAAATATATGTATACTCTCTGGATAAAAAAAAAATGTTTCTCTCCTCTTATAGCTGATGAAATTGAACCTCCAGATGGTGATGAGTATGAGTACCTCCGAATCATATTTGATATCACCTTCTTCTTCTTTGTCATCGTCATTCTTCTCGCCATTATTCAGGGTAAGAATCTGTCTACTTTTTCTCTAGTCCATTCTGTGGTAGCCACTTTGATAATTGCTTCTGTATATTTTAAGTATATGATCAAAGGGGTGGCATCTATATACCTAAGTGTATAAAAGGTGAGTGATGAATCAGCATTTTCTGAACGTGGCACGTACGACTCTCGTAGGAAACTGAGTCCTATCTGCCCAGGATTTCCAAAGAAATCTGTGGGAGCTTATTTTGGCTCATCTGTGCCACCATTCATGTGTACTTTATTGATTTGTTTACTTGATTGACTGGTTGGCTGCTCAAGTTTCTTGTCCAATATGAAATGGAAGAAACGAGCAGTGCTCATGGTTGCCTTTCCTGCACTGGTTAAGCCAGGCAAATAATTGCCTAATGAGACATGCCCAACATTATCTATCGAAAGAATCTATTTTGGTGATTAACAGGAGAGAGTTGACTTTCAAACTCTATGTAGATTCATAATGCAGAATTCAAGACTCCACTGAGTTTGAATTCTGCCTCATGATTGCGTATGGTTGCCTTTCCTGCATTGATAAAGTCAGGCAAATAATTTCCTTATCAGATACACCCAATATTATCTATCAAAAGGATCTATTTTGGTGATTAACAGGAGGATGTTGACTTTCGAACTCCACTGAGATTCATAAGGCAGAATTCAAAACTCTGGTGAGTTTGAATTATGCCTTATAATCTGCAATTTTGGGTTTTTTAAAGGAGTTTAGTTTTGCTATTTTGAACCACAAAAATTGTTCCAGCTTCAGTATTGTGTTTGCTTTATGTTGTTATGTATGGTTTGTGTTGTGTGACAGTGATGATGAATATTAATGTCTTGATTTGTCGTGGACTTTATTCAGACATTGTGTTACCTTTTCTTTTTCTTCTCGTATGTCATTTGTCATACGTTCGTAATTATTCAGTGTTTTTCAAAATTCCTCTATCACATCAGGTTTAATTATTGACTCATTTGGTGAATTGAGAGATCAGCAAGAGCAAGTCAAAGAGGACATGGAGGTGAGATAGTAATTTAAATTAAAGTAATAAAAAATTTGCTGGCATGAAAGCTTGACATGTCTGCTTGTTCTTGGTTTCAAGAACTAATCCAAAAGACAAACATTTTTGTGGTCAGCTTTAGTGGACAAATATCTCAATACATTTTAAGAAACTGATTTTAGAGTTTTAACACTGTGATCGGTAAAAATAAACTCCCTAGACAAATGAGTATTAAATCAAACTTTGGAGCAGTAAAATCAGTAACGAATTTGTGAAAATATTAATGAAATACTCTGAAGAAAATGTCACTCAGCAATGGGCAGTTGGAAGCAAACAAGTTATTCAGTACCTGTGGTTTTTGGACATCAAAGTATTGCGCTGTTTGAAGCATTATCGCCCAGTGTAAGTGCCAGGTTTTTACCTGAAACGATTTTCTTATTAAAAGCATTAGACTTTGTACAGCAATAAAGAATGAGGCTTATTTGCATGTCCTTGGAAGGGGGAGGAAGGTCACATTGAATTCAGAAGATACATATATATATATATAGAAAAAAGAGTTGACCCTCATCAGTGATTCTGAGCAGCTGTTTTGCTGGGAAAACCATATTTTTGGGGTGCAGGGCGATTTTTGTTTGGTCAATTCTAATTGGTGTTCCTTTGATCATTTGTCAGTAGATGCATGAAAGTTGAGATTTCACCAAGAACTTCATTACAAAGTGCAAACATTTCTTACATGGTTTGAAAGTTCTGTCCCTGTATGTGAATGACAAAAAAGCTGTGTACTTTTCCTTTTTCAGACCAAATGCTTCATATGCGGCATAGGTCAGGAGTACTTTGATAAAGTGCCGCATGGGTTTGAAATTCATACTTCAAAGGAACATGATTTGTCCAATTACATGTAAGTATTGATATGAGAGTTGTATTCTCTTTAGGAATACTTTAACCCCATAATTCATATGGACTTATCCTATATTTGCTGACTTGTTGCTAGTATTCCATAATATGCTGGAACAATTGAATAGGTTTTAGACAAAATTACCCATCAAAAAGGCCTTTCCCCTGGTTCCAGCCATGCCTGTTTTTCAGTGATGGAAGTTTGTCACTAGCATCTATTCCTCACAGCAATACAGCGACAAACCTAACTTCATTGCTCTCAAAATAGCTAGACAGAGAGCTTACTGTGGGGATCTGGATTTTTACTGGTCAGCTAGGATTGCTGAAAGTTGCTACAATTTTCTAGCATCATGATTTAGAAGGAGGTACGGTCTTAGGAAAAAAATGAGCTAGCAGTGATTGACTGATTGACAGAAGAACCGATTCCCAGTTGATCTGAAATTTACTGTATTTTGTGTGCATATTAAAAACATGTGTAGGAACATCAGTGGTATGACTTGTATATCTCTTCAGACTGACTGAACAGTATTAGCTGTGCTATCAGAAGTAGGGTGGCCATTCTCTAGTGCTAGAAGAGGAGGACAACCACAGCTATACTATCTAAGTGTATCTCCATCTGAAACTGTTGGCTTCAGAACCACTCAGATAGCTGGAAATGGCCCTTTTCAATGTTCTATTATGTATGGTTAGGGTGGAAAAGTGGGGATACTGTGTCTGAAAGTTAAAACATCTCTGAAAGTGTGGATGTGGATGGAGGACAACATGCTCAATCAAAAGCAGGATTCTCTGGTGGAAAGCCTGATGAGTGGCCATCCTATTCATTTAATATTGTTCAGTAGCATGTGTATTTTGACCTTTGACCTTGCCTTGATATCTCCTGGCACATTTGAGTAAGCAGTCTAATGCTTTTGATGTAAAAGCTATGTTAAGGTATACAAAAAATTAAGTAATTAATGATGATGAATTTAATAGCTGTTTATGAATCTTTGAAACAATTTGCAATACCCTTTTTGGCGCCAAACATATGGCCCTACCCCTCAGAAGGTACCTCACTGATTTTATTGAATGAATTCTGTTCTTAGGTTTTATTTGATGTATTTGATCAACAAACCAGAGACAGAACACACAGGCCAGGTATGTTGAAAAAAAAAATTGTTCAGTGCCTAAGATTGCAAAATTTCTTGCTTGATATATTTCAGTTGATAAACCTGAATGTCTCCTTTGTTTAGTATTCTCTAAACATTTTGCTTAATTGGAGTTGCCAGTATGAGAGTTGATTTGATTAGAATATATATATTGGTTAATTCCACAATATGAACAGTATACCCTAGGTTTGGTTTATATGTAAACCATCTGCCACTCAAGTGAAGTTATACCAAAGACCTAAAAAATGGAACCTTCTGTGTTGCGAATGATGCTCCTTAAAAGTGACAAGAGTATTTAATATTTATTACAATCCAGAGGAGTAGGTGTTTTAAGCATTTTGGTGAAATTTGCATTTAAATCCAGTCAGTGGTTCTCAAGATATAAGCAGGTAAAGTTGTCACATTTTCAACAAAAGTGAACTTGAAGTAAGCACATATGACATCATATCCTCACAGTAATGAAACTATTCCAAAGGATCCCTTATAAAAAGAATTCTACCACTACTCAATAACTTAGATCTATTTACCCCAATTAAATTTCTGTGAATTTGTTCACTTTTTGTTCCAGGAATCATACGTATGGCAGCTGTACCAGGAGAGGTGTTGGGACTTCTTCCCTGTCGGTGATTGTTTCAGGAAACAGTACGAGGAGGAGTAGGGAAAAAATAAGAGATTGTGTTTATCAATGTGTGCCTCAACCCAAAAGTATTGTTAACACTGTGTTTGTGTGTACACCCAACAAAGACTTTTGTAATGTTTTCTATATTGTCATACAGGTGTATCAAAATTTGATAAACGTTTTGCTCTGAATACTGCCTTATAATGAATACGCTGTCAGTTGTATTCAAGATTACTATATAAGAATATATGTAAAATGACCCATCCTCTGAAATACATTATTGATAATTTAAACAAATATTAATTGAAAGTATAGTAGGTTTTTTTAAATTAATAGATGATAGTGAAGAGATTGCATTTAATGTGGGTGTGGTGTGGTGTGGTGTGATTGTATAATTTATTAAGCAGATATATTACAAAATAACCACTTGAACTGTCTCAAGATCTTGAAATGATAAAAGCAAAATCTTTGAAACCTTAGTAAAAAAAAATATTTTTGAGCAAAGTATTGTCAGAATGACATTGCAACCATGGCAACTTGATGTGCAAGTGCATGTTGTTTAAATTAGGTGTAACTGGCTGTACTTTGGAGTGCAAACATAACACTCTAGTCCTTTAAACACAAGTCTGAAAGTCAGAAAGTTTGCATCATTGCACAAATGCTTAACTTTCAAAACTTGGGAGCTCTGCACAAGTAACTGTGCAAACCTAGGTACAATTATGTGCACAGATCTTTCAATTACAAGTTAAAAATGTTGTGTTTTTTACTTTTTCTTCAAGAGTTTAGTACCTGAACAGTGTGAGTGTGAAGGTGTATTACTTTCTTTGAGTTCAACATGGATACACACATTTAATTGCAAGTTTGATTTTTTTGTTTAAATAGTCCAGACACAGGTTAGATTTTGTCGGTATAAACATAAATTAGGAGTACAAATTATTTTCATTAGTACAGACAAGTAATCCAACAGAGACAAACAAGCCATACACAACTTGTACTGAAAGTACAACTTTAGTATGTATAGACCGTGTGCAGTGGAAAACATCAGATGACTAAATCATCTTTTTTATCATAGAAGACTTAAAAGTTTATATTTTCCTTGAGAAATTTTTTTTTTCAGTAAATGGTTATTGTAGTCAAGGTGTGCATGGCCATGACCTTTCCCACTTTGAGTGTTCATGAGGATATAGTGTTATGTGCTTCTAAACAGGGCCAGCCCGAGCCTTGGCCTTGGAGAAGTAGGTCTAGACTACAATGCTAGTGGTAAACCTGAAGCCTCAAAAGAGCTTGTGTGTGCATGTGCAGCTAATAAGTGCAACTTCCCATTTATTTATAAGCTTACTTTCATCAACCGTGCAAGATTGAATTTTTTTTATTACAAATCATTTGTTAGCTGGAAATAATTTGAATTATGAAATGTATCATGTTATGTGATTTGAATGAACTCTGTTGCAATATTTGTATTTTTTGGATTGACATTGTATATGTACCTAAATATGAGAGCATTTATGTACGAGTTGTTAAATATTTTATGGAAACCTTTGTGAAAAATAGCAAATGTAAAGGCTGGTTTCCTATTGTCTGTCTGTCTGTCTGTCTGTCTGTCTGTCTCTGTTAGTCAATGTTTACAGATTATTCATTTCACTTGTCAATCATCTGTTCTTGACATTGTCTTGTTTGGGTTGAGCACTCTCATTTGTCTCCATAAATGAGTCTTAGTCTGCTAGGATGCCTTAATTTCTCTTTCAAGCTACATCCTAAAGCAATAAGGAAGCAACAAAATTGAAGATAGCCAATGGGTCCATTTTAAGACTGTCTTTTCGGGATGGGCAGTAAACCTACATAAGGGCCCATTTCCATACCCCGTAACTGTAGGTTGACCATGCACCATTAAATAGCTGTTCCCCTAGGGGTAGACATTTATTTTGCAGTGTCAAGTCCTTGCCCATCAGTTTATATAAGTATATAGGGTTAGTTTCATAGCAAGTATTACTTTTGTGTCGATCAGGAAACCTTTCATATAAATTATGTGTGATATGAAATTGCTGATTCACAGACGGTTAGAAGTCTTGTATAATCACTCAAATGTGACATGTTTGGAACAGTGTCATATATTCACAAGTGTCATATGGATGGACGTCATATTTTGGCAGAGATGCAGAAGTGTTACATGTTCACAAAGTGTCACATATTTGCCAGCATCGCATTATTAAACATCTTGCACATATTTGCCAGAGAGTCACATATTTTGCAAGTGTTACATTAGTTAGTATCCCACATTTGTGAGTGTGAGGTGTGATGAAGTTTTCATCTATACAGCATATTGTTTTGTCTGCAGCAGCATTCATCACCCATTTAAGACTTATGCTGATTATCATATCCTTAATATAAATGATTAGCCAAAATAATATTCAGTATTAGGGAATAGTGACACCCAACAATGGTATTATTAAATCAATTCTGCTATCAACATCTTTGTGAGATGATTTCCATGAAACTAGTCATTCAAGGCAAACAGGAGTTTAAAAAATACAAAAAACAAAGTTTAAGAACCAGTGCTTATTGTGTCTTCTCTTACCTTTCTTTCATTTGTATAGTTCAGAGTTGGTTTTTGTATTGAACTAATGGTGACACAATTAAATTTCCATTAGAGGAAAGTTTGGATTTACATCAATGAAAAAAGAAATGATGGCGTTTTTTGGTGAAGAAAAATATTGAGCATTTCTGTCCTTAAATGAAGAATTAAGCAATGCAATGAAAACTATTGAGGTGAATTGTGACTGTCAGGGATTCCATACTTTGTGCCTCAATGTTACAGGGAAAATTTTGCAAATAGAATGGTAAGTCTACCAGCCCAACTCTAGGCTCAAGTTCACTGAAGCTACCAAAGTAAATCAACAAATATTTTTATCCCAAGTACTTTACCTGTAGGTAATGTGCCACTTTTTTAATACCATAGCCACATCTTCCTTTGTTTCCTTGCACCTTTCTGCCAGCAAATTTTGTGCATGTCTCAGGTCCAAGATGACCCTGCAGATTGCCTTTCGAGGACCTTAGCTGTGGAATAACATGGCGGAATGCAATCATGTTTGCTTTTTGATTCCTTGCCAAAGGCAGGCAAGGAATCTATGCGATGGTGATGTCGTGTGTGTGTGTGTATGTGATGCTTTGGCTTGTAAACACGATATCTCAAGAAGGGTAAGTGTGACGACTCTCATATTTGGTGTGTAAGTTGGCCGCACTGAGTAAATGATCCCCATTGTTTTTGGTGGCCGTCAAAGGTCATTTGGGGTCACAAGAGGTCAAAAGGTTAAAACATTGTAAACTTGAGAACAGTACATGGGGCTATGCTCATATGCTGTGTGGGGGTTGTTCATATTGAGTAGATAACCCATATTGATTTTTGTGGAGGTCAAAGGTCATTAGGGGTCACGAGAGGTCAAATTGTAAATTCCTTTGAAATTGCTTGTAAACATGGTATCTCAAGGGTAAGTGTGACTAATGTCATATTTGGTGTGTGGGTTGGCCATATTGAGTAGATGATCCCTATTGTTTTTGGTGGAGGTCAAAGGTCGTTTGAGGTCGCGAGAGGTCAAAACATTTTAAACTCGATATCTCAAGAACCATACATTTGACAATGCTCATATTTGTTGTGTAGGTTGGCCTTATTGAGTAGATGATCCCTATTGTTTTTGGTTGAGGTTAAAGGTCGTTTGGTGGTCTTGAGAGATCAAAGGGCCAAAAGGTTGTAAACACGATATTTTAAGAACCATACATTTGACTATGCTCATATTTGGTGTGTAGGTTGGACATGTTGAGTAGATGATCCCTATCGATTTTCCTGGGGGTTAAAGGTCGTTTGGGGTCACAAGAGGTCAAAGGGTCTAAACATTGTAAACACAATATTTTAAGAACCCTACATTTGACTATGCTTATATTGGTGAGTAGGTTGGACATGTTGAGTAGATGATCCCTATTGATATTTGTGGAGGTCAAAGGTCATTTGGGGTCAGGAGAGGTCAAATGGTAAATTTCCCATGGTTAGAGTCTTAGATACTGCAAAATTTCACACAAAGTATGTGGATGTGATACCATGAGCAGAACCCTAGTTATTGTAGAAAGCTTCAATTCCTTGCATGTATACTTCGTGGGTACATTATGGAGCACTGCCAAATTGAAAAACATAATGAAGCACTGTTAATTCAAAAAAAAAAAAAGATAGGCCTAAATTTCAGTGGCAAGGAATCGCTAAGCCTTTTGGCTTTCTGGTTATAACTTCCCTCCTCTGCACATTTTCTCAAATGCATGGCTGTACTGGATTCGTCCTTCCAGGGGAAGGGAGGGGGGCATGAGTTTCTGCCAAGCTCCAGCTCCCATTCCAGGGCAAAATCTCTGCCTGACTGAGATACCAAATCTACCGATTCGGCACTGTTTGGGCCAATTGTGGGGTAGGGGAGGGTGGGGGAGCTGACGGGGGGGGGTGGAGGAGCTGCAGTCATCCCATTCTTAAAATTCCATTGCTCTGGATGTACCAATGGTATTTATTTCTAAAAAAATTTTCACATAACATTGGTGGTAAACTATAAATGACTACCAACCATTGGTCAACAATGTGAAGCCATCACGTCACACCTGCTTGACGTGATGGCGTTTGTGTAGAAAATTTTAAGTAGAAAATTTACCACATTCAATCCCTAATATCTCAAGAACCAAACATGGGAAATGAATAAAACTTTCACCATAATGCTTAGAACATGTATCTCTTTAACATAGCAAAAGTAAATTTGGCTCTGGATTATTCTTTTAAACCGTCAAACTAGAGCTCCATCAGTGCTGATGGCTCAAAACTGTTGAATTAATGCACAGTGATGACTTCCAATGCCAAGAAAATCACTCCCCAAGCAATGGACTGTACTTGTCATACATTTCTATTATTTCTTGAACAGATGTACCCACAATTTAGAATGTTTTAATTTCTCCCAGGTAAAATGACAAGGAACTTAATACTTTTTAGAATGATAACTTTCTCTAAGTATAGCCTAAGTGAGAAGCCTCTGTTGCCAGCCTTTCTATTTTTACACAAATCAGGAAGTATAGTTAGCAAGGAAGAAAGCAAGTTAAATGAGCTATGATAACACAATTAGTAAGCAAGCGCATCCTTTCTGAACACAAGAAAAAAAATTGAGCGTCTTAATCCTTAGCTCAAGCAAGTCTAGTTTAGAAACAGTGTAAGGTGACTCTAGGCTCACAGTACTTTGTAATTCATCCTTCTGAATATCTACAAAGCCCCTGCTTGCACTCACAATAAAACTACTGTTCTCATCAAACAAGATCTGTTTACACTAACCTAATCAACCTCACATGATTGACAATCTTGCACCCAGACAGTTTTAAAGGGAGTTCAGTTCAATGGGAAACATTGAATTTGTGAGACTGGTAGAAATAGAGGGGTGGCACAAAATTGGTCAGAAAGGTGTCAAAATTATTATTTATCCAAAAACAGACAAAAAATTTGTAATTAGCACATGCCAGCCACCCATCTGAACAATTTTGAGGACAAGTTTGCAATGCATCTAGGAGAAAATAGCATTTCAAAATATTTACACCAATGATCTCAAATGACCTTGGATAAGCAAGTCTATGTACAAAACTTTTTGAACACAACATGCAGCCCTATGCCCAGTGACCAATGTGTCCAAATTTCGTTACAGTTCATCAACAAATGTGCCCCTGAAAAAGCAATTGTGACGAACAGACATGATAGTCAGACGGATTGACAGAGTGAAGGTGTCAAATCACATTAGCTCGAACAGCTCTTTGAGCTGGTTTGAGCTAAAAAGAAGTTACCACATAATTCTCTTGCCTTGGATGTCTTTAGCACTGTCAGAAAAAGAAAAGAGAACACCATAACCTTTAGGAAGTAAGTAGAAAATTTATTGAAAGAATTCATTGATTCTTAGATGGTAATGACTAAAAGAATATGAGAATAAGATTGCCATAATAGACTAATTTAAAGAATTCTTCATTTAATTCTACATTAAAGTTGGACACTACTTTTTCAAGATTTTCAATGATTGCACTACTACTGTAACAGGTCAAAGGTCAGTTTATTATTGCCTGGTTGATCTCCATTGTTACACCATTGATTGTCTGTGGATGACAAATAAATCCTGTCTAGTACAAGCAGACCACATAGTTTGACAAACAACCCAATGGTGGTTAGACAAAAGCACTTGTAGTTACCGCTATGTAGTGACCTAATTTACAATTTCTGCTACAACTGGAATTAACCAAAATGATTGCAAAAACATCTAAAGATATAATGAAAAATGGTCATTTGCCATGCAGCTATTACCTCAGTAACTATACCACTAAAAGCAGATGTGAAATGTAAAATAATTGTTAGTTTAATGTGACAATCACAATAGTAATGTACTTAGCACAGGGCAGGTTTCAGCCAAATGTGATATTTTGATAGATTCAATAGAAAAATAAAAGTACCATTATTTGTCTTGATATTTAGATCGTAGAATTAAACAAACTTGAGTACTCTAAAACTGAATGCAATCCTGAATATGAAGAGAGGTTCAATATTAAAGGTCATTTACAGGCCATTATCCACTACTTAAGCAAAAGCAAAAAAAAAAAAAAAAAATCGAATACCTTACATTATATTCTTAAGTTAAAGGATATATATATCATTCGATCACAACTTTGACTACATAGTTATCTCATAAAATTCAATTAGCGATATGCAATGGGGCATGGACTTTTAACAGGACTGCACCTAATATTTAATTTGTAATGGCAAGAAAAATTGATATCAAAAGATAAGGAATTCCAGGGTACACATTCAGCAAGTCCGTGCGCAATACAGCAAGGCACAGTAGTTACGAAAGACTTATTTACAGTATCAAAGGATATCACTTCAGGTAATTACACATTAATATGATTTTAATTTGACTTTAGATTGTGTTATTATCCCATTTCTTTAGAATTAAGGTAAAGGAAGATGACATAGTCCAATTCATCTCACGGCAGAAATATAAGTATGAGAAAAAAATGTGGTGCAAACTGAAACCATTTATTCCATAAAATTCAAACCTGTTGGATAAGTACCCAAACATGAAAACTTGTGCACATGTTATTGATGAAGGAGGTTTTTGCTATTATTTGTGGATCTCAGTATGTTGCAATTAATGATAAAACAACATAATATGCTAGAATTGATCAGTCAACTTTGAAATTGGAACATTTTGTTTGCTAACAGTAACAGGTAAAAGGTCAAAATCAACAAAAGTTTGTAACCAACTTCTCTTTTAACATGAGTCTGATGAACTTGAAATGTAATGGGAACTGAAAATGAAAATGAACCGACCTATAACCTTTAAATTGGTAACTTGTAAGGTCGAATACATGAGGCAGCTAATTTAAGCTTTCACATTTGACCTTTGACATCATCAATTATTCTTGCACAATTAGTTATCATGGAAAGGTATTCTTGAATGTAAAAATGTTGCATGCGTAGTTGTTGACACATATGTTGAAGATAAGGCTGTCAAATTGCAAAAGAGCTAAAATTCATTTCCAAGGGTCAATTTTGTGAAAGTTCTGCAAAATGTTCCACTGTTAAACTCCTGTATCAATTTCAAGAATAATGTACAGGTGTACCTGTTAGTGAAAACTTTACTTGCTTAGTCATTGAGGCCATGTGTCAAAAATGTGTGGTCAAAGTTTGAATGAGCTAAAACTGGTTCAATTATTTGGATCACATTCATTCACAGAAATGATGAAACTGTATTATCAAGAGTAGTACTTTTAAAGTTGCTCAAGGTCAAGATGAGAGTGCCAGTGAACTTAAAAGCAGTCATTGCATTGCTTCTATACAAGATCTGGGGTAGTTACAGAGAGACAAAATCATAAGTCTACTTACTACTGGAGCCTTCAACACATGATTCACCACCACCCCTTCCCCTTACCCTCTTAAAACATGTCATCATTTGAATGGAATATGGATAAAAATTATGTTTAAACCCTGTTTTAGTAATGGAAACTGAAAACAATATTGATCACTTTTAAGTTCCATCAATACAAATACAATACAATGAATAAGGTCTTTGAATTAGACAGAGTCCTTTGGTCCCTTTCAACAATTACCCGGAATCAGGATTTTCAATATATTTCAAGGATTTTACAACTATTACTGTCTTGGCTATTGATGTCTTGGACACTTTTCTAGTCTACCACAAAGTTGCACCACCAATTATAATATTGACTTCATTCATGTTTAGAAACAAATGAAATTACAGCTGGTTGACAAAGGAGTTGTTTACTGGCATATATAGTTACACTGCAGAGGTTTTCAATCCTGAATCCAATTTGAACTTTTCTAAAAAAGATTAATTAGTTTTTACACAAGACTTTGTTCTAATGATGGTCATGCCACATGGATAACATCCTAATTTGCCTCATGATAAACTGTTCTGCTACCATTATTAAACTTACATCACTCTGTTGAGCTATTCAGTTTTTATGTGCACTTAATAAACTCTGTCAATTAATATGACAAAATCATTAAATTACACTATTTTTGTAGTCTTCTGATACAAATCATAAACATAAACAAGCGGGCAAATTTCTGGCTCTTTCCAATCAGAGATGGAAAAGATCGTAAGTAAAACTCACAAAAATTGGACAACTGTCCTATGAAATTTTGCAGTTATCTGCATTTTACACAGTAATCAGTGGTAAAAGAGACTACTTTATCAGAGCAGGTTCTTATTTGTAAGTGCAGACTCATTTGTCTCAGTCTACTATAATTTGTCAGTGTAGACTTATTTATCAGAGTATACTCTTATTTGTGAGAGAAGACATATTTGTCAGAGAAGACTCTAATCTGTAAGGGTAGATTCTCATTTACCAGAGCAGACTGTAAGAGTAGAATCTTATTTGTAAGTGTCGACTCTTAACTTGTCTCAGTAGACTATAATTTGTTAGTGTAGACTCTTAGTGGTCAGGGGATATTCTTATTTGAGAGAGAAGACTCTTAATTTGTCAGAGCTGACTCTTATTTGTAAGGGTAGATTCTCATTTGCCAGAGCAGACTCTTATTCATAATTTGTCTCAGTAGACTTTAATTTGTCAGAGCAGACTCTTATTTGTATGAGTAGATTCTCACTTGTCAGACTAGACTCTTATTTGTAAGAAAAGATTCTTATTTGTAGCATAGACTCTTATTTGTGAGAGAAGGCTCTAGTTTGTCAGAGCAGACACCTATTTGTCAGAGTAGATTCTTATCTGTAAGTGTAGACTCTTATTTGTGAGAAAACACTCTAATTTGTCAGAGCAGACTCTTACTTGTGAGAGTGAACTCTTATATGTAATTTGTAAGAGAAGGCTCTTACTTGTCAGAGTAGACTTTTACTTGTAAGACTAGGCTCTAATTTGCCAGAATCACTCTTATTTGTCAAAGTTAAATGAATTGTGTGAATCATGACTTTAATTTCTTCAAAAGCCTGCTTCCAATTAGGTCAGAGTTCACTCACACACATACTGTACATGCATGCATACATATCTTCCTTGCACATACAAATGCCAACTGATGCCTGTAGTAACTTTACTGTAAATGGTCTAATACATTCGTAAGGGATCATACCAAAATAACACAAAAATATAGCACTATCAGCATGATTACAAGAAAAATTTAAATCAAACATTAAAAAATAAACATATACAATATTTTCTAGGACAATACAAAATTATGTTATTGCAGCAAAAACTTTTTGGCATTTTTTCACATAATTAAAAAGTTACCAAATCACATGGAACACACTTGCACTTAATTACTGTTTTAACTGAGTTGTGCATAATAGAATTTTACAAGGTCATAATGTCAAATCACTATGAAAAATAATCCTACGCAGATATAAGGGAACCAAAGTCTACTTCAACCAAGCTTGTAAAAGCTCCTTCAGAGCAATGGAAAACCAGTTTGATAAATCACTTATTTCAGGACTTAACACCCATGTCATCCTCTTAAGAAATGAATAAATGCATCATTAAAAAAGCTTTCCACATAAAAATATGGCCTCTTCCTCTCCTAAAGATAAAGTACCCAAAACAATCATTTTTTGCATTGCAATAATTTGAAGTTATTGTCCACAAAAGTCTTCACAATGTATGATACCAAGTTTCATGTGAAAACTCTTGAATACTCATACTAAAACTTTTCCATAAGGGCGTGACTTATGGTTTGCTTTTGATCTTTTCCCAAGATGGCAATTTGAAACAAAGTTCATCCCCCAATTCCTCCCCTACCCCTTAACTCCACCCCCAGCTGTGAACAGCTTTCTACACTCGTCCTTGGATGTGAAATTGTTCATGTTTAGAAACATCATGATTAGAACTTATATTGAAATAAGAGGGAACTCCTAACATTTGGTCAGCATCTAAATTAAGATCACAATGACTTTTCAAATCACACACAGGAAGAAAAATATTTCAAAATCCTGATGTAATTAATAATCAGCAAATTCTGAGCAGAGGTTGACAAATTTAAGAAGTATAAAAGCTCCATACCTCAAACCAAAGAATTATGTATCCTGTGCATACTTTCAAATTGAAAAACTATTTCTACGTTTAAAATGTTTTCAGTCATAAATTTATTACATTAGATAATATGTAATATCAATTCAAGAAACCATCTACAATGAAACGTTTACAGAAATAGAGTTAATATAAAGAGTTCAAAAGTGTCCTGCAAAACACTATGAAAAAAAAAGCAGAAAAAGACCCATAACTAATACCATTTATGATTAAATATTTCCAAAAATCTGCCTAAATGTTGAACACATATATCTTGGATTTAAAGTCTCTAGCGAAACTGAACCAAATACCGCAGACAGACCTGTTCTTCTGAATACAGTACAATTTCATCGAAGGAAAGCCAGTGACTGGTGTTGGGTTTAGTGATTGTTTTGCCCAATGGAATGCTTGCACCTGCATCAAGAATGACAAAAAAAACTTGTCATAACTGGTGTTGCTAGGAATGGGAATGTCCTCAAAAGTCACTTTTCTTACTTTTAAACAATTTAAATAACCCCTAGTTTTACTTCTCCTCCACAGGGGTCAAAACCTCAAAAAAGCTTCAAAAAAGTTTCACAGCCCTAGCATACACCCTTACTGCTCAAGCCTGATGATGCTGCAGTGCACCATGAGTTTGCTACATCCTCTTGTAGTGTGAGCTTCTCCATCTTTTTCCTCAAATTAGTTAACAGAGTTGTAATGAGTTACTCCATTTTGCAGTAGAGTCCAATAATTCATCACTTTTAATGTGATTTGAGTTGAGTCAGTGAGTCAAGTCAGTGAGTTGGGTCTATGAGAAAAATTAAATTAATACAAATTACCTCAAGTAATTTACATTTCCCTTTTAAAATTTGAGTAACTAGAGTCATGACTCATAGCAACTGTGTGAAATGGGCCTTAAATTTTAAGGAATGAGAGTTCCATTGCACATCACCACTCCCCTCAAATCACTGTGAGGAGTGTGATTTTCTCACTCTTACCACACACCTTTATTTCCTGGGAAGTGTTATTTGTAGCACACCTGAAAAATTTAAAACTCAAGGCCTGGTTTAACAATTAATAGACATCCTGTTCTAAATTTACCTTGTAACAGAGTATAACACATAAAGAAAGCATTTTAAGGGGCAGGAGCAGTCATCCCAAATTGAAGAAGTGTAGTAGACTGTCCAGTTTCATGATTGGCTGTTAGGAGTCATGTGACAATGTTTTTTCTCTTCAAATGTGAAATTTACCAGAAATGACTGCTTGGTTTGCCCTGAATATGCAATAGTATTTCATACCAGAAAGCCAAAAGGCTTAGTGATTCCTTGCCGCTGAAATGTAAGGCGTTTTTTCACATTGACATTGCTTTGCAATGTTTTTCAATTAACAGGGTTCCATAATGTGCCCACAAAGTACACATGCAAGGCATCCAATCTTCCTACATTGAGATCCCCCTTGCCCGTTGTGAACCCAAATGACCTTTCTTGAAAGACTGTGCAGGAAAGCTTGTCAGGCTTTGAACAGCTGACTCCAAATGAACTTTGACCTTTGGGAAAATCAATAGGGATCATCTACTCAATATGACCAATCCACACATCAAATATGAGCAGTCACATGTACCGTTCTTGAGATATCGTGTTTACAAGGTTTTGACCTTTTGACCTCTCATGACCCCAAATGACCTTTGATCTCCACCAAAAACAATAGGGATCATCTACTCAATATGACCAACCTACACACCAAATATGAGGTTAGTCACACTTACCCATCTTGAGATATTGTGTTTACAAGCCAAAGCGTCACATACACACACACACACACACACACACACACACAACTACACATGACATCACCATCGCATAGATTCCTTGCCTGCCTTTGGCAAGGAATCAAAAATGTAATTAAAGATACTTTGAAGAGAAATAAGATTAAAATTGAGTAATTTAGCTTTTTCTTGAAAAAAGTTTGGGGGAACTGCTCTTTACCTTTAAGTATCATTCTCATCAAGCTACATCCCCATGGAATTAAGCTTATTGCATCCCCTTTATTTTAAAGGGGAACTTTAACAAGAATCTATTTTTCATATGTGAAAGAGGAATGGAATCTACACAGTATGGTGAAACTTCCATTCAAATCAGTCACATTTTTTTGACATGCCAGTAAATGAAGTCACAAGATTTGTGTCCCAAAGTGAGTTTCAGGGCAGCAAAGATTACATCACTTCCTCACATTGATAAGAAATGCTATATTTCTCTTTGTTTTACAGACTGTTGTGTTGACCAATCTTCAATCATCCGGTTTCAATGCAAATTTCACCAAAATTAGAATAAGTATCCTCTAATAGATACCAAAAGTTGGTGTGACCATACTCCCTTCTTTTAATTGTGTGGAAACCTTTCCAACCAGCCACTGGTTCTAGTCATTGCATGACTCAGTCTCATGTTCTCCTATCACATGGTGACAAGATGGTCTTGTTGCTTGCTTTTGTTCTGTTTATTTTCACTCAAATTGTTCAGACAATACAACAATAACATAGGGGCTAAGAGAACAACTTAAACTAAAATCTGGAAGAACTTTGGGAGTCCAGAAGCAAAATTCATCAGGATGCCAGAGTTAACAGAAAAAGGTCCAACTGACATTTGAAGTGCATTTACAACAAAGTTAAATTTCAGAAAAGAATAGAATCTACACCAAGTTAGAAGCTCACAAGAAGTAAAATATATCATATATAGACCCCTTCCCAAATAGTAGTTGCACAAGACTATAGGATAAAATTTTGTTTTGTGTCCTTTTTTGCAAAATGTCATTGAGGAAGACCAAACATAACAAATTCAATGCCACAATACATTAGCAAGTGCCAATCGGGAGGTCCATTCCATTTGCACGAGATGCTCTGTTTGCAAACTCACCTGATTTCAGGCGAAAGTCAAAATTTGGATCAGGTCCACGTGATCCTTGGCCTAAAGTAGAATCAAAGCCCTTTCTGAACCCTGTTTCTTCCACGTCTGTCTGGGACTTTCCAACAGCAACCTACATCAGCAGAGAAATGGTTTACACATATTACTGTAGGCAGTCAATGCTGTGAAATGTATGTTAGAGGATAAAGTGCAATTATGTATAGAGAGTGGAGGAGGATGGATGGTAAGGGAGGGGCATGATGTGAGAGGAGGAAAAATGTTGATGAGCAAGAGACAAGAACGGGACTCATAATAATAATCAGGCCTTGAAGGGCAGTTGTTTTACGACGCTACGTGACCACGAATGTGGGAGAAGCCGTTGGCTTACGAATTACAACTTCACGTCCGGTGGCAACCAACTCAACAATTTGGATCAAATTTGGTATTTTTTGAAAGGCCAGTTCAGATGGGAAAACTGTAGATTGCTCTTGGATGAAAAACCCACCTTACTTTGACCTGGCCAGGAATCGAACTCCAGACATCCCTGTTACTAAGCTTCATCGCTTCAAATGCCACCGCCTTTATCCACTCGGCCATAGCACCGGACTCATCCTTGAATAATGACAATAATCAGGCCTAAAAGGGCAGTTGCTTTACTACGCTAAGTGACCACGAATATGGGAGAAGCCGTTGGCTTTAAAACTTCATATCTGGTGGCAACCAATTCAACAATTTGGATCAAATTTGGTGTTTTTTTGAAAGGCCAGTTCAGACGGGAAAACGGTAGATTGCTCTTGGATGAAAAACCCACCTTACTTTGACCCGGCCAGGAATTGAACTCCAGACCTTGCTAAGCTTTATCGCTTCAAATGCCACCGCTTTTATCCACTCGGCCACAGTAGCGGTCACCCTTGGATTTATTTTGACAAGGTACTTGTCTAATGGCAGTTATTGAAAGCATAATCGCTTTAAAACTTTCCTCACTTAGGGATCCCAGCAAAAACCACAATTCCTGCTTTTTCAAGATTTTCAAAAAAAAATATTTTGGATCATTCCATTGTTTCATCCTCCATAAGATTCTGAAGGCAGCACTGGCTCATAAATCCTGACTTTCACAATAAGGCCTAATAACAGATTTAACTGATTAACTGATATGAGAAAAAAAAGTTTAATGCTAGATATCAAGTATGTGTGTTACAGCTGAGGTGGCATTGTTCACAGCTTATGTGTGAGACTGGCATAGTTCAAACAAGCAGCCTTACTGCACAGTATCTGTGTTTACAGTGTGTTTACTATGGCTACATATGTTACTGCTGCTGCACGGAAGAGTTAAACAGAATTATGCATAAAGGAATGACCTTAGTTGATGATCAAAACTGAGGAAACCATGATAAGGTATGAAATAGATATGACATGAGAGAACACCATGGAAAATGTCAAGTTGAAAGCAGAAGTGAGCCATGATCATCCCTAGTTACTACACTAATGCCATAGCAAATAGCCTACACATAGCAGCACATGCCAAAAGGTGTCAAATTCAGTTTTTGTTTACTTTTTTATTTTTCTCCTAAACTGGGTTGAGACAAATACTCCAGAAGAACATTCTTTTCAGGTGCTTCTTTCATTATGTAGTGTACAAATAGGTCACCTTTGTTCTACAGTGTGTGCCGAAGCCCACTATGTGATCCATACAATAGTTAGACATTTGTGACTCAACATACAAAGATGTGAAATTACAGTGTTTTACCAATGACAAGGGAATATTCGCAGCATAACAAAATGTGAGCTTTTCAGAAGAAAGATAAAAGAGCTCACAAAACTGAATTTGATGCTTGGTTTGTGTTGCTATGTGTAGACCTATTTGTTATAGCATTTGTGTGGTGGGTAGTTAGAAATGATCATGGCTCCCTTCTGCCTTCAAACTTGAAATTTTCTATACAGCACCAAATTTTTAAGCCTCGAATGCAAACCCTGATGCATACCTGCTTTTTATAACCACTTCCAGTTTAAGTTTTACCTTTTATTTTGAATTTTTTTTTCAGTCTTTGCAGAACTGCCAACAGAGCTCAAAATTGGAAAACGTTCCATTTTTTGGCCATATAGAAATTCAGAAATCGGAACGGTTCTGATTAAATCAGAACAGCTGGCAGGTCCCACTATGAACTGTCTGTATCAGATGAAAGTAGGGTTGAGTGGTACCATGAAAATATTGGTACCAGTACTATAAAGCTCACAGAACCAGTATTCAGGCAGTACCGGTTCTCAAATCTCGGGTAGGAAAGTCAGGTGGGAAGGAACTTAAACTACACGATACCCCTGTTATCCTGTACTTTGATGCAGCTGGGCATATGATTACATTATTACCGTGTGCAAACCTTTGCTTTGACTTTGTTTACCACATTTCTTTACCGCCATGCACAATCTTAATTAATACTCCTGTTTCCTATCCCAGCCTTTCCAGGGTAATTTTTCGAGTACCAGTATCTTTTCAAGGACCGGTATTAGAAAAGCACCAAATATCTTCCATATTTTTACTACATGTACCTCTAGTACTGGTATTCACATCAATACCAGTATACCGCCTAACCCTAGATGAAAGACTGCCACAGGTGAAGGGTTGCATCCTTTTGTCAGTTAATTTCAAAACAGTATGTATTTCCTGTTTCTTTCTTACCTCACAAAGCAACAAAAATTTTGATTTGGCCCTTTCATAAAAGTTGGTGCAGTAATTCATGCTTTTAGCAACCATCGGGGCAGTGTAGATTCCCTGAAATCAAGAAGAAATAATAATGGTTGTCAAATTTCATGATGCACAAATTGACCAAGAACAACTAAAGAACAACTAACACTCAAATTTGAAAAATGCAATGAATTTAGAGCATTTATTTACTCAAATTTATTACCTTAATGATTCAATTTAACAGCCATTCATGGCAAGGTGCAGATTCAAAATTGATTAAGGTCTTAAGAAAGTCAAAACACAAGTTCAGAGTGCAAAGTAAGAGCCGTCTCATGCTGACCACAGAAACAGCTGTCCATCAAGATATGCATTGTTCTGGCAACATTAGTATTCCACAGGAAGAGCAGCACTAAATGTTGAAAACTTATGGGTTTTATGTAAAGGATCATGAACTCTCCAGACCAAAATGGCACCTTTTCCCTGTAATTACACAAGCCCACAATTATTTGCATAACACGAAAAAACCCTCCCTCAAATCAACTACCACTAGCAGTCTAAAACCTTATTTTTTGGGTGGCAAGGTGGGTTTCTACTTGATGATAGATCTTTAATACAGTTTATAGCCATTTCAACTCTAGTAACAATGAAAATATAATAAAATCTAGTAAGCCCTTTGGTGGTTATAAACTGAGGGCGCTCACATCAAGAAATACCTGACTTCATGCTAAAAGGTCGAATGTTAGACTGTTTAGTAGAAGGCGATCTGAGTATTAAGGGCTGTTTCAAATATTGTGCCAAAGTGTGCCTCTCTGCATTGTTCTGTAACGACTATAATGTTTCCATAAAGCTGAAAGAAATATTTTTGAAACTTGAGCTATGTGAATATCAACTTAAAAATATATGTTGCAAAAATGTGTGAACTACACACACTTTTCTAAATATTTATCTTTTGTAAATACAATCCCATCTCTCTGATACACCATCAATCCCCCTGTGGGCTGGAGTTAAAGAAAATGCCCACAGTATTTTCTGCCTGTTTTGAGAGGCAACTAAAGGGAAATACTAGCACCATGTTAGAACTGTATTTAAAACCAAACTTAAACTTGTACCATAATCAAAAGGGTATTTAACCTTTACCGTTTTATCTAGATGACACTTAATACAACACTGAAGTTGCGGTGTTGTAAGACCTCACCTAACTAACCTACTCACTGGTACATCATCATCTCTTTTCCATGTAGGTACATAAATTAATGTAAGCATTTTCATCAATTTCTCTCATATCTTACCCTTCCATACAAATTGCCTGTGTAACCAGAGGACTCCACTGGCTGGGTAAGCAATCCACGCTTCAAGATGCTGACAAGGTTTGATGTTTTAGTACCGTGCCACAATAACTGATGATTGGATAAGTTTAACTTGTATAAGTCTTCTTCCTCTCCGTGTCGGGCAATCCGGTAAATAGCTTCAATACTAGGACGAGTATTTTCACCTACAAGAAATTCCAAATTGTATTTAGAAGGAGACTGATGAATTACATCAAAGCTACAAGTCAAATGCATGAAACAAATGGCCTTAATAGCCACTTAATTACCATTAACATGTGATTAAGTCTCAACACTACATAGACAAGTCCTTTGAAGTTTACAAACAGTGATTAACTTAGTCCCCTGTAATCCCCTGCTTTCTCCCATCAGTGAGCAGGAAGAATGTTTGCTTCAGCTAGTGAGAAAAAAATGCTTGGGTGACTTCCAGCTGCATTCGGTAACTGATTCTAATCCAGGGTCCCTCATTCACCAGCTATGTGGTTAACAGAGTTCTAGAGCAACTGTTTTCTTAATGAAGAAGGACAAGGGTGGTTGACTTATTTACGATTAACATATTTAGCTAAGGTGTTCTATGTTTACGAAGGAATTTGGTACATCATTTTCCATATAGAAAATCAATTACAGCTACCAGATGGCTTTGTAGGCAATGAAAGCCTCTTCTCTAGGACATTGCTACCTTACAAAATACATTCCACAGGAATATTTGAAGGTAATGCACTCAATACTTGCAGGTCTTTGATTGAAAGAGTCATTTATTCAAACTGCAGTGTACAAATGCATTACACATCTCATATGTACATAAGGATCAACACCACCAGCAATTGAACTCGTGGACAAAACAAAGATTAACAAAATATCTACCCAAGTTTGTAACACTAGCCCGAAGGTATTTCCTAGTTGACTGTCAGATACTCAACAAGAGTAGACTGAGACTAATTGAGCCACTACAGTATATAATGCTGCTTACACAGAACACTGCTTATACCTATTACATATATTACACAGCAGTATGTTCTCTGCTATAGGCAGTATTTTAAGGAGCTTTTCTTCTACCATATGACAAATTAATACTCCAGTGAAATTTAGGACTGTTCTTCAATGAACTAGACTGTACCTTATGTGTGCTACAAGAACATGGGTTGAAATGGGAAAGGGGGGGTTCTACAAGTACTCCAGCTTTACGTCCACTCAGCCATTGCTTGCCCTCAAAATCACTTGCTCAGCTGACAAAGTAAGTTCAGAACAAAATGAGGTGCCCTCAGGATGATCAGGCCACCAGCCAACTTTGCTTACATGCTAACTCCAACACTACCTCAAATATTAATAAATAACAAGCTCACTTACATGTGTTATTTATCTGTTGTAAGATCATCTGAGCTTCTGTTGACGTTTCATCCATTAACTCAATTTGACAGTCAAGAGCCTGGTAAATGTAATCCAACGGATTGATTTCTGTATGAAAAAAAAGATCAACTTGTAAATGGAATGATTTTTTTTTTTTTAGGAAGCTCTTTAAGTGAGATGCCTTAACTTGGTGCATACTGTCAGAAAGGGGCCCCCCTTGTAATTCCTACCATGTTTGTTTGTGTTAAATTTTTGGTTTTTCCATCTGTTTGTTCATGATAACATAGTACTTGTAGAACCTATTGTGTAATCCAGGACTTAATCGGTAGTAATTGTCAGCATTATTTTCTATCCTTCTTTTGCAAGCCTGCTCCTTGTATGTCTACATTATACACTAATTTATATTACTGCACATCACTCACATACCAGTAAACTACTTAAGGACATGTTTTGTGAATAGATTGGTGACAAGAACAGTACAAAGTTTTTCTTTATAGACTATTATCCTTCACAACACATACATGAGAAAAAGACCTTTACCACGAAATAACAATTTCATCTTCAACATCTCATAACAGAACATAAACACATTTCCTTCTAAAAATATTGGCCATTCATCTTCCCTGTATAGTCTTAAATTGGAATATTCATTACACAAAATTGAAAGGGAATTGTGGGGGTCTGCCACAGTATGTTATCTATGCAGTGATGTTAGATGTCACTTCATTAGTATTCAAGGCTGTACTCTAAAGGATGTTTTAACTGTTAACAGTTAAAGATGGAAAAGAGCCCAAGGGGAATTTAGAAAGGGGCGAGAGTTGGCATAACTTAGACCCTGCCGATATACAAACCTCAACCAGCATCCTAGGATTCCTAACTTTTAAATTATTGATATTCAGGCCTTTATTCTAGATTTTTTTAGGACTAAAATGAAAAAACTTATAACCACTTTTCTACAAAATGAACTCTAATTTTACTCATTTACCCAGTAAAGATGCATAAAGTATAAAATTTCAGATCTCAAGACCATGTGGCAGTTTTTGCAGATCGAACTTTTGAATTATTGATATTCAGGCCTTTATTCTAGATTTTTTTAGGACTAAAATGAAAATACTTATACTTATAACCACTTTTCTACAAAATGAACTGTAATTTTACTCATTTACCCAGTAAAGATGCTTAAAGTATAAAATTTCAGATCTCAAGACCATGTGGCAGTTTTTGCAGATCGAACTTTTGAATTATTGATATTCAGGCCTTTATTCTAGATTTTTTTAGGACTAAAATGAAAATACTTATACTTATAACCACTTTTCTACAAAATGAACTGTAATTTTACTCATTTACCCAGTAAAGATGCATAAAGTATAAAATTTCAGATTTCAAGACCATGTGGCAGTTTTTGCAGATCGAACTTTTGAATTATTGATATTCAGGCCTTTATTCTAGATTTTTTTAGGACTAAAATGAAAATACTTATAACCACTTTTCTACAAAATGAACTCTAATTTTACTCATTTACCCTGTAAAGATGCATAAAGTATAAAATTTCAGATCTCAAGACCATGTGGCAGTTTTTACAGATCGAACTTTTGAATTATTGATATTCAGGCCTTTATTCCAGATTTTTTTGGACTAAAATGAAAATACTTATAACCACTTTTCTACAAAATGAACTCTAATTTTACTCATTTACCCAGTAAAGATGCATAAAGTATAAAATTTCAGATTTCAAGACCATGTGGCAGTTTTTACAGATCGAACTTTTGAATTATTGATATTCAGGCCTTTATTCTAGATTTTTTTAGGACTAAAATGAAAATACTTATACTTATAACCACTTTTCTACAAAATGAACTGTAATTTTACTCATTTACCCAGTAAAGATGCTTAAAGTATAAAATTTCAGATCTCAAGACCATGTGGCAGTTTTTGCAGATCGAACTTTTGAATTATTGATATTCAGGCCTTTATTCTAGATTTTTTTAGGACTAAAATGAAAATACTTATACTTATAACCACTTTTCTACAAAATGAACTGTAATTTTACTCATTTACCCAGTAAAGATGCATAAAGTATAAAATTTCAGATTTCAAGACCATGTGGCAGTTTTTGCAGATCGAACTTTTGAATTATTGATATTCAGGCCTTTATTCTAGATTTTTTTAGGACAAAAATGAAAATACTTATAACCACTTTTCTACAAAATGAACTCTAATTTTACTCATTTACCCTGTAAAGATGCATAAAGTATAAAATTTCAGATCTCAAGACCATGTGGCAGTTTTTACAGATCGAACTTTTGAATTATTGATATTCAGGCCTTTATTCCAGATTTTTTTGGACTAAAATGAAAATACTTATAACCACTTTTCTACAAAATGAACTCTAATTTTACTCATTTACCCAGTAAAGTTGCATAAAGTATAAAATTTCCGATTTCAAGACCATGTGGCAGTTTTTACAGATCAAACACCTAAACTTCAAAAATTAGCAAGACCTTAATATGATTTCACATTTTTTCACAATTTTCCCAAGTGCATGGACACCACGTATTACCAAAGAGAAAGTTACGGCTGATTTGCCCTTGCAGCAGCAAAATTTTCCCCCATAAGGTCTTATGAATGGATGGAAAGGTAAAGGAACACCAACCATTATGAAAATCTATCTCTTCTCTGTCCCTAGAAACTGTGCACAACAAACTCCACCTCTCACACGGAAGGCTCGGGTTCAATTCCCAGGTCGAATCATACCAAAGATTCTCAATTATGGCACCTACTGTCATTGTAGGTGATGCTCTGCATAAGCAATGGAGTAGGGAAGACAAGTCAGTGAGCCACTACTGGAAAAAAGGTTGTGGCCGGCTGGACTTGAATCAATAGGCTGGAAACTGGGCCGTAAAACTCCATCTAACTAACTTACTAACTAACACTTCAATCAGACCTTGCAACCTGTAAATAACTACAGTGAATACATTTTGGGTTGGGGGGGGGGGGGCCTCAAATCATCTACAAACAGCATCTCTGACAAAAATTAACACTTGCAACATGGACCATAACACATACCATTTATTCTATACTGAGCTCCAAGTAGAATGCGGTTTGCCAATTCCAGGTCAACAAGATTTTGCATATTCTTTTCAGCATCTTTCAGTGCATCAATCTTGTTTAATGGTTCCATTTTGTCAAAGGCAAAATCAGTGTATGGTATCAATTGATAGTAGCGTGAACTCAATTCCAGGACCTGCAAGGGTTTTTAGCAAGATAAGAAAATGTGCCATTAACATTAAACATCATTGAATTGATTTGTTTTCAAAGAAATGAACTAGTGCATGCTGGAAAATTGGAGATGTAATCTAGGCATTAAGACTATATCAAGTCTAAGTACATTACAGCCAGAATAGATACAGGCAAGTACATAAATATGTTGAGGACAATAAAAGAATAACATGCAACATAAAAGAATACATTAAGAAGTAAAACAAAAACAAATAAAGAAGATGGATGAATGAGCAATGACACACAGAATATGTAGTTGAAAAAAATCATCGCAAATCTTGCAAAAGGATTTCCTTCAATAAAGAGGCCCTGCTGTATACAAAAGAGTTCTTGTAATGGGAACCAAAAGTTTGGAGTAATTGTCCTATTGCTGAAAATGTAATATCTTCTTATTCCATATAAAATCTAACAAGATTGTACAAGATGCAACTTTCCTAGAAAATATCCTTCCATATTGATTTGATAAACCAACAAGACTTAAATATACCATTTTGAAGGAATAACTCACCTCACTCATTTTTTGAGCTCCGTCATCACTCAACGTGTTTGCATCAAGTTCCTTCTTTAGATCCTGGTTCAGTGTCCTACAAAAATGTGGGTTTGATCAAGACAGATGAACCATCAAATAAATCACTTTTATCATATTTTAAATATTCTTTATGCATATTCATACCTACAAATGACTAATGGTCAATAACTATCACATTGAAATGTAGTTTGAATATGATTTGAAAGACTGCATAGTTTAAAGAAGAATGAGAAGTGGGGGGTGGCTATGTCTATCTGACTTGTTAAAGGGTAAATCTGCTGATAATATTGCACCAATTGAAAACAAAAGCTGTTTGGGGGTCATGGGTTACTGAGTTTAAACTCTTTTAAACCTGATATGACATTTAAAACGACCAGACTTGAAAAGTTTCCAAACTTACTTTTGGTCCCTCTTCCTTTTCTATCCCACAATACTGTAATTATATTACTATTGTTATATGCTTAATTGACCACTTTTTTCATTGTTTGATAATGTGCATTGTTTAATACAATGTAAATAAGCTTTACCTATTGATTAAACTGTTTATATTTTGCAAAGAGAGGTAGGAAATAACTGAAACCGAAACTACAATATTTCACCAGGTCTTGAACTTTCAGGGGTATGGCTGCAATCATGAACCATCACCCTCCTGAAATCACTGTTAGGAGTGTGATTCTTTGCACAAATAAAAAATGTTAGCTCATATAAATCAATTAATTTAAGTAAAACAGCACATCTACCACACTCTTTAATTTCCTGAAGAGTGTGATCTGAAGCCCTTTTAAAAATTCTAAAACTCAAGGACTGTTTGACATTTATTTCTGTACATCATAGACTACTGTTAAATCCCCTGTACTGAGCTGACTTTCCACAAGAGCAAAAACAATAATGCTAGAGCTTGCTGTCATGTGACCTCACCTGACTTTATCAAGGATGTCTTTAGCTTCTTTAATGACATTCTCCTTCAGTTGTCCAAACGGCATGAGGGCAGTGTTCACATTTGATCGTTTCAGGACAGCATTCAATATTGGAACACTTGTCTAAAGCACAAGACAAAATGAAGTAAGAAAATCAAAATAATTATCGAATCATAGTTTATTTCAATGAAGTTGCACTGGGAGAGTCATTTATCTGACTGATGGTTATTGCCAAGTCACTTTTGTATTTCCTGTGCCCAATTGCCTATACTCGCTGGTTAAATAAATGACTCAGGCCTTAATAAATGGTCCAATCTTTATCTTGAAACCACTTCCCAAACATTTTATTCTTTTTCTAACTGTAGGGACCAGGAAACTAGTATGTGCACATAATTTCCACAAACTGTTTTCAATCACACCAACCAGCACATAACTTGGTGTAATTTTTGTCACATAGGTGCAAGTTACTCACATAAATTATTCTGTACTTCTGCCAGTTACATATTCCCCTAATGATTGCCATCTACATACTTATTGCTTTATGTTTGATTTGTTTACTGTATACTGTTGTGTTTCTCTCTTACACTTCTTTAAGAAGATACATGAAGTAATAAATAGACTAAAACTAAAACAACCATTTTGAGAGTTGCAAAAATACTTCACAGAGTTGCAAAAAAGATTAGACCCGGAGGGAGAAAATATTTGCCAGTGCTCCCATATGAAGTCCATAAATTGCAGCAGAAATGCGTTTTGAATAAATAAATTTATGATAATAATGATAATGGGAAAAATCCCCGTCACATCAAACTCCTCTCTCTGACCTTTCACTGAGGACCAACAAGATTCAACAACGGAAATTGGGGCCAACAAGTGAAAAAGTTTGGACACCACCCAGTCTAAACTATCTTACCAAAGTCTTTAAAAGATCTTGAAGAGGTGTGGGTAATTCTGATGGTAAGCTGCTCTTTAAGTCAAAGTGGAACTCTTTGACAGCTTTCTTACCGGAATGTGGGTCAGCATCAACCAGCTGATACTTGCCGGGAATTCGGTTAAACCTGAATTAACAAGAGAAGTGAGCAAAAAACAGTTGGAGGAACAAAATGCACATAAAACATGTTCTGGTTACTTTCACTGGGGCCTCGTTTGTGACAAAAAATATTCCAGACAATATCCTTGAAACCATATAGCCATACCATTTACCTAACTCAACATATCTCACTTTAAAGATTGCTTTTTTGGTAAAAACATACCTCCACTAGTTTTATCTCCTTAAACGGAAAATTTTTATGCATATTGTGATGTCAATAAATTTCGTTTCTGGGAAACCCCTTCAGATGTGGTGGTTTGCATACAGATCCAGTACGATTGGATTCTTATACATTTTCTAGGGCTATATATGAAAGCATTTATGATGAACAGTAATTATGAACAATAAATGTATATGACTCCTCTTACTGTTTAACATTAGCCCAAGTGTTTCCACTTTTTGATGCAAAAATCTTGCAAAATTCCTTGATGGCTTCTGCAGCTGTTCCAAATGGCGTTCTTTGGTTTTGACCTTCGTCCCCAATTCTACCCCAGCAGGTGAACAAGAGGTACATATCTTTGCCTTTCTGATGAACAACCTGTTTAGAAAAATTTACAATAAGATAAAATCAGAAATTTATTTTGAGGCTTGTTCTGGTAGTCTTTCAGAGATTAGTTACCTTTTCTTAATACAAATCCACCTTTTAACAAAGCCACAGTAAGTTATGTAATGTGGGCAGATTGGCTTTCTTTATAATTGAATGTCCAGTAGTCCTAAAATTTGATCAGTTGGAATATTTCAATATCTTTTCCTGAAGATTATCACATTACCTTTTAGAATATTGCTTAATATTGCTCAACATTTTCTACAGTGGCATCAAAGTAATACATAAATTGAATGCAATGTTAAACTAATGTACTGCAATGACTTCACAGATTTCCCATAATGCACTATGTCAAGAAAAAAAAAGAATTACTTTGCAAATTAGTATCTCTCAAATCTTATATACTATTGACATGCAGTTTTCACCTCCTGAAATATAAAACTTTTCTGCAAATTTTGAAGTCGGGAAATTTTATTTCTTGAAAATCCCTTTAATAGCCTATAAAGACAAATCTCTCTGCAAAGTATGGAAGTACAAAAAAATCTGAAGCTTAAAATCAAAGAATTTGCAACAGATAATCAGAATAGAAGAGAGTCAGCAACATTTCTTATTTTTTCAATGTTTCTGCAAATTTCTACACAACCTAAATCCTTTGACTGAACTTGTTTTGCTTTTATTTGTTCCACTGTTAAATCATCGAGCATCAAAGAGTTGCAAATGGGGTCCTAATCTGTATGTGTGCTTAAAAGGGGACATCTAAACTTTCTGACTTTTATTTAACTACACCAGAGATAACTAATATTTGGCCTCTGAGCTGTATGTGACACACAGGACCAGTTGATCTGGCCTACATGGCAATTCATTTCTCTTAATTCTTAATCACTTGAAAATAAGTTTATAATGATCATTTTGCAGCCAGGGACCATTATCTATCCTGCTTGTACCATTTCCAGACCTTACACATGTACTTGCATGGGTTTCTACATGCTGGGAAAGTCCCTTGGCTACTTTGCCCTTCACAGCAGGCACATGGCAGGCACCTTGCATTATAAAGTCAAGCTCAACAGGGTACTGCATATCCATTCATCCATGAAGCTGCCAGAACAATGAGAGCAGTGTAACTGGATTCTTCCATGAAACTGTCAAGACTTTTCCCTTCCCTGCTTGGTTTCTTCATTTTTTTTTTAAGAAGTTATGGACAAGTTACCCTCATATATCTCAGTGATAAAAATGTTAATTAGCCCTTGTGCATATTAAGAAGAGTCTACTAATAGTTTCATTAACCTACCTGCATCTTGTAAAAGTTGTTCATGCCCCATACACCATACTTCACATCCACTTTGGTCATCAACACAGAGTACGGAATATCCTGATCAGTATCAACTACAACCTCCCTGTATAAAATTAAAGTAAATCACAATGTATCATCTTTAGCTGCTTAAGTCATATCAAATAACCTTTAAACTCCTGGCCCTTGAGTTTTAGATTTTCCAGATGTCTTACAAATTGCACTTTTCAGAGCATCAAGGAGTGGGGTAGGTAAGCTGTTTTATTACACTTTGATAGATTTATAATAGCTCCCAGCTTTACTTTGGTGTGAAAAAAACCACACTTGTCACAGCGACTTGAGGTGAGTGATGGTGTACGATGGCACTCACAAGCCTCAAAATTGAAGGCTGTTTTAACTCTAAGTAAAAAGGGCAATTTTCAAATAGTAAGCAGCAGCTCTTTTTGCCCAAAGTGCAATACATGCTAGACTGATATTTTCTCTAAAAAAAAAATTCTGCCAAAATGAAGAGCTGCAGCACAGTTTCCTATTCCCTCCCTGCCCCTTCATGAATATTGATAATGTCATAAATATGCATGCAATGTTTACTATACCATGTCCAATTACAGGGCTGCAACATGGTATGGAATGTCAAGTAGATCAAAGTTGGAGATTTAACAACAACAGAGCCAAACTGACCCAACTTGACATGACACAGGTCAGTACAAAGCAGGCAAAGAGAAAATAAGATGATGACATGAAATTAAACATAATGACTTGTATATAATATACTACGGCATATAAACAAAATAATATCACATTACCTCCATAGCAACCTGTATAGACTAATCCAAGCAGTATATTGAGTGAAATTGAGGGAATCAAGAAGTATTTTAGTGTACAATCATCCATGATGCATTTAAGCAAAGAATTGGAGAGATTATTGCTGATGGACCCCTGTTATGGCCAACTTAATCGGACCATCACTTGACAGTTCAAATAGGTCTATAGGTTTCTTATACTTCAAACACTTACACTCCACTTGACTGTCCAACCCTGTGGTCAACTTTGGCCTTTGGTTTCTTCTCCTCATCTGATTGGTTGCTTTCATCCAATGCATTTATTTTCTTCAGCATTTCCTCTGCATCAGATTTAAAGTCATACTGACGATTGGGAAACTTCCACTTGATGCCATCTGTCCACTTGTGTGTCACCTTGTCCAATCGTTTCTAATTATGAAAATTTAAGTAATGACAAAAAGCTTATGTGGTAATTTATCAACCCGTAGTTAGTGATTCATCAAGGCTCATGTTCAGGATTCTGTAAGGGCCACTATTCTGCTCAAAGGCTTACCATCAAGACATTCAACATTAGGCCCTTTTAATATTTGCAATCTACTTACAGTCTCAATGTCAGATAAGTACAAAACAAAACATTAGTTAGTTAGCAAAATAGATGGAATTTTATGACACCCTAACATCTGAAAATTTATGTCACTGAAAACCTCCCATTCAAGTTGCTGATAATTTCAGAGCAAGTTGAGATAAGAGGAGAGTCATTTATCTAACTGGGCAGTACGGACAGCTCAGCTGGGCACAGGGAAAACGTAACTGATGTGGCAATAACTGGCAGTTAGATAAATGATTCTGTCCATAGAGATACTTGAAGTTTCACCAAGTAAAAATCCTACTGGCAGTGATCATGCTGCCGTAAATGGATTTTCCACTTCAAGTAGTTGGGGGGGGGAGGGGGGAATATAGCAGCAATGTAGATTACTGCTTCAAATTGACAGCAGCAAACCACCACCCTCCAACCCCCCTTGCCCCCCCCCCAAAAAAAAAAAAAAACCTCACGTTACATAAATCTCTCCTAACTACAGACACTACATAAATAAACTATAAACTTACAACTTTTTGTTTTGTGATCTTCTCCATTGCCGAGATGAGCTTGTCCGCTCGAGCCTCCACTGCCAAATCGAGAGGTGAATGACCAGTCAAGTCCTGGGAAGTCAGCAAAGTGGCTGGGGCAAACTTTGCTAATGTATTCAAGAGATCAACATTTTCATAAGTACCCTCTTCACCAGTGATGAGGTGGTGGAACACATTTCTGTTGTTACTATCAACGGCAGTTAGATTGACTTTGCTGGTCATCTTGAAAGTATCTAACGATAAAAGATTAAAAGAGTGAAGTTAGTTAGATGAGGTTCCACAGCTCAGTTTCTAGCCAACTGGGTAAAGTAGGACCAGCCATTGCTTTTTTCCAGTTGTGGCTCACTCACTGGGTTGTTTTCATAACTCCATTGCCTATGCTGAACACCTTACACAAAGGCAGAACAGGCAATGAGTCAATCTTCAGAACTCCTGGCTGCAAGCCAGATGCTCTAACAACTGGACTATGCAGTCAATTGTGCAATGGAAGAAGGATACATACTACACCAAACTGTGCACCAAAGTCAGCTCTGGGTTTCTGCACTTTCTGAGGAATCAATGTCCATGCCTCTAACAGTATCAAATCAAATTTTCAAAGAACTTTTCCAGATGTCTCACATACATTGCTCAACTATAACAGCAAAATTTGGGGTAAAAAGAATAGTCATTTTTGATATTACAATACTCAGTTAGAATGCCATTTGAGTTTGAAACAATGCCAATTTGAGAAAATTTCCATAAGTTCCCCCACAACTTCACCCATTTTGAAAAATTTTCATGACTTTTCCAGGTTTTTCAAGACAGCAGGAAAATTAGCTAATTCAGTTGGGAGTATGCTAATCTGAGTCTACAAGAAAACTTAACTGCCAAAGCTAACATCATTTATCTGGTGTAGTTTCTGTCATTTGCTTCCATAATTTGGGGTTGCTGCTCCCATTGAGGGTGCAGTGGAAAAGAGTAATTGTCATCTCATCTGGTGTGTTTACCTTCAGTCTTTTTCTTCTTGTCATTATCTTCTTCCTCTTCCTCATCTACATCCATGTCACTCTCTTCATCCTCATCGTCCTCATCATCTTCTTCATCACTGCCTTCATCATCGCTGTAACGTTTGCTTGCCTTGGCTTTTCCTCCTGATCAACACAAACATGTTGGTAAAATTTGAGTTGCAAGAGCAAAAGAAGAAAAGGGATTGAGGTTTTAGGAATCTTAGGCTAAGTGAAAAAAATGGTTTCCTGTCTACACTGCCATAATGTCAGAAACTGTGAGAGTGAAGGACCATTTTTTTAGGCAGGAGTTATATAAAGATCCATTGAGAGGGTGTAACTCTGTATAAAAATCATGATGTTCTGACATCCTGATTGAAATTTGAAACAGCTGTTTGGAGAGATCACACATACAGTAGAGAAAAAGTGGACTGAGGCTTGGTGGAATGAGGGGAAAGTGAGAGCAGCAGAGAGTAAGATGTTCTGTGAAAGACCTATGTGCCCAAAGGCACAAGAAGGAAGATACCAAAAAAAAAAGTAGAGCACTATGCCAATGAGTGCTATGTTGCAAAAACATCACAGAAGACTTGGAGAGATGACCTCTCAGGTCCTCACAAAACATTTTTGGTAAACTGTTCTAGTTTTAATTTTAAAAAAAATTATCCAGTGAGAAAAATGGAAGCAGGTGGGGATGAAAAACAGATAATGTTTTTATTTCATACTGATAAAGGACATTACCTTTCCAGATTGATGCCCCAAAGCCACCAAAGGTCATTGCACTCTTGTTATATGCTTGTATGGCTTTCTGTCCTGGATCAAAGTCTTTGTTTAGAAGAAGCTTCACAATGTTAGCATCATTCTGTGGCAAAGACAAGTAGGATATCTTCAAATCAACAAGAACAATAAATGGAAAAGCAAAAGCAGTCATAGGTGATATGCTTCCTATAACTTAAGGTGTTTTACTAGCAATAATAAAAGATAAAGGACAGAAGTTTGGTCCCTATCATTTTTTGTGACAATGAAATGGCATTGATGAAAACAACCAATCACACAACACTTCAATAATCCTTTTGTAATTGCTATTGTTGAAAATCAACTTTTGGAGAAATGTGGATCTTAAAGTGAACAAAGCATTTTAAAATTACCCACTTGAGTCCAGGTTTTCACAAATGCATTTAAACTTTTAAAGAAGGCAGAATCATTTTGTTATTATCATAAACCATGCTTAAACGGGCAGATTGAGTTGATTTCAATTATTAAAGAAGGGTCTTGGAGGGCACTACCACATGACATTGTTTAATATTTGCAGAATTTGTCAAATTTCATACCCAAAAGTTGCAAAAAAAGTTGAAAACTTTAATTTGTTTGTATCCTGGCTTGTAACACTTTTGTGCATATTTTGAAAAAGTGCCTAATAAGGTATTTTTAAGAACCAATTGAAAATTTGTAATTTTTCACTCATGAAAAATTTATTTGCATGTAGGATTGTTTGAGCATTTGTCGTGATTATGTGAAGAAAACTTTACAGGTTTGGAACCATTGGTGAAATTTGCAAACCAACTGAAATGTGAAACTTTCAGAGTGCTTTGGAAATTCGGTCCCTAAGTTATGGCAACCAACTTATACCCTTTCCAATCAAATTCATAAAGCAGAGAGAACAATCAACTTACAGTTTGAACAGCAGCCATTAGAGGGGTGGTGTTATCAAGGGGGTCTGATGTGTTTACATCGGCACCATTGTTCAGCAGATATTTAACCAATTCAAAATTCCTTGTCTTGATAGCTGACATGAATGGAGTCTGTCGAATTACTGGGGGATCCCAAACGTGGTATAAGTGATGCTTTGAAGTGGATGAACCATGATCAAGAATCGCTTGACTCCAGTCTGGCATGAGATACATTTCGTTGGGAGACAGACCGTATCTGCTTAGGAGTCTGAGGAAAAGACATGAGGATTGAGATTTTACTTCTACTGGTGACCTTTGACCCTTACCAAAATCAATAGGGGTCATCTACTCAATATGGGCCATCTACATGCCAACTATGGGGACCCTACAAGTTACCTACAAGTTACCATTCTTGAAAAATCATGTACACAAGGTTTTTGGTCTTTGCCCCCATGACCCCACATGACCTTTGACCTCCACTAAAACTAATAGGTCCTTTCATCTCACTATAACACACCCACATATCAAGTATGGAATCTAACCATCCCTCTTACCTTCAGATATTATGTAAACAAGGTTTTCAGACTTTGACCCCTGGTTACCTTATATGACCTTTGACCTCCACCAAAAACAATAGGGATCATCTACTACATATGTGCCATCTACATGACAAGTACAAGGATCCTCCAAGTGACCATTCTTGAGATATTGTGTACACAAAGCCTCACACACAAACACACACATGCACTCACAACATCACCATCACATGGATTCCTTGCCTGTCTTCAGCAAGGAATCCATGATATGAATGATGTCCAAGATATAGCCTACATTTCCTACAAAAGTACAGAAAACTTCCACAAAACATGGGAGTACAATCTTCACCTTGCATAACAGGTTGATTGCACAAAATCCGCACTGTTCATCCAGGCAGCTGTCACTAAATATACCAGCCTAATTTCAAATATTTCTATGTCATACACATTTGTAAATTTACCTGATGGTTAAAGATACCATACAATTTTAACACATGCATTATTACATAAGAAAATAAATACAATTAGTTGGATGAGGATTTACCTCTTATGTTCTAACTAACTGCTTTAATTTGGATCTGCCAGGGTCTTTTTCCAGTTGTGGCTCACTGGTTTGCTTTCCCTACTCCACTGCTTATGCTGAGCACCAGCAAGCAGTAGGTTCCATTTTTAAAGTCTTTCATATGATCCAGCCAGGAATTGAACTGCAGACAAAATGACACATTATGAACTCCCTGCTTATCGATTCAGAAACTACTTTAAATTTGTTTCCATTTAAACTTTTGATCATTTACCTAATCCTATTTAGCTTGGCTTTAAACTTCCTCTGATTGCCACACAGGAAAAATTTATCAGCTCAATAGGAGAAAATGCGAGTTTATCTGTTCCATAACCAACTAGATAGGGTTTCTTTTTAACCAATCTCCCCTTTGAAATGGGAGTAAAAATGTTCAAATTTTTAAGAAGGGTAGTTCCTAATGAAAATGAATGGTTAAATAAATACACAACATACTCCCATAATTGCCTTGCTGTAGCATCCCAGACGGTGGAATAAAAGAAAGCAGAGAAACCTGAACGTTTTTCCCCATCAACGTTAGAGAGAACATTTTTGATGTTGCTCTTTGTTTCATCTAAACGAGAGAAAGAAAAGTTTGTGAGTAATGATGGAAAAATGAATCTGATTTTAGAATGCAACTTTCATTCACACCTACAAAGCGTGGGTATATAGTCTCATAAACCACAAGCTTACAAAGTAGGAGTATCTACTCATATTGACCTCAAGTGTCCAAAGTGAGAGTACATACTCTTTAACATATAATATAGCCTTATAGACCACGCAAGTACAAAGTCAGAGTACATATTCTTTCAGACCACAAGTGTACAAAGTGAGAGTATATTCCCTTTAATCTGAGTACATACTGTCATCCACAACAATATTACAAAGTAAGTAATGTCTCCCTGAAATTACAGGAAAAGGTACTCAAACATTCTAACACTTAAGGCCTGTATACACAAGCAACATTTGTAAAACATTCTCAAGACACTTCACCTGCAACAAATCCAAAACAGGCATGTTTTCGGTTTAGTGCACAGTGTAGACATAGTAAAAACAATTTGAAAACAATTTGAAAATGTTTTGAGAATGTTTTGAAAAGGGTTGACAGGACATCTCTTTTGCAACATTTCCAAAACATTTTCAAAACATGCTGTATACCCTGTCTACACTGTGCAACAAATCGAAAACAAGCATGTTTTTGGATTTGTTGCCAGTGGATGTTTTGGAAATGTTGCTTGTGTATACAGGCCTTAAGTGTTAGAATGTTTGAATACCTTTTCCTGTAAGTCTGGCATTACCATACACCATATATATAGGGTAAAGCAAACAACGCTGCTTAATACTCACTGCAGCAACATCATAATTAGGAATAAATTGAATGCAATGCTTATGTGCTGCGATGGCATCACAGAATTCCCATAATGCACTATACCTCAAGAAAAGATACATTTCTTTGAAAATTAGTATCTTCTGAACACAATACGCCATTGAGATGCAGCTTTTGTCTATGGAAATGCCCTTAAATTAGATATGAACTACGAAACAATAAGCTGTAAGATCAAGATGTACACACCAACTGCATAAACCAAGTTATACAAGTCCTTCAGCAGGCAAACTGGCACAAAATGCAATCAGTTATAGACTCATTCATGTTTACCATTAAATGGCATCACAGATTCTTGACAAAAGAGTTGATCAGGTACTCTCACACTTTTGTCACAATGAAATGTAGACTCTTATTTGGCTATGCTCTGTGTGCAGTTGTGTGTAAATCAATTTACGCACAAAACCTAAAGATGCAAGCATATGTTCATGTGCATGTTCTATGCAAACCAGTGGTGTAACCCTGAACGAGTCTATACCAACTCATATTTAAAGTGATCATGTCATACCAACTTACAAAACACTGAAGTGATGGCAAACCTTGAAAACAAAAGGACAAAGGAAACTTTTTTTAAGTATTACCTATGAATACTCTGCAAAGCTGAAGGTCCCTTGCAAGGACAGCATAAGTGAGGGCACTGCAACCATAAGAGTCCAAAGAGGATACTGTGTTCCCCTGCGACAGCAGTGCTTTGGCAACCTGGAGTGGAATTTAGAAGAAATTAAAAAGAAAAAGTCAAAACTGAATATGAAATGCCAGTATTTTACGTAGAGTACTGCACTCGACTGCAAAACATGCACAACACTTTTTCAATCTGAAATCAACTTTTTTCGGAGGCAAAACATCTTTCACCAGATCTTCCATGCAACAGTTAACTAAATGTTTAATTATTTGCTGTAATTCTGTATTAAAAGTTTATCAAAATGTCAATTTTACAAAATATTTCAGATCATTTCAAAATATGTTACTCTTTTTCATTTTTCTTTTTTTGGTTATTTGCTGATTGGTTGATGAGGTTTGCATATTCAACGGGTAAGCAATCGTGACCTTCCCAGTTATGAACCTGACACAAGGGCTAAAGGTGGGCACAACCCTTGGGCTTCTATGTATCTATAAACCTACCTCAATGTGTTCATTGGTAGATTCTCCCTTACTATTCAGAGCCAAAACATGAAGCATATTCTGCCCACTGGTGTTCAACAAGTCTTTTCCTCTCAAATTCTTCATTTTCTTCATTATGAGGCTATGTGCAAGGTGCATCTTACCAGCTTCTAACGTAGCCTTTGTGGAAAATTGAAAAGGAAAAATTTATCAAAATGACTCTTTCTTCACAACATTACAAAACAACAGAACAAATGTTATACTAGCCTGTTCAAAAAATAATTTTGTTATCCCAGATGACCTTTGACCTCCCATAACAAAAACGGCATTGGACCTCCACCAAAAACAGTAGGATCCTCCCTTGTAATATGGGCATCTATATAACAAGTTTGTGAACTGTCAGACATTCCTTACTTGAGATATCCTGTGTTGACAAGAAAAGCACCACAAAAATGCACACACACACACACACGCCATAACAACTGCATTGGTTTCTCTTTTCATCAAAACAAAAGATCTCTGCAAATCTAGTGTAGGTGTAGGACATCATGAGCAAATTATTTCTGGCCAGATGGTAAGCTGTCAAGTGGTATTATCAAGGCTTGCTTCCTTTGCTTTAATTTTAAAGCTTTCAATGAGATGAAATATGGTCAAAGACATATTTATTAATCATTATTATTGTTGTATTCCAGTAGTACAAGAGGTAATGGTCCAAATACCTCTAAACTTTATCTTGGTGCGATCAAACATGACCTACTCCAAAGGCCGTGGTCTGAGGGCCATGAGGTTGGTCAAGTGTTGTCCTTTCAGTGGGCGAAGCTTCTTTGGGAAGCAGTTTAAAGTTTTGTTTTGCCAAACACATCTTTGCCAGAGAGTCGGGAGGACTTTATTCAAGATAATATATCCTCAGTATTAGTGATGCAGTTACTAAATGTTTGTCCTTTCAACCTAGCAGAGCCATGTATAATGATGAAAGCCTCCAGAGTCAGTTCTGTGGTGGTGTGGATATAAGGTAGTGACACTTGAAGCAATGAAGCTTAGCAACAAGGTCAGGAAGGGGATTCCATTCCCAAGCTGGGTAAGAGTACAGTTGGTGTTTCATTCAAGAGCAATCTATGGTTTTCCCACCTGAAGGGCAATCAGAAGAAGCCCAATTTGATCTAAATTTTTGAGTTGGTTAATCATCCTACTGTAAGTTGTAATCCAGAGATCTCTCAAAGTTTCATAGTCACTTAGAATCATACAAACAGCTGCCCTCCAAGACCTGAATCAGGGTGCAGGCTCTTTGAGTACAAGTATTTTGCCAATTTTCATATTAGACAACTGCTTATTTTATGAAAAATTTTGAGATTTATGAGTGAAAGAACACATTTGCAGCAAGCACTATCACAGAGGAGCAATGTACTCATATACAAATATAACATCTTTTCTCATTCTTGTATCAAACTGACTGCATGGTCAAGTGGATTGAGTATCAGGATGTCAATGGTTCAACTCCTGGTGGGGTCATACTCAATACTTCAAAAAAAAGACCTACTGCCATTTTGTTTGGTACTTAGAATATGCAATGGAGTAAGGAAAACAAGCCAGAGAAACACAACTGGCAAAAAGGCAGCGGCCAGCCCCATAAACCAATTGGTAAGAAACTGGGGCTTAAAACCACATCTTACTAATTTATATCAAAACTTTGAATTTGCAAACATACTACAAATACTTGTCAAAAAGTACCTCCAACTTACCTGAACAACAGCTGTCTTGGGGAGACCAAACCTCTCAAGTCTGTCCATGAGGAGATAGAGAACCCCCTGCCAACCCTTTTCAACCACTTTGTACAATACGGACACCCTATTAACTTTAGTTGGTACAACTGGCTTCCTCTTCTCCCAGGTCCAAATCTTTTTCTTTCCTTTAAGTTCCTTCTGCCATTTCTCCCACTCTTTATACTCAGGTGTGATATTGGTGACTGGTACATTGATGTTTGCCCCTCGCTGAATCAGAGGGACTGTAATGCTATTGGTGCAAGAAGGTATGAATACTTATTGCTCTTAAAAAAAAGATTGATTAATATTCACCTCTTTTGATCAAACACTGATGAGTATTGATGAAAGTAGTAGCAAAATACACTTTGTGCATAAAACTGTCAGATTTCGCTGCCCTTAAGATAGAAAGAATGCACTTCTAAATCATGATATGTACCATTAAAGGTAAGTATCTTTAGGAATGTATCATACTTGATTTTACTAAGCTAGAAGAACAACAAACCAAGGAATGATGCATATTTATTGTAATTATGAAAAATTGACAAGTACAAACACTGCTGTCAGACTAAAGATTCATTCATAATAACTAAAAGGAACAGATCAAGCATTAATGAATGAATGTTGACTGGTGAATATTAATGCTACATGACAGACTCAGACAATATAGACCTTTTGCATTGACGACTCCCTGACGTCATCCTTGGGGGGAGGAAATAGAACACATGGCAGCACGCAATAGAATTCACCCTTCACATGTAGCAGAGTATGTGCCTATTTGACTGGTTGATAAATCAGCTGTCTGCATTTGCAGGTCTTGGTTTGTTTTGCACCCCCTGGAGGGAATACTATTTAATCTGTGACATCCTATGCATAAGGTCTGTAGCAGTATCATATCCTCACATTTATTTCTGTTGTTTAAGTTTGTACTGTGTCATTTTCTTGTCTTGAAAAGGACATTATCCTGCAGGCATCTTATAACAGGATCTACTAGTAAGAGGGGGAAGGCAGGTTAGGGTTCAGGGCTGATTCTAAGGGAAATTTTAGTTTGTCATTGAGGTTGTCCAAAAAATATTTGGTTGTCCAATTGAAAGTTAAAAACAACATACAAAGAGTTGTATTCCATGTCCATACCATAGAAAACAGACATTCCATTTTTAGTCTGCAGTTTTCCATTTCTACCTGTTCCAATGATGAGCCATAGGAAACACCATTGTCTCTATACCACTTCCTAAGAGTATATTTGTAATTACCCTCTTTGCAGATATAGATAAGCTAGTCAATTAAAAGTAAAATCTACTTATCTTGTGGAGAACCTCAAAGAGAAAAGGTGGTTGTCCAAAATGATCTTTACACATCTCAGGCTATGTGACCAGTGCTAAATTTCAGCTTCCAAGTTAGAAGTCCTCACAAATCAAAAGTAGGGCCTATGTCTTATGAAGTTTTGATACATTAGAGTGTTACTAATTCTTAGCATTTCATTTCAATTTGGAAATCCAATGTGTGGTTCTCAAGATATGAGCAGGTAAAGTTGACAAATACAGAATTTGAATGAAATTTTTCACCACACCATGTATACATACATTCGTGTGAGAATAAGGCGTACAATGAGATTGAACTGATGAATATGTGTAACAACCTCAAATTAACAGATATTAGTTCAAAACTTGATACATCTTGAAGAATCCCACAGAGTGCATTCCTAACCAACCATTCTCATCAAAGGAGAGAATTGTCAGCTTGGCAGTTCAGGAGAATGAATAGTACTTTTAAGTTTAGACAAGTATAGAGGCTTTGCAATTGCGTCACGGAACCGCCATGCTGGAGGACATTCATGCCAAATACACGTGGTTTTGTGCCGAACGCACTGCACAATGTGCACTGTCATATGCACAGTGTGTACAAATTCAACGAGCAAGCGCGTCCCGTATGGTTTACTACGTAGTTACATGTACTCCAACATGGCCGCCGGAGAGTATTATGACGTCATGTGAAAAGCCTCTATAGCTAGCTACAAACCTGTCATGTCCCCCTGCTACAGCTAGTGACAAGGCTGTGTTACCAAGGGTGTCTGCAGCATCCAGATTTGTGACAAGCTGCAAAATGAAAAGGAAAATTTTGTAAGGTTCAAATTGATGAAGTAAAAGTAAAACTTTCATTAATAAAAATGATACAAAAAGTCGCAAGTATTTATAAATATTTTTTTTGTTGAGGTAAACACAAATTTGTGATTTACCATGGCAGATGAGTTATTATGTTGACTGTGGGCCATATTGAGTTCTTCATACTGCTGGACAGAGCTTTGAGAATGCTTCATTTTCATATCAAAATCATGGGTACATGACACTTTGAGGTAATTCCTACATTTGGTCAGGACGATTACATTTCAATGAAAAACATGACATTAACTTTGATAATAATGGCTGTATTTCAATTGTACATTTGCCAAAATAATAACCCAATTGGCCGTGCTGCATGACAAATGTTTACCCCTCAAATAAATTCATTATATAATTCATCAGCCAAGATATGCATGTTATTCAAAACTTTGTAGAAATTTATCATCTTTTTAAGTCATTTTTTGCATCAGCTGGTTTTTTACCTCCTTTTACACAAAAAAGTTTTTGTAACCTGTAAGAAAGCGTTTCACAATTTGTGATGGGAAACTGAATATTTTAAAAAATATGGTTTGATGATTCAGAGAAAGTTTCACCTCTGAGAGCATAAATGTCTTACAATAATACCTTATGCAGCATGTATTTCTGCAAAATTTCACATGAACTAAATTACTTTCAATTCAGAAATCCCCCTAGCAAGAATGATTACAATTTGCGATGTTATAATTCCTGTATTCCATGTGTTACAGATTTGCTGGTGGTATATACAGCTAGCTGCAGTGCTCACTTGTCCACATGTTGCAATTACACTTGATAGGAAAGTCTTTTCCGTGAATATTTTCAAAGCAGGTGCACAGCTTTCAAACAAGGTGGGAAACTTCCAAAAAGGGTGCTAGGAAGCAAAATCAAACTTAAACCAGGAGATGCATATGGTTTGGCTTGGCCAGAACCCTGGTAAAGACGAATGCAAGCAGCTACTAAAGGCAGCCATTAGTGGGGTCCATCAGCCTTAAATCATCTTAATTTTATTGCCGATATACAATTCTAAACCCTCATATTCAGTGAAATTACAGGAATCAAGAAGCATTCTAGCGTGCAATTATCCATGGATACAGGGTAGCAAAGAATTTGAAATATTGAAGCTGAAGGACCCCAGTTATGCCTGACAAAATCAGACCATCACTTGACTATTCAGGTTGGTCTATAATTTATAAAGACAATGCCTCATCGCATCTTGCTTGAAGACTACCAGCCCAGTTTGAGGGGCAGATCAAGAGGAAAAGGTCATGGGGTAATACATTTCCAAACATTTTGCATAGTACCTGGCTTTCATTGACACAAATTCAAATTGTGACACCTTACAAACATATTCTGGTGGCATTTTGCAACGGTTTCATTTAAAAGAATAATATTCCAGACCATGTCCTCCAAACCCTATTAAAATACCTTTTTTCTTACTCAAGATATCTCACTTTGAAAACAATTTTAGTTAAAAAATACCTCCACTTTTAAACAAAGCCACAGAAAGTTATGTAAAACTGGGCACATAACCTTAGATTCCTTTTTGATTTTCTTTCTATTTGAATTTTCTGTTTGTACTTGAAATATGATACTGTTGGAATGTTTGGAATGCCTTTTCCTGTAGATCTAGCATTACCTTACATCATATGCAGGGTACAGCAAGAAATGTTGCTTAATAATCCCTGCATAAAAATTATAAATAAATTTTTGCTTCCTGAAAGAGAACATTTTTCCGTATATTTTGAAATTTGGTCTCTGAAGAGACAGTCTGACTCAGACAACTTTAAAGTAGAGCTGCAACTAATTGCTAAACGATCAAAAGTGGATTAAACATTTAATAAAAACCTACTTGCGATTAATCCCTGTGTCTGATCAAATCCAGTGTCTTGTCTTTCTGAATATCTGCAAATTTCTCTGTCTCTTTTGCTGATTTTCATTCTATCAATCAGTTTCAATTCGTGGTAGGTGCGGGGATTACTGATTCATACTGTCATTATGGGACACATGCATTATGACTACTGTATATACATGCATTAAACAGTGGAAGTAGGCAGGTAATTATTACTTTTCTTATAAGAATTCTATGTGGGCTAGTGATGCGGTTGCCCAGTTGGGAAGTCTTGTAATGTAATTTGCATTTATTGTACTGTAGTACTACTGTACAAACAATATGTTACCCAATTACCCAATGGAAATTCTCAGTGCTACTGTACAAAAAAAACCAGCCGTACTTGACTAATCGGATGTAACTGCTAGACGATCGCAAAATTATGCTACTAAAGGTTTGGTTATTTTACTACATGTTGACAGTCCTACATTGCAGTAACCAACCTCAGTCAAATGGGTGAAGGAGATGGTGGCTCCACGGAATGCAGCCACATGTAGAGGGGTACGTCCATCCTTGTCAGCTGTGTCTATGCCCTTGTTCTTCATCGCAGAGGTGAGCATAGTAACAAATTCAATGGGATCCGTCTGGGAGCAGTCATCAGGACTTGAAAGAAATGACAAGTTTAGAGGAGTAATTGTCATATTACAGATGTGTGTGGTGAAAAGGAGACCAATGTGGAAAGAATGGTATGGATGTAGGTGTGTTAATTCTACTTCATGTACAATAAATAATGAATAAAATTTGTAGTTCTGTCTTTGTCAATGAAACTCAAAACTCCATGTGACTATATAAGAACATGATTTAACCAATAAATAGATGGGAAGCATACCTGTGCTCTTGAAAAATAAAATGTCCAAATTGGTAGCTTTTGATGACTAAACAAGCAATCTTCACTTGCAGAAAAAAATACTGGTTAACTCACAAAAGCCTCTAACATCCAAAGTGAAAATCATTTTACAATGTCCAAATTTTCTTAAAATATTAGGCAGTGGTAGGGGCTCCAACATTTTTTAATTTACCTTCTGGACCTATGTCTATAACACTACATTCAATAAATAAATTAGTGATAACATAGCGCCCTCCTTACTTGTCAAGTTTGTAGAATGCATAGTGGAGGGGCAATCTCCCATCTTCGTCTCTAATAAGAGGATCAGCTCCCTTTTCCAAGAGGAAATCCACAACATCTGTAGTAGAATCCTGGGTTAGAGCCTCTACGGCATAATGGAGTGGAGTGCGCTTCTTACCATCCTGAACATTAACAGCAACACCCTTATTGAGAACTGCAGCTAGGCACTTGACAACCTCAGTAGGAGCTGTAAATAATTAAATGAATAATTGTGAATTAACTAAGTCAACTACGACAGTAAAGAGTTCCAACTTCAGTCTTTTCAAATTTGACCACTAAACCTTTTGTAGTCTTACCATTTTTTCATGAGGTGATTATCAAACCTGCTCTGCTAAGTTACAGAAATTTAAGCCACACTTTTAATAATTTCAGCCACATCATGACATTGCTATATTTTGTACTTTGCTTAGTGTTTCAAAATTTCACAAATGAAATTATATTTATTTGTTCTACGGAAAATTCTAGTGTGCTACTTTGCCAGTATAAATACACACCAAACCTACACAGTTAAATCTGCTCCCATTCATCCACACAAAACATACACAAACACTTGAAAAAGAAAACAAAAACCTTTGGAACAAACAAAATGAATGACCAATCTAATTATACACCAAAACACATTAATTAATAAAGAAAGAAAAAAATCAGCAGATATAAACATGTTACTACTTCTCCTTCTTTCTTCCTGTCAACCAATACTGCATTCCCACATTTGTGAAATACAGTAAAACCCCGTTTATCCGAACCCCGTTTATCCGAAACCCCGTTTAACCGAACTAGCCGTTCGGTTTCGCAAAACCGGTATTTACACAAGCTATGTAAAATTTCAACTTAGATTTCACAACATTTTGTCTCTCTGCTTTAATTTTTCATTCCTTACCGATTGTTACTGCATTAAAACACATCTGTAGTATTGTTAACAATTATCTCTACTGCTGATCTTAATCATCCAGCTGGTGAATGAATAAACGATACCAAATTACCCTTATTGTTCGTGTCTTTTCTCGCTTCGTTGTCCACCGTGATATAGAGTCACAATAGGTTTATTAAATCAATAGCCTAACAAAGTGCACTAAGCCAAGGCTTTTCATAAAAAGCCCGCCAGGCCTCGATTTTCAGAAAAATTTATGGTTGTCCTCCGGGCAACCATTTCACTAATATTAGTGTCAACAAGTAAAATTTGGCTGTCCGAAACAAAACACTAATTGTGTTCATGTACTTATAATCTTGAAGAATAAAAAGATATGATGTTTGAGGTGACAGAAACACTTGAAGTCTGAAATATGGTAGCATGCAAAAAGTCAAAAGAGTTGGTCAGTCAGCAGTATTCATTTTCAGTCTTAGAGAAAAATGGTTGTCCATCGGACAACCAACCTTTAACTTTTGGTTGCCCATATGAAATTCTGGTTGTCCTGGACAATCGGACAACCACGAAAATCGAGCCCTGCCCGCTAGTGTTAACGCTGCCCAACAGCCGTTCTTTTCACACTTATCGATCAATGCAGTGATTAGAATGAACGACTGTGTAGAAAAATGTCAATCAGACTTGAATGTAGGGTTTCTTTTAAGTGAGATTTAAGTGCATTGATAGCCCCATTAACACTTAAGCTTGCGAGATGTAAAAGTTAACAAGTTTTAATTTAAGCCCTTAGCTTCGTAAAGGCAAAACCTTTTTGCCTAATTCCATCAAACTTTCCGAATTCAAAAAGTAAAAATCCCGTCTTTGGTCATCTTTTAGACAATTCTTTGAAAACTTTCACGCAATGTGGCAAGGGAACTGATAGCCCCAATTCACACTTAACAAGCTTGGGAAAAGTTAACAAGCTTTTAAAACCTTGTAAAGCTTCGGAAATGATAAGTCATTTTGATAAACTCGATTTATGTTACACAATCTCCTGAATACATGATTATGGTGGTGCAACAAACGATTCAAACGAATAAACAACTGTAGGAGAATAAATATGTGGGGCTAATTTTCCCTTGCCACATTTGATTTCGATCTCCATTTGATTTAAATCTCCGTTTGGGAAACTGCGCAACGCACCTAACTTTTCCATTACCGGGATTCCATTTCGATAAGTTCATGCTTCAAACAGTAAAAGGCGGGTCGCTTTGCTTGTCCTGTCGTATTTAGCGCCCTCTAAATTCGTAGGTAGCGATACTGGCGGTTAAGCTGGTGGATTGTAAAGTGGCGTAGCTTCTCATTTTCCGTGTCCCTTTTCCCTGAGGTCTGAGCGTATATCCCGTTTTAGAGGTAAAATTTTAACCGCGGGTTCAGTATTTTATCACAACAATTTTAAAAATTTTTTTGGAAGGCACTGTTGCTGTTTGGTTTGTAACGTTAGGGTTCTATGTGTAGGCTATGTGTTATCCTAACGCTGAGAAAGTACTGTAGGCCTAATAAGTATCGCCATCCCAAAAATATCCTCCTTTGAAGTTCAGTAAAAAAAAAACACACGCACGAGTTTGAATTTTCAATAAATATTTATTTTTCACTACGAAATTAAAGAAATGACAAGGAGACAACACATGTATGGGTAATTTCCCTTTATTAACAAGTGCACGCTTCACACGGGGAAGCAAATTAACGATATAGGTAAAACCCTGTTTATCCGAATTTTTCCGTTATCCGAACAATGTTTGGTCCCGACCTGTTCGGATAAACAGGGTTTTACTGTACTGCAATTCACAACCTTTTCCAGGCCTTTTGAAGTAAAGAATGAAAATTATTCAATCCCTACAAAATGGTATTTATTCTCACAACTTTATCAAGCATGAGTAAATACTAAACACAATAACTACAAAAAGGGTAGTTTCAAAATTTCAAAGACAAATGGTAATTTTCAAGACCAAACAGCCAAAAGTTCAAGAATTTTCCAGATCATGACAAAATCGTAGACTTTTTCATTTCATTTTCCCTACTATGTGGGAATCCCCTTTGAATAAGAAGACATATATACTCACATGACTTTAAGGCAGACAGGTGATGCAGTACATTATTTTTCTTGTTTGGAGAAACAGGGGAAGCCCCATCCGCTAGTAGTTTCTTCATGACCACAAACAATGAATTTCTATTGAAAAATAGTACAACATACATTGAATAATAATATACATGCTTGGAACATAACCCACATTAGTCATTGTTTAAACAAAAGTTTGCCATGGATGGAGAAAACCACATAGTAAAAAACTATCTGTCCTTCTTTCTACAATATATATATTATCAAACTAAAAAACACACAATAACCTTGAGCTACAATGTTACTTTGAAGCTTTATCCAGCATAAACTTAGGATTTTCTTGCTTGTCACAATGACAAAGTATTTCATTTATTTATAATCCCATTTCCAAATACCTATCAATTAACACCACGACTTAAAATTCTCTGAGTAACTCCCAATCAAAGGTTAGGTTTCGTTTGCTAGATATTAGAGATTTCTGCCTCAATTTCTAACCATCTAGTTTTACTAGCAGTGCCCACAGCCGTTTTTGAAATTCTGGGACACTGGATTCTTTTCCCAACTCCAATGCTGACACAAAGCATCAAGCACAACTGCAGTAAATTCTGTTTTTTCATCTTTGGTTTGACTATTTGTGGAATTGAAACAGCAGTCAGGCTTAATCTGAAGAGGATCTTTACTTACTTAGCTGCCACAAAGATTGGTGAAGCTGGCTCAATCTGTTTCTTCTCAGAGCTGTCTTCTGTTTCACTTTCATCTTTTTCCTGAGGAAGTGCTTCAATCAATCGAACATCAGCGCCTGCTCCAATCTGCAACAAGCATCAAAATTTAACCTAATACAGAGCAAGGCATCATGAAGAGGTTATATGTAAACTAGTGTGATCAACGCCAAATTCAAAACATTATAAATATATACATTATTAGAAGGGAGTATGTGTGTTTTTAGGAAATAACTGAGAGAATGTTGCCATTAAATGGTTAACATGTATTTTCAAAAGGGCACATAAAATCTTTTCTGTTATAAGTTGGAATTGGACCATGTGAAGGGTTTTATCTATGTTTAATTCTGATTTTCTGCATTTTTTATAGTTTTACATTCTTTTGTATTTTCATACTTTATTTTTGATATTTGTAGCTGCTTTTTTTTAGAAGATTTATGTCCTCCTAATCAGTTTGCATTTTTACTCCCCGTAGTCTATTGCACTTCTAAGGACCACACTGAAGCACTATCACTTTAACATGCTGTCCTTGGTAGACTTTACGCATTTGCAAGTGTATTTTTACATTTGTAAATATATTTTGACATCACAAATTTTTATCAGATGAATTCAATTAAATCAACCAATCATCAGTCCATCTTGCACTCTTTCAAAGAGCAACATTACTGACTCCCCATCCCCATGACTCTTTAAGGGGTAAAGATACCTGACCCTTGGTTATATTTTTACTTTGCACCCAGTCAGTATGAGTAATCAAAGGATATTTAATATTATCTTACCAATATTTTGGCAGCTTCTTCACCCACTGTCCCATATGTGAGTACTTCAATGAGAGGGGTTGTGCCTTTCTTGTTGTGAATGTTGACCTTGGGTTTGAAGCTGAGGAAAGCCTTCAAGACATTATTTCTGAGTTTCACTCCATTTGAGTCAGACTGTGGCAAGTTATTATACGGATAGATGAAGTAGAATAACACAGCTCCTCTTGCTGAAAGATTAAAACAACAATAGAAATGGAATCTCATGATAATATTCTCCGCAAAAAAATTTTTTATTTACTTTCCATATAATTTTCTTACTTCCATGAAATCATCATTAACATCACTTTGGTTCAACTGGCATCATGAATATGACATGAAAACATGGATCAGAAGTATACAAAATACTTGCAAACAGGGCTCTCATCGCAGCATATCCAGAGTCTGGCAGTAGTTGGTTGGAAGAGTTGTCTCCTCCCTTTTAAGAAAATTTGTCATCTTTAAGGGGGATTAGATTTAAAATGGTGCTACCCATGGAATTTCTATATACATGGACAGAGAATACTGCACTAATGTCTATGCATCATATGCATAGATTGGCAGGCCTTTATACATGTGAGTATAGGCATAACAAGATGGCTGTCTGCTATGGTTTTGTGTGTGAAAGTTTGGACTTGCTCAAGTACTTACATTAAACAGATTTTGCAAGAAACTTGAAATATTTTCGAAATAATGCAAGGCAACGTCAAAATCACTACGTGTTGCACGAATTTGATATTGTCTCCCATTCAAGTTAAAATATTGTTTAAAGTATTACAGAGTCAATCATGCAAATTATAGTTTTACGGCAGCCATCTTGGTGCACCTTTTTGGTTTGAATGATGGCGACAGATTTTTTTCCCCATGATACACTGTCCATTTATATAGAAAGTCCATGGTGCTACCCTTATCAAGTTTTTTTTTACATAGCTACAAGTGTAACTTCCTTCTTTTCTTAGAGGATGTTTAATTATTTCTTCTTTTACTCAGCATTTACATTTTTTCAGGGTGCTGCAAAATTACAACATGCATTTGTGATACATGCAGAACAGCGCACTTTCTGCAGCACAAATGAGCTCTTCCCTCTTAATACAGTGACTAAGGAAACAATACCTGCTACAGAGCTCTTAGTTATGGTCAGACCAGACAATATTATTTGTAAGTTACTGCATGTTTAATTTAGCAAAGAGGTGACCTCAGAGGCCAAGACTCTGAGGTCTGGGATTTTAACCACGAAAAAGTAAGAAGCCTTAAAAGTACCATGTGCCTAGCATTGAAAATAAGTGCAGTGTGCAAAGAAATGACGGCTACCTTGACAAATGAAGGGTGTTGACCCTAAAATTTGCCAAAACAACTTAGCAACACTTAGCAGCCCTCACTTTTTCACACAAAAATAAAAATTTTAACCTGTCCTCAGCTCAAAGAGCATGCTATCAAACTCTTAAAGACATTGACCATTTATCAAAGCAAATTCTGTCAATGCTTTAAAGATATTTTAACCACTATTTATCAAAACAATTTCTGAAAATATGTATTGAGACAAAAATGTAATAATTAACATGCAAAGCACCTTTCAAACGTATATTAAAAAATCAAAGAGCATTTGCTATTTGTAAAATACACTGTTACTTCCCAGAGTTCATTTTAACACACTTCCATCACCCAAGTTATGTGCTTATAAATTGTAACATGCACCCTCGCCCACTCCCTAAGGGGTCTGTCAATGTTCATTAGGAGAGTCAAACATTTCTCTGCATTGACGAACCCTAAGTCAATGCACCCAACATTGTACCATGAGATACCTGCACATCATTTTGTCCCCCTGTGGGCTGGGGTGCTAAAATATGCCCACAGTATTCCCTGCCTTTGTAAGAGGCAACTAAATGGGAGGACTTGAACAGTATGACACTATATAACACATTCGTGTTGGTTTGGTGTTAAATCTTATCTAATTAACTAACTGCTCATCATTTGGAATAATCAATCTTGACTACTGGAAGAAACAGTTTTAATTGGTTAAGAAGAGCAAACTATGTCTTAAATGGTAACTTTGGAATTGTTTCAAAAATATTCCAGATTGCATTTCTAACACTACCTCTGTCTTCAGGAGTGGCCTTATTGTTGTCTGCTGCAATTGCATAGTTTATGTCTGCCTGTCCTTTCTCAACAAAACGCTGGGAAACAAAAGAAAAAACTTCAAGGCATCACCTTTCAATAAAGTGCAGATGTTGGTACAGTTTATTCAACAATAGTACTTTATATCAAAGGTGAAGCCATACTGGCCACTACACATAAATAGATAAAACAACTGTGAATCATGCAGAAATCCAGTTACTAAGTGATGTAGAGATTTGTCAGCCATTTGTGGGGTCCATGTGTGGGGTCCATCATAAGTAATGTTAACACAAAAGTTTTAAAGTTTAAGAAAAAAAGCATATTTACCTTCAAAAGAGACATCACATGTCCATAGAAGTCATCCTATAATAAATACAAAAAGAAATTAAGAAATACTCCAACATATTATAAATTCTGGAAAGCTGAAAAGCTGCATAAACATTAAATCATGGCACAGTTTTGTTGAAACAATGTTCCAGTGATGACCTGCAGGGATTGTATGCAAAAGAAAACTTCTTACATTGCATGCCTGTCGTATCAATACCCAGAGTCTTGTACCTGACCCAACATCACAACATTTGAAGATTTGCAGTTCTCAAACTTCTTATGAGGAAAAGATGCTGTTGCTTTAGGGCTGTTAAATGGTATGTGATAAAATAGATTGCTTCCAATATCTAAAGATGTTTCTTAATCCTTTTACTGCTGAAGGGAGTCCATCCCCCCCATACTGAGATATATATTTATTACACTAAATATACACAAATTGTTTACATGTATGGGATCTGTGAATATTACGTCCTGGGTTTATAAGATGCTTTTTCAAGTTGCAGCAGTGCAATGGCTTCAAAGTGAAATTATACGTTTATAAGCAATGGTAATTTATGGTTTCGGAGCAGAACCATGCATAGCCAAGGAGTTAGAATAAAATTTCTCACTTCTCACTTCAACTCATCTATCTTTACAGAAGATTCATGGTGGATTAAAATTAAGCTTTTGTGAGAAAAACAGGGATGTAAATATTGAAGTATATGAATATTTCTCTTCCACAGATCTTATTTTAGAGTAATATAAAAGTTTTTCAGTAAGTCTACATGTATAATGACATATGTTTTTTATTAGTGCAATGCACTGCTGTAAATATTTGCTCCAAAATTATTTAATTTCAGTGTACAACATGCTATTTAGAGATGGCTGATACCAATAAAAGCAGCGAAGAACGCTTCTTTTGAGGACACTTCTATGTGTTATCAATCAAATATTCATTTATGTTCGGTCGATAAATGTGACTGTAGAGATTACTTTACCTTGACAGGGGTAATGTTGGAATAAGAATGATATCCGAATCTCCAGGACTGTGGAATGAAAACAAAAGATTTAACAAAACATTTAAAAGGCTTCTGCTGAAATGGTAAATCAATGGAAAGCCCTTACATTGTCCCATTCCTTAAAGACCTAATCTACCCACCCCAAACAGTTCCACTTCTCCTAACCTTCTTCCTTAAGCCCCTCCCACATCTGTCTAAATTCCATCCTCATCCAGAAACAACCTCAGTTCACTGCTTCAGGGTGATTATACAAGAGCACAATGTGTAATCAAAACACTCTCAGTACAGTACAAGCTGTGTTATAAGAGATTCAGTACTCTGTATTTTTGGAACTAGCTGCTAATCAAAGAGCTGAGCAAATTGAGAATTTCTGTGGACTATTACCAAAACTGTAGCTTGGGGTGAGAGGATTAGCCCTTTAAAGTCACTACCTATCAAGTTGACAAAAATATGAGGAGAGGGCAGGAGGAGGAAGGGGAGCATTTAAGGTCCACAGAAGGTATCAAATATGTACCACTTATCCATGGTGGTCCTAATCAAGATATTGCAAGAGTAGTTACACGAGTAAATTAGTTGGTTAGTTAGACAGAGTTTTACAGCCCAGTTTCAAACTTATTGGTTCAAGTCGAGCCGGCCACAGCCTTTTTTCCAGTTGTGGCTGACTGGCTTGTTTTCCCCAATCCATTTTATGCTAAGCATCACACAATAGCAGTAGGTTCCATTCTTAGAGTCTTTGGTATGAGAGTAATACTTTGGCAATACTAAAATCTGTCTTTTTTTAAGCATATTGCGAATTCACAGGCCTGATAATTCAAACACAGTTCAACACTAAGCAGTTACTGTAATATTCAAATTCAGATTGTATGAGTTAATAATTAGTTACATGAAGTTTTCCGTCTAGGTTTCTAACCAACTGGTTTAAGTCGGTCCACAACCTTTTTTCCAGTTGTTGCTCACTGGGTTGTTTTCCCTACTCCAATTTTATGCTGAGCACCAAAAACAATGACAGTGGGTTCCATTTTTAAAGTCCTCAGTATGACCCTGCTAGGAGTCAAACACCAGAACCCCTGGCTATAAGCTGAATGCTCTAACCACTTGTCCATGCTGTCTGTCAAATTGTATGAGAGACACAACACTACCAATAATGAAATAATTGCTAATCAATAACTTTTCCCTGACAACTTCCAGATGTGCTTTACAGTACCTCAGGTGAAAAAGGCTTTAATGACAGAATCCCACCAAATTCTGTGGGCTTTCCTAACCAATTACTGTCAACCTTACCGATGGTTGTTGCTGACTATTTGATGTTTTCTCCCTGTATGTTTCTGCCAGTCGTAAAAGGGGAGTAAAGCCTGACTTGTCCTTTACATCAATCAAATCAATCAATGAATTGCCATCAGCTTTAGCACTCTGTAATCATGAAGGACAAAAGAAAATATAATGAAATCAGTTTTTGTTTTTGCTCCCTTTACTTTTTTCCTTTTGAAATGAACAGTTCAACTGTATAGACTGATGGATGAAGAGGAGGGGCAGTAGTTGAAAACACATTTTTCCTAAGTCAACATAATTACAACATAAACCCTAATATTCACTAAACCTAAGACACATACACATGTACACACCTGAAATACAGGTATTCCAATCTAGCATGTGTCTTTTAAGAAAACAGCGGCACAGGTACCCTTGGACAATCCCACCCATCTACAAAATGTGAAAACACAATGATGAGCAACATGCAGAATATTGCTTCTCCTGTAATTTTTACAGTTTTGGTCTGACTCTGACATTAATCAGTTACCAGTTACTCCTCACCCAGCAAAGTCATGAGAAAGCTACCTAACTTGGATGTAGTATTCACATAATCAACTTCCCCAGCATAAAAATGAGGTATAACTGTAAAAGATGTAAATAAGACAATCATGTATGCCTTTTTCTCGTTTTGTCACAGATTATGCTAATTGCATTGACTGCCAATAATTCAAAAATTTCAAAAATGAAAACTTGACTAGCTTAATTTACAGGTGCACTCACATCAAGTGCATACCTAGCTGGTATGCATGCCTTTGCTGGCATTGTTGTTAGGGTATTATAAATAATGAGATAACTTTGAAGTCACACATGATATATAAATTTTTCTCCCAAATTCAGCGGGGGTCTGCAACCTTTCAAGGGTACATGCCAACTTGCAATTTTGTGTATTAGCAAAGGGCCAAAAGGTTAGTTGAAATAGCATTGTTACGGAGTCAGTAAGGGATGCAGGCCATAGCAAACTATGAAAGCTGTCATTGTACAGTGCAAAGGCTGCGTAACCCTTTGTCTGTACATGTTTTACTGGAACAGTGTTTCAAACCCAGTTTTAGTTATTTCTAACTTAAAGGAAAGTTCAAGTAATAGGTTCTCTGCAGGGGGGTGTGTGCTGGAATTTTATAGTTGAAATAAGTATTACAGCCATGTAAGGCGTTCTCACCAGTACTGCATATCATGCTTTTTGTATGCAATTTTGACTGTTCTTTGCAAGCCAGATTCTTGACACCAGTGGGCCAGACTTGGCCTAAAGGCCATAAGTTGCCCACCCTCTGAAATACAGCCTTAACAAATCCTGATGCATAAGTGTGGTTTGACCAAATTTTTGCCCATTATTTTCAGAATGAGTCAGGTTCCAACGATGAAATTACGTGAAATGATGAAAAAGTCCAATTTCTTTGACAAATATACATACAGTGTGAGTTGATAATATGCATAATGTGTAGTTGTGTGCAATCACAGGTAATTGCAGTAGCTGGAAGTAGTTACAAATAGTCCCTTTTTTTCTGAGCCTTAGGTTGTTGGTAAATAATGAGCCTTAAGTTGGTTGTAAATGATGAGCCTTAAGGTGGTTATAAATGATGGGACACTTTAAAAGGATGAATTGATTTCTGACCTGTTTCCAGATGAGATCAAACACTTGGCACTGGTCTCCGTGGACTACTTTACGAGCCATAAGATGAAGTACAGTCTCTCCATCCTCCCCTCCTGCATTCAATGAGATACTTGCTCCTTTGTTCAAGAGCAACTGGAGCAAGTCTGTTTTGATGGGATCCTAGAGGAGATGAAATTCAAAGAGTGATTTCCAACAGCTACTTGGAATAAATGTGTGAATTAAGTTTAGGTATGACTGATTTACAAAGTAACTATGGATAAAAACCCAGAATACATTACCCATTCTTCAAAAAAAAGTTAATAGAAATATGAGCTTAATTCTACCCCTTGGAGTAATACTCTTAAAATTATTGCAGCATCCTATTTACCCTGCAACCCCCCCCCCCCTCCCGCCAACCACATAAACACACACTAGTCAAGATAGCAAGGCATTGTGAATTAGATAACTGCCTTTAAAGGGGCTCTTTGAGTTGATATCATTAACTTAATAAAAGTGTTACTGGGTCAACACTACAAGACAATGTTTACAGTTAGTTACAAAGTCTAAATTTATATCCAACAGCTACAGAAAAAATTACAATTTTGAATTTTGTGATGTCCTGTCTTGTACCAGTTTTGTGCATAATTTGAAAAAGTGTCTGGTAACAAATTTTTGAAAAACAAATTGAACTATTAAGTACTCACTCACAAAACAGTTATATGTGTGTAGGATATGGGGATTGTCTGTTTGACCATTTGCCATTGAATTTGTGAAAACTTAAAGAAGTTTGGAAAAATTTGTTGAATTTTATGAACCAACTCAATGAGCCACTTTAACTGAAATTTGCAGTGGTACTTTGAATTGGTTAATGAAATTCATCAAATCTTTCCAAACCTGTAAAATACCCTTCACATTCTGACAAGAAATGATCAAACATAGAGAATTCCTGTATCCAAGATTGCAAAAACTGTTTTTTGAGTCAGAAATTAATGATTCCATTTCATTTTACAAATATTTGTGACCAGATATACAGACCGAATTATACACAGAACTGCTTCAAGCTGGGCTACTAACGAAATTTAAAATCTTACCTTTCTGCATATTTGTTGAATGTCAAACTTGATTTATTATGCTAGTTATAAGCAATGTCATGTGACAGCAGCCTTTACCACCCTCAATGGGATATTGATATCCACACAATATATCCCTTCAAGTAAGACAACGAAAATTTGAATTTGGGAATTTTTAGGAGAAACTCACCTGTTGCATAACAATGTTAACTGGGGTCTCCCCAGAGTCTGTCTTGGCAGAGATGTCACAGCCATGTTTAATTAAAATCTGGGCACACTCAATGATGGTCTCAAACTGTTTCTTTTTTGATGCTTCATTGTACCCCTGGAGGGATAAAATAAAAATATTGGAAATACATTTGAAAACAAAATAAACAAATGTTTAATTAAAAAACCAGAATGCATAAATACCTCCAGTTTTCTTGATATGATCTATTCTAAATAATGCCATGGTGTCCACATCTTCTCAGTCAAATAATAATCTAACATGTTGTTAATACAAATTCTGTGATAACCAGAAATGACATTGACAACCACCAACAGCTGGGACCATTTCCCAATTGGTTTCTGTAATTATCTTACCCTAAAAAGTATCATACTAGAACAAGTTAGAAAAAAAAGAACAGGAAATTATTCTTATAACTTTCAATTCTAATAACTTTCTGTAACTGTAAGGCAAGGAGATGTGGACATAGAGGTAGAGAAACCTTCATCCAATGGGGTTCCTAGAATATCCTAAGGTAAGGAGATAAGGACATAGAGGTCAATTGACTTTCATCCATTGAGGTAGGTTCCTGAGTTATCATAAATTAAGGAGATGTGGACATAGAGGTCAACAGACCTTTATCCTCTGAGGTTCCTAAGGGTTTCCTAAGGTAAGGAGATGTGGTCATAGAGGTCAATTGACCTTCATCCATTGAGGTAGGTTCCTGAGTTATCATAAATTAAGGAGATGTGGACATAGAGGTCAACAGACCTTTATCCTCTGAGGTTCCTAAGGGTTTCCTAAGGTAAGGAGATGTGGTCATAGAGGTCAATTGACCTTCATCCATTGAGGTAGGTTCCTGAGTTATCATAAATTAAGGAGATGTGGACATAGAGGTCAACAGACCTTTATCCTCTGAGGTTCCTAAGGGTTTCCTAAAGTAAGTAGATATGGTCATAGAGGTCAATTGACTTTCATCCATTGAGGTAGGTTCCTGAGTTATCATAAATTAAGGAGATGTGGACATAGAGGTCAACAGACCTTTATCCTCTGAGGTTCCTAAGGGTTTCCTAAGGTAAGGAGATGTGGTCATAGAGGTCAATTGACCTTCATCCATTGAGGTAGGTTCCTGAGTTATCATAAATTAAGGAGATGTGGACATAGAGGTCAACAGACCTTTATCCTCTGAGGTTCCTAAGGGTTTCCTAAGGTAAGGAGATGTGGTCATAGAGGTCAATTGACCTTCATCCATTGAGGTAGGTTCCTGAGTTATCATAAATTAAGGAGATGTGGACATAGAGGTCAACAGACCTTTATCCTCTGAGGTTCCTAAGGGTATCCTAAGGTAAGGGGATAAGGACATAGAGGTCAATTGACCTTCATCCACTGAGGTAGGTTCCTAACATATCATAAATTAAGGAGATGTGGACATAGAGGTCAACAGACCTTTATCCTCTGAGGTTCCTAAGGGTTTCCTAAAGTAAGTAGATATGGTCATAGAGGTCAATTGACCTTCATCCATTGAGGTAGGTTCCTGAGTTATCATAAATTAAGGAGATGTGGACATAGAGGTCAACAGACCTTTATCCTCTGAGGTTCCTAAGGGTTTCCTAAGGTAAGGAGATAAGGACATAGAGGTCAATTGACCTTCATCCACTGAGGTAGGTTCCTAAGGTATCATAAATTAAGGAGATGTGGACATAGAGGTCAACAGACCTTTATCCTCTGAGGTTCCTAAGGGTTTCCTAAAGTAAGTAGATATGGTCATAGAGGTCAATAGACTTTCATCCATTGAGGTAGGTTCCTAAGGTATCATAAATTAAGGAGATGTGGACATAGAGGTCAACAGACCTTTATCCTCTGAGGTTCCTAAGGGTTTCCTAAAGTAAGTAGATATGGTCATAGAGGTCAATAGACTTTCATCCATTGAGGTAGGTTCCTAAGGTATCATAAAGTAAGGAGATGTGGACATAGAGGTAAACAGACCTTTATCCTCTGAGGTTCTAATTCCTTTTGGTTTTATAATCTAGCAGTGACCAATTTTTTTTTCCAGTTGTGGGGTATTAGATTGTTTTCCCTACTTCATTGTTTATGCAAACAATCACACAAAACAACAGTAGATTCAATTTTTAAGTCTTTGGAATGACTTGGCTTGGGAATGGAACTCGGGCCTCCCGCATGAGAAGTGGATGCTTCCCAACTGTAATTATAATTGTCCAGATATTCACGTAATATTTACAGTTTTGTGAAGTTTCAAATCATATGAGAAACATAGAGAACACGTACCTGAACAGGACTTGAGGCCAGATGATGCATCTGTGAAAACAAGAAATCACCCAAATTACTACAGCAATATGTTATATAAGTTCCTAAGTAAGTTTTGCTTGAAAGGAGAAGGATATACCAGTTAAATCACTTTTTCTGAGAGGTAGTAAGAGAGAAGTTGCAGGACTTATGTAGTTGAGGACTACCAATGAAACAAAGGTACAGATCTTAAGTAAAAGTACCTTTCAATAATGTCCATAAAAATTAGGCAACAAAAAATGCTTATTGAGAAGCTCTTCTTTCAATGAAACCATGAAACCTGTAACCAGTAGATGGGTAGACTGAGGGAGTGGGGATGTGTTTGTCCTTTTAACAGATTTTAGGGAGACACCAGGTCTATTAACTTACAGTTTCTCACCCACCCCTAAATATCTCATACCTGTTTCTTATCCTTTTCTGACTAGTCATTTATATATCTTACTTTACCACTAACACACCCTGAGCACAATTAGTAACCTGCAGAGGCCCATTTCCGTAACTATCAAGGCAACTACTGTGCATATGAAGTGCATACTTATGAAGTGCATTTTGAGTTTGAATCCCAAACCCATCAAATGATTTCCTTCAACCACCACTTTAAAGGGCTCTCTTTGTACATAGAAAAAAACTTCCTCAGATCTTTCAAAAAAAGAAGGGAACCCCACAATCAATTACTTACCATCATTGCCTAAGAATGACCCTATAATTTTCACATTTATAATTTTATGGTCATTGGTCACTTACTGCATTCCAGCCATCTCCATCCACAAGTTTCACATTGGCTTTCTTATCCTCCACAAGGAATTTCAGTTGTTTAAGGGTCTCGTCATTGACAGGCTTGCTTACAGTCATCATCACCATTGTCCAGCCTTCTGCATCACGAAAGTCCACCCCCACCCCAGCCTCTCTGATGAGGACATCTGCACAGTCTGAGTGACCTTTGAGGAAGGCAACAGACAGTGGAGGAACCTAAGAAGCAAAATGACAGATGCTATTTAACTTGAAGGAATACTTTACCTATACCAACAGTATCTTCAATAGCATCCTTCTACTTTGTGGTAGTTCAAGAGAGTTTCTTGGATGGACATCAGGAATGTCACTGTAGAGATCTGAGTGTGGCACCCAAATCACATAGTAGACATATCTCAGCAGAGCACCACAATCAACTGGCACGGGGCATACAAACTGTGGTAAAAACATGCCTCCCACATGGCAGCCAGAGAGTGACATTTCCTGTGGCATTGTTCTGTTTATCACAGTGATGGTTTTGTGGGAGTTATTTCCTAGGACAAGCTGAGAATTGCTGGGAGAAATTTGGTGGGCAATTCTTATCTGATTTATGGTAATAGTAGGAATTTGCTAGGATTGAATGGGCTTCATTTTAGCATGAGTATGGGTATTGTGGGCCAGCGTTATGTGTTGACTCTTGTAGCTACAAGCCCAAAGGATATATGGATAGACAAAACAAAAGTGTGACTCTAAATATATATATATATATATATATATGGCATTAAACAGTGCAGAGGATCAATAAAATCACTTTCCTCTTTACAATGGTGAGTCATACTAAATATTCAAACACAACACCAAGTCCAAACTGATATTCCGTCAATGTTTAAGGACCCTTCTACTGTACAGAAGAAATGTCATCTTATTCTGATGTCATCACACCATTTCTTAAACATTTCCTACATTCATATGTATGTTTTCAATGGTTACCGATGTCACATGGAACAAACAGTTCAAGTTTATTTCTGTTTAAACAGAGCCCCTGTAATGTCCTTTTCTATTTATTTACACCTGAATGGCGGTATGTGAAAATCAGTACATCCCGTAAGTGCCTTCCAACAAACAAAGGGAGTGAAAAGTCACTCAGACAAGTGAACTACTCAAGATTTCAGCCATGTATCTTTCCCACAGAATGCCAACAGATACTACAAGGAAGATAAGAAGTGGACAAAAAGGATATCCATGTGGAAAAGTAAACTTTGATAACAGCTAGCCTGGCAGAGAAGTAACAAAAAAAAAAAAAACTTTAAAGTCTGGGTTTGGCAAGGAAAAGGAGGTGCATGTGGGTGGCGTGAGGAGGTGGTGGGATTGAATCATGGACTCCCTATACATGGACAGATCATACTATCCGTATATTGTTGCTACTGCCCTGTGAGTGTAGGCTTAGCAAGATGGCTGTCTGCTATGGTTTTGTGTGGGAAAGTTTGGACTGTTCAAGTAGTTCAAATCGACAGATTTTGCAAGAAAGTTGAAATATTTTCAAAATAATGCAACGTACGGTCAAAATCACTGCACGAATATGATATTGTTACCCATTCAAGTTTAAAGTTTGGTGAAAATATTACAGATCCATCATCAAATCATGCAAATTATAGCTTTATGGCAGCCATCTTGGTGCGCCATTTTTGTCCCAGTCAGAGGCGACAATCTACGGATAGGACGGACACATTACATGCTCTGTCTATGTATATATAAGTCCATGGGTTGAATAGTAAACTCACCTTCCATTCATTCATGCTATTCGGATCTGCCCCTGCCTTTAGGAGGAGTTTTACACAGTGCCACCATCCATACCCAGCTGCGTAGTGAATTGGAGTATTTCCAGAGGTATCCTTTGAATTAGGATCGGCACCCTTTCTCAAGAGGAAGGAAGCAATAACATAGTTGCCATTCATCACAGCATGAGTGAGTGGAGTCCTCTTCAGTTTGTCTGTTAGAAAATGTTTTGTTTCCATGTTTATATCTTAAACTAAAGACAAAAAGTTCCATAAATGATATAAACATAAATTTAAGACCAAAACTGAATTCTCATTTTGTTGAACACCTAGATTTTATAAAGGTTAACTATTCAACTTAGGGAAGCAATTTTCATCCATCCATCCTGCTTGAACATTAGAAAATAAAAGTACATTGAACTCATAATTCCCAAGTAAGTGGGGCTATCTCCAGCTGTTGTATAAGCTGAGCAATTTCTGCACTGGAAAAATTTCAACAGATTCTCAGCACCAGTTTACTGAAAACAAACAGTAGTGCATAACTTTCTTTCCACAAAAATGATTTCGTTCTGAAGACACCACAACCTGTAACACAGGTTGCTTTTGTTTGTTGGAGTTTTATGTCTCAACTTCTAAACTTTTGGTTCAATTTTCGTGACACCCCCGGCTTTTTTCCAGTTACGAGTGGGTCAATGCATTGTTTTCAATATTCCATTTCTTATGCAGAGCATCATGCAAAATGACACCAGTTTCCAATTTTTAAGTCTTTGGTATGACTCAACCTGGGAAATGAACCTGGACCTCCTGGATGAGAGGTGAATTTGCTTTAACTTGACTAATCAAACCAACTATCAGTTTGTAATTTAAAGACTTAAGTAAGATTCCAACCTTTTGCATCCAGACTAGCTTTAGCATCAACCAGGGTCTTAACAGTTTTGAAGTGTCCACTTCTGGCTGCCATCATTATGGGGGTTAGTTTATTGGTGGCAGCAGACGTAATGGCTTCAATATTGGCTCCATTGTCAATAAGAAGTCGACATGCTTCCTGCAAATAGGGAAATCATTTTATAGAATCAGAGGGGTAGAGAAAAAAGTTAATAGCATGAAATGTATTTTCAACATTGGTTATTTTGCATGTTCTACACGTAATTAAGCATTGTATGTAGTGTTGAAGGACTGGGGGATGGTGGCCATGGCCATACTACATGTAGGATAGACCTCAACTGTAACAAAACAGTAGTGTGACCAGCTGCACTCTTTATTCCAGTCTTAACCTGCACAACACAGCCTAATCTGCACAACCCCATCAGTCCTTACAGGAATCTAATTGTTAACTGGTTCTTCAATGTAATCACCTGACATTAAATTGGTACTTACTTGTGACGTATCCAATTGGACTGAAAACATATATTTCGTAAGTAATTGGATTACAAAAGTCCTTATTTTACACCAGTTGAAGTATGAAAGTTCACTATTATAAAAAATTGGCCCTGTCTTTCCTCTTAGTAGGGTGTTTATTGACCATATCTTCCCTTTTTTTTGCTGTCAATTAAATAAACAACTAGACTTCTAAAGTTTAGCATTACTATCCACTAGCGACTTAAATCAAACATTGCCCCACTCAGGAACATTCCTTTTATACATTGACCCTGTCTGTCATCTCAACTGCTGAACAGTGAGTACACTGTACTTATTTTCTGTCCACTTTTGTACACATTAAGTCAAATATGTCCTCCTCAGATGGCAAGGTCACTTTCAATTGCTAATTTGAATTCAAAAGTGTGTTTTTTACAATAAATACAAAACACTGTGAAATAAAACATTCATTTAAAAATTTTCAAAACTCAAAATTCCACTTGCAAAAAGTAATATTACTGCAACCAGAGTTCACCTATAACCTATTTGACACTTAACAAGAACTTATACATTCAGACTTAAAACTTGTAAGTATTGGGCTTAGTTATTCAAATTGGCACAAATAAAAACACTTTGAATGAGATGACGTCACAAAATATTATTTACTGCTTGTCCATTTTCTGCAGCGAAGTGCAAAGATGTCTTGCTGCCCATGACAGAGTCAACGAAACGAACTTCCTTCATGATTCCCGGCAAAGGAACTGCAAGTATCAATCAGAAAGGTAAGGAAATATTAATACCATAATGGAATGTGATGAATTGTGTCACTATAGTAGAATCTAATCAGCGCTTGTGTTTAGTCAGTGTAGGCAGCGATTAGTGGGGTCCATCAGGCTTAAATCATCTTCATTTATTGTCTACATGAATTTCAAACCCTCATATTCAGTAAAATTGAGAGAATCAATATACAGTTTAGTGTGCATGCATCCATGATACAGGTAAGCAAGGAAATTGAAAGATTAAAAGGTGATAGACCCCAGTTATGGTGGACTGAAATCAGACCATCACTTGCTGTCAGGATTGATATATAACATGCATATAAAATACTGCTTACAATATGATTATGGGGAAGACTTAAAAGATGCTGCTGAATATTTTCAGTTTTCAAACATGCTAAACATTGTGCAAATGAAATGAACATAATTCATATACTGAAGAAACACATTCTTTTGTAAATTTATAAAACTTAGAGCATATGAGAAAACTATCATTAGATGAGGGTGACTCAGCTCAATGGAGTAAGTTCACTATAAGCAGCAAAACTATTCAATTTGAATGAGCAGTAAATCCTTATGGTATCAGGTGTTAGATTTGGAAAGTTGTTCTGAAGTAAACTGAATGGTTACTTAGACGAGAGAATTACGGCTTAGTTTCAACACAATTGGTGTGAGTCGGGCCGACCATGTCTTTTTCCAATTGTGGCTCTCTGGCTTGTTTTCCCTACTTCAATGCGTAGGCTGAGCATCAAGCATAATGGCCTAAGATTATGTTTGTTTTAAGTTTTTGGTATGGCCAAAAGCTGAGTTTCAGAGCTCCCAGCTGCAAGCTGGATGCTCTGGCCACTCGACAACGTGGTCGGTAAACTGAAGAGAAATACTTGTGATTACAAAAAAAAAAAAAAAATAGCCAAGTTTTGTTGTCATACTACATTGAAACCAGCAAAAGAACACAAAAGCAAAGCTACTTTTTACAAGTTGTGAACATGTTTTGGACAAGTTGAAATTTTCCAAGAATCACAACTCAAGGAAGCCATCACTATAGTTGGGGTCAGGATTTGCAACTCTTTAGATATACAAAGCTCAAGCAGCTTCCATTAGCCTACTATAAATTACAGTACTTAACTTAAAGGCCAAATCTTCTCACCCCAAACAGTTCCAAATCTCCGAACCTACTTACTGAAGTCCCTCCCACAACTGTCTAAAATTCATCCTCATCCAGACACAATCTCAGTTCATTGCTTCAGGGTGAGCATTCAAGACCCCAATGTGTAATCAAGACACTCTCTGTACAGTACAAGCTGTGCAATACGAGATAGAGTACTTTGCATTTCTTTCTCACTTGCTGTCAATCAAAGAGTTGTGCCAATTGAAAATTTCTGTAAACTACTACAAAACTGTGGTTTGGGGTGAGAGTTGATGCATTTAAAACATGTCCTACAGTTATAAGAAATTCCACAAAAATGGTGGTTGGATTCAATCTCAGATTTACAAATTTTAAATGTTAGCTGTATAAAAACTCTTTTTGCATCACATAGAGACAGGGAAGAACATCCTCACTGGTTTTCCTTGGCTTGAGGAGAAATATCATGTTTTGAATCCTTCCAAGGCGAGAGGCAATCATAAGTGGAGTAAGTCCCATTGTAGTGGCTTGGTTTGGGAACACACCCCTGTGAAAATTTGAAAAAGAAATAAAAAAAATAACCTTAAAATGTTGGAAGATTAAGTTTAATCTCTTACCTAAATTAATAAAACATCTCAAATAATTATATATCTAAATCTAATAGATCAATACGCACAGAGAATGCACAGATAAATGGAGAATCAAACCATTAGTGTCATTCTTCATTGCGAACATGGGCAATGTTCACATTAAGGTGATTTCTAAGCCAAGGTGCAAGGAACAAAATTTTTTTCTTTCCCATTTCTATGGTAGTCCTTAAAACATTCAGAGGCCTAAGTCTGTTCTGCCAGTTTGGGGAAAGTGAAGGGGGCAAAAATTTTCCTACATCAAGAACCTCATATCATGTCCATAACGGGACTTGTCTGTAAGCAATCCACCCACAGGAATGTGAGCGCACACCTGTACACACACACAAACACACACACCCACACACACTTGCATTGACACGCACATACATAAAACATGTATAGATGGTGCATTATAAATGCAATGTATTACTACTTAAATATAGGGTCAAATTGACATTTTCTGGAGCCCTTAAGTCATCTGCATACCACAATGCTATATTTTGTCAATTTTGACTGTTTTGTTTTTTTATATCTGCCTAAATAAGAAATCACACATTATATAGTAAAGATACCCCAATAGCCTCAACACTATAAATCCAATCTCCAACTCCCAGTTGCTCAAAATACCAGTTTCCTTATTGTCAATTATTTTGTTCAAATTTGAAATGATATAATTACCTGGCTACTAGGGCCTCTAAGGGACCACTACCCTCACAAGCTGCAGCATAATGGATGAGTCCATAACCGTTCTTGTCCACAATGTAGAATTCTGGTACCACTGCAAGCAGGGACAGCATGATGTCTGGGTTGGGATTTATGGCAGACAAATGCAGGGGTGTTATCTTAAACAAGAAAACAAAACAAAATACATGATACAAGTGTTGATTTCTTTTCAGTTCAAAATCTGATTCATACAATTCCAACCAGGGCCTACCCTGTTGTTCTCCACATGGAGTTTTAGAGGGGCAGTTTGCCCTCGGGTGAGCATGTCCCTCTCCGTTAAATAGTTGCTGTAGTCTAAAAATATATCGTTCCCTCTGAGAAAACACAATATCAATTGTGCTTAAAATATTTTTGAAGCAATTAAACTATTCAGATAGTTAACAAAAGTCCACGCTGCTTTCCAAATATCAGAAAATCATTCATGGCACTCTGAGTCTCATTCAAACTCATGTATTTGTAAAATAAAAATGTTGAATGTCATAGAGAAGTGAAGACCTTTTAACCCTGAGACTCAAAGAGACCGACAGAGATATGTGAGTGAATTTAACTTAATAGGGGAAAATAATAAGCTAAAAAAGCTAAAATTTTCAGCTGATGCACACTGTTTAGCAATAAATTTCTTGATTGGCTGTTGCTTTTGTATTGTATCGATTGTATTCTTTGTAAGGGTTAGGGATTAGGTTATCATTACAGATTCTGGTCCCTTGAAACCTGGCCAAACATATGATGTCCTTGAAATCCTTGCTTGTTAAACAACTGACAAAAAGCCACATTGTTTGAGATTACATGGTCCAGTGAGCGCCTACTGTTGTTTGCAGGTTTCTATTGTTCAAAAGTTGGCGAGGTGGTGACATTGGCCAAGTCATGACGTCCACATTTCAAGGGGCAGAATTCTGTAATGAGGGATTACTGCTATCATCAAGCAGTGAGGAAATGTCTTGTTAAAGAGTGTGCATCTGTCCTTTACATCTTATAATATAAAAGTGTGGAGATGGTGTTTCAACAAGGAAAATAGAGCAGTGTTTACATAGGGCCTGAAAAAATGAGCAGGAATTTCTTCCCATCCACAAGTTTTTGGGGGTAGATCTTACAAGGTACATAGGAAACAGTGTAGGAATTTCCCCCCGACTTATATTTTCTTCGCAGGACTTGTGAATTGGGAGTGGTGGGGGGGATGGGGGAAGAGGGGTAAGGTAAGGGAGATTTTTTATCACAGCATCAAATATGTTCTCAAATGAATAAGACAACAACTGAAAAATAGAACTGCACAAAACAAACCTTTTGATTATCATATGGCTTCTTCTTTACTGAAACAGAGCGAAACTGTGAAAGCTCACTTGGTTTGCTGCAAGTCAGTACCTAAAATGGCAGAACAGAAAAGGAGGAATAACATCTCAACTGTTCACAAGCTCCATTTTTTTTTTTTTATTTTACTTTTTTCTTCTACCAATGATTAATATCAGGCTAAGACTTTACATAAGGGAATTCTGAATATACAGCCAAAAAACATAATTTCATAGAAGCTTAAGGGATTACAATACAAGCAAATGAAAAAAATTGTTCTGCTTTTTTTTACCTTTTCAAGTGAATTCATAGAAATCTGCTTACCTCCATGTGTAACTTGTTGAAGCCATACCCATCCTTTTCGAAAGCTAATTTAACCAGTTCACCAGTAATCTTGTGTGCCCCTTGCCGAGCAAACTGCCAAATGTGGTCTAGAAGATTGTTCTGTAATGAAAAGGAGGTGCCTAAAATGTTATTTATAGTACTAAAAATCACTGTTTATTTCTTTGTTTTCCAATATTAAGTTCAGCCTTTGAGGGTTCGTATACAGGAAACAGAACCTCAGCTTCCAGTATAGGCATTTCTCATTCCTGCACCTGCTTTTTAGTCTTTGTATGCATTCAGGTGGATGCCAATGTTACATCCTCATTTTAGTTGAACACAATGAGCAGTCACACAGTGTTTAGCATCATGAAACAGCTGTGCAGTCATGTTAACTATTACAGATGAGGGAATTTTCAGCCAGGCTTAACTATTTCAACAAAATAGGATCTCCCCAAACAACTCTCTGTTGTAAAGAAGCAATGTGCAAATAAGAGTGTAGATCAACATTCAACTGAGTCATTTTGGATTGAAATCTTCGCTGGTTAGAAAAGGTGTTAGGTATTTTGAAGTAAATTCAAACCTTTCATTGACTGCAAAATAAGTTTGATAGGTTGCATTTCCCAACAAGAACCTTCCTTTTGTCAGAACTGTGTTATCAACCTTGTAAATTAACAAGGCCATTAGTCAGGGTAACACTTCCATCATGGTACATTTTCATTTGGTCTAGACAAAAACATGCCCTAGATAAAAGGTTACCCTAACTACCCAGTCCAAGACAGCATGCACATTTTCAAGGCTTTGATTAGTATTTGCCATGCAAGTATAGATGTCTAGATGCAGAAGGGGTGGCCTTCTTACATGTTTCTTACAGATATTAAGGCACAATAAAGAGTAAAACATGGGTTTAATATATCAAGGTGTAGAAGGTGTGGAAACTGAGGTGAAGATAAATTTGCAGATCCCTAAGGATATTTCAGGTTCCTGCAGACACTTGGGCAACTCAGTCCAGAAAAAACTTTTTACCATTAATTTCTGATTTCTTTCAGGTGAAGACAACAAGGCCTCCTCTGTTACCCCCCCCCTCCAAAAAAAAAAAAATCACATATGAAAGGATCTTTTACTTACTTGAAACTGGTCTGAATGTGTAGATGATTGCAGAAATGGACGAAGAACAGCCATATCCTTAACATTTTCAACTGCATACCCCACATACTGGCTGATATGAGTGCGTCCACGGTAACTGTGGACATCCTGAGAATTGAAGATGAGCAAAAGGTTATAGAGACAGTTTGTGTTTTCTTCAAAGAAAAATAAAAACCTTTAAAGAAAACACTGAGTACTGTAGATGATTTATTCAACCAGCTGTATCATCAAGGACCAGGTTAAAGAGCCTGCATAACCATGTACAAGATAAGAATCGAACACACAACCAAGCACACTGCTATAAATGCAATAAATAAATCAGCTAAATGCTCAGCAGGCATTAATAACTCAGCCCTACAAGAGCAGCCATAAAACACAACTTAAATTTCCTATCTTTCCTATCTTGCTCTCAAGCAATCATACACCAAAATTTCAGTCCCAATTCGCCACACAAAAGGAAGAAGAAGACTTGTTGAAAAGTTGATGCCACCTGCCCCATTTGATAACTTCACACATGTACTGTGTACATGTGTGAGCAAAAATTACTATTCCTTGCTGAACATACCTAAACTTTAAAACCAACTTTACATCCAGGCATTGATTGGGATATGTTCATTTGATTAAAAGAATTCAATGCACAAATTTGATGAGGGGGTTGGGGGTGCTAGGGCGTTTGTTACCTTCTTATGCTATTTTCATTTACTTTTTCCTAAGTTCACAAGTTGTGAGTCAGTTGTTGCATAATCCTGTAGTCTACAGTAGTACAGTACCACTCATTCTTAAAGAATTCCCCATATGCAACAATTCACCTCACATTGCATAACCCCTTTCGTGCACATATTTTATTTATGCTTACTTATTTCACGCTAGCCACAACCCATCTTTGGCTAAAGAATAATAACCAATTTTGATATATCCTTGATCCACAGTACCCTACCTTTGTGAAAGCATCATTACCCTCACGTCCACCACGGGCAACGTTTATCCCACGAACTGCATGTCCTAGACTCCTGTAATTATACCTGAAATGGATAAAATGATACAACATTTTCAGTGCATCAACAATATTTAATGAATGACACTAGGGATACGATAGTAATGCTCCTTATCCCTGGGAAATTCCTAGAAAGGACTCATATAAACTAGAGCAGCAATTGCTGCAGTTGCTCAACCTTTCTGTTATAATGACCTCTTTGACAGTTTCTACAGCAGGTGTAATTTTTTCGTAGTTACCCCTCTTTCATCTAACTGTATCCCATCCTACAAAAACTCTGACCCAATGCAAAGTAGGGGAAATTCAACAAAAAGTCTCACAAATTTATGGAATATTTCCCTCTAAGTTTTGCTCAACACAACAAAAATCACCTCCTAATGGATCTGACCATTTTGGTTGGTAAAGGTCAAGACTGACCAGGGCAAAGAAATGCCAACCAACCATCAGCTCAGAAAGTAAAGTTCCTGACTGGTAAACTTGCCAGATAACAAAATTTCCACCTCAATGGACTTCCAAAAAGATACAGTAATCAATTTGTTTTGAAGAAGAGCATAAAAAGAGTCCCACGGTAACTAGGAAGTTAGTCTGGTATATCAATATCTCTGTCCTTTTATGTTGGACAATGCGAGTCACATAATGTCACATCTTGATTCTTGTTACAGATCCAAAACCAGAATGCAAAAATGCATTGAGGTTTCGATGATACATAAATGTTCCGTTTCAAAGAATGCCATCATGCACCATTTTCTTCTCATTCAAATGTTATACTAGCATGTTCAAAAAAGTAATTGTCATTCCTGATGACCTTTTGACCTCAATAAAAGCCATACATAGCTAGACAGGCAAACAACAGACAGACAGATAGATGGACAAACAACTATCTCGAAAGATCGTATTTAAAAAGGTTCCTAGACTTTGACCCCTGGAGACCCCAGATGACTTTCATTTCTGCCAAACACAATGGGGCTAAATCGAGGGTAGAAAATCGCATTTATTCCGCCTAAATCGGGATACTTGGCATATCTGCCTTTGACCTCCACCAAAAACAACATGGACCATTTCCTGACCATAAACTATCCACATACCAAATATGAATTCTATTCAAGTTTCCTACCTTGAGATATCCCATTAAAAAATTTCAAACTTTGACCCCGAGATGACCTTTGACCTCTGCCACAAAAAACAGGAGCATCTCCTGACCATAACGTATCTACATATTAAATATGAAATCTATCCAAGCTTCCCATCTTGAGATTTCATGTTAACAAGATTTTTAGACTTTGACCCCTGGTGACCCCAGGAGACCTTCGCCAAAATTAAATAGGACCATCTAGTGTTTAAAATCCATCCACATACCAAATTTATTATAATATGTATTCTATTCAAAGTTTTCTACCTTGAGATATCGCGTTAACAAGGTTTTCAGACTTTGACCCCTGGTGACCTTTCACCTCCCCTAAAAATATTACAGACCACCTCCTGACCATAATGCATCTACATACCACATATGAAATCTATCCAAGCTTCCTATCTTGAGATATCATGTTAAGAAGATTTTTAGACTTTGACCCCTGTTGACCCCAGGAGACCTTCGATCTCCACCAAAATGAAATAGGACCATCTATTGACTAAAACGCATTAGGGCTGTGTTTCTCCGGTTAATTCACTATCCGTTTAACCGATTTTATTAACCGGCGGTTAATCGTTTAACCGAAAATGACGTAATGTTCACACAACAACAAAAAGTCAACATTTCCAAAGAGCGCCATCACTTTTGTACAGGAAAGTACAAGTCTAAAAATGGCGTCGTAAGTCATGTTCGCCGATGAAAGCATGTGGCAAAAATATTGTTATTTTGTGCTGGGTTTATATCATCTTTTCTCAGTAAAAGCCCATCCCGCATTTACTGAAGCGTTCTTCAGACCATGTGCACTTTTTAACATTACACCAACTGTTGTATTTTCCCGCCTAGTCCTATGTAATATCGCCAGTTACTTCATGAAACACTCCAACACTGCTGCTTTGATGCAGCTTGCTTGCGATGCGCTGTTCAATACATGTACAGTGCTCACGTTTGTTGTAGTAGCGACCTGTACAACTGCACTTTAAACGGCCCACCAGCCGCAAACATCACAACCAAGCTCTATTACCCTGCATAAATTAAGGCATTCCGAGCATTCCTACCGTGAAGTTGTTTACAGTAGGACTTAAGGAATGTTATCATATGACGTCATTACGAACGAAAACAATGATGCATGTGGTCCCATGCATGCAGTAGACTTGCGTGCATATCCGTTTTTACCACTAAACAAGGGACCATGTTTTGCTCGGTAACATCATATGCATACAATCTATTGCAAAATTTGAATTGCCTCTGCATCGTGATTGGATCAAATTCGTTGATTCTGAGCCAGCCAATCACAACTCGCGCCATCGCGTATGGGATTTAGTGTGTGAAAATACCAGACCTCCGAAAAAATTTCCCCACTGAGTTTGCATTATGAAGATCGCACTTCCGAGGCTTACATAGCTGGCCTGTGCAGCCGGCCAAGCCCCGTGCTAAATTCATGGAGAAACGGCATCACAAATCTCTGCATGCGTGAATTTTGGGGGGATCCCACTAAAGTGCATTTCAGTTACTGATTATTTTTAAGCAAGACGTAAGGTTTGGAAAAGAAGTGCCAAAAATACGGGGGTATTTATATCAGAAAGGAACCATAACATACGTTAATCGAGTCCATTTTTTTGCTGTCCAGAACCGCTAAAAATTTGATAGTTGCGTATTTTTACATGCATTGTAGGGTGGACTTCTACAGTACAGTTCATTATCGCAACTATACAACCCAGGCGGTTCAACGAACTGCGTATGCTTATTCATAAATATCAACATGGAATGTTCCATTTTACATGATATTGGGCAAACAAAAAAAATGGCAGGAATTATCTGGTGCTAACGATGGTATTTTACAGGTTAAATTTTTTTCCAAATACTGCTACTAACAATGAAAAATAATGAAATTTACAGAGGTGCAGCAAGATAAAATATTTCGATTAGCTACAAGTGGGGAGATTTATTCAAATATACTTGTGCCCTAATCATGGTCTTAACTAGAAATGAAAACTCTACAAGCAAGCAAAGTTGGCTAGTTAACTGGTCCACCCGAAGGTGCTTTAGTCTGGCGCGCAACCCACTTCGTCGGCTGGGTAACCGATTTAAGTGAATTTTTGGACTTTGACCCCTAGTGACCCCAGGTGACCTTTGACCTCCCCTAAAAATATTGCAGACCATCTCCTGACCGTAACGCATCTACATACCAAATATGAAATCTATCCAAGCTTCCTATCTTGAGATATCATGTTAAGAAGATTTTTTGACTTTGACCCCTGGTGACCCCAAGAGACCCCCTATCTCTGCCAAAATTACATATGGCCATCTATTAACTAAAACGAATCCACATACCAAATATGAAATCTATTCAAAGTTTCCTACCTTGAAATATCACGTTAACAAGGTTTTCAGACTTTGACCCCTGGTGACCCGAGATGACGTTTGACCTCCAACAAAAACAAAAGGTACCATCTTCTGACCATAACGCATCTACATACCAAATATGAAATCTATCCAAGTTTCCTACCTTGAGATATCACGTTTACAAGGTTTTTAGACTTTGACCCCTGGTGACCCCAGATCACCTTTGACCTCCACCAAAAACATGAGGGACTATCTCCTGACCATAACGCATCCACATACCAAATATGAAATATATCTAAGCTTCCTTCCTTGAGATATTGTGTGAATGAGATTTTCAGACTTTGATCCCTGGTGACCCAAGATGACCTTTGACCTCTCCCAAAAACAATAGGAACCATCTCCTGACTGTAACACATCCACATACCAAATATCGAATCTATCCAAGTTTCCTACCTTGAGATATCGTGTTAACGAGGTTTTTAGACTTTGACCCCTGGTGACCCCACATGACCTTTGACCTCCACCAAAAACAATAGGGTTCTTCCTCTCAATATGGCGCATCTATGTACCACGTTTGAAAACTGTCGGACATTCCTACCTTGAGATATCGTGTTAACAAGCAAAGTGTCACACACACACACACACACCCACCCTCACGCACATACACACATACATACACACACACGCCATCATGAATGCATTGGTTTCTCTTATCATCGAAACCAAAAAGGGGTGCTGGCACCAGACATCCTGGACGAAAATGTAACCTTAAATCATACTTCTAAAGACCTAATCATGTTTAACCTTATCATTACCTTCTAATCACCCCAAACTCTAATTTTATCAATGGTTCACCAAAATTCTTCACTGGTACAGCCTCTTGATTGACTTCAAATTCAAACTAGAACTGAAGACTTGTACGCAAGTCCAACGTAGCCTCCCTTACAATCGTTTACTCTTGAAGGGGTTTTGCTCCCTGAAATGAGCTACAATCCCGGACGAAAGCTCACAATTTACAAAACTGAACTGACCAACCTCTCGACCTTTGTTGACATCCAAGTCTCTCATGCAGCTGTATCAATGAAAGTTCTATGATGCTTTCTACATGCTCATGAACTGACACGGTGAAAACAGACAAACCGAACAAACAGATTACGCAACAAACCTAGGCCTATCTACATTACGCAACAAGTTCCACAATGTGTACACCGTAGCACACAAAGTTGAAAGACAACATGCTCTTGTGTTTTTCTGAGTGTGAATAGCCACTGATTAAGCACACTTTTTTTAAGTACGTAGAAGGATGCATTAAGAAATTAAAGAACCCCAAACCCAAACAAACACCCTGACGAATCACAAACACAATGCCAAACATGCACCACTGATCATCACGCCCTTACTTTTTCCAAAGTCCTCCCGACCCTCTGGCAAAGGGCCGTTCGGCGAAACCAAACTTGAAACTGATCATCACGCCCATTTATCCTCGAAATTTGTAGTAGGCTGTACATCCATTGCAAACCTAGCAAGGACGTCGTTAATTTATTCCTAATTTCAGACGTGCAAGGGAATACCTTCATCAAGCCCTCTGGTTGGTCTATGCAAGTCATGAATGAGACCTGCCTTTGCATGACATATCAAGTCAATTATAAATGTCAATGATGTGTTACACAGTACGTGATATAAAGATAGACCGATAAAAATACAAGACCACCACCATGTCTTAGAACGACATTTTCTAATTCTAGTACGCCAGCACATGTGGCCCAAATCATGGGTTTTTCTCCCCAAAAGCCAAGTTCAATGTCTAATTGTGATTATATATGTAGGCTATATATGTGGCAGTTGGAAACTTTACAAAGATTTTCAGGTTTCTTTGCTATATTTCTTCAGATATCTAAAATATTTTGGAATTTTATTCTGTTTGCACCGGAACATTTAGAAGCTGCGTAATCTTGGTGAAATATCATTAATGGCAATTGTAAATCGCAAATACCATTCCGGACTCGTAGCCTGAGGCTACATACTGATCAACCATATCCAGAATACGGACACTGCTCTGGCCACAGCCACCACAGATGGTTTATTGGCTATGCAAGCCATTAACAAACGTGCATTTGTTCGGTAGGTCTAGTCATTAATACATCTCAACGGTATGCTATGCAGAATGTGCTATTAAGGTAGATCTATGAAAGTACAATCTTGATAGTAAGTGAACCCTACATCCTGGGAAGTCATTTTCTAAGTCTCGTTGTCCGGCCCATAAGGGAGCCCAATCATGAATCTTTCGTCCAAACAAGCCCGTTTGACGTCTAGTTGTGATTACTTTTGTAAAATATATGAGCAGTGCGAAAGTTTGCAAAGATTCTCAAATTTCTTTGCTCTATTGCTGTAAATTCCTTAAATTTCTTCGAGTTATATTCTGTTCGCACCTGAACATTTGGAAGCTGAGTGATCCTGGTAAAACATCGTCAATGGCGACTTAACGGAATACAGGATTCTTCCACCTTTAATTCATACACTCAATGGAGTTTGCGTAGTGAAAAGGATTACTTTCTTTTGCGCAATGTGAAAAAATGTTCTACTTGGGAGTAGTTTGCCTTCCTAAATGATGTGCGGATCTGAAATACGATTCCGTACACGTAGCCACAGAGGCTACGTAAAAATGCAGAGTAGCTCATAATACATATCATGCACTGAGAGTGTTTTGATTATCGTTGGGGTTATATGTTAACCAGGATATGCCCAGAAGCACTAAATTTGGATCTGGTCAAGATAAGTATGAATTTTAGACAGCTGAAAGATGGTCTAGAAGTATACAGTCTGAGTTAGAGTTTTACGGCCCAGTTACCAACCTATTGGTTCAAGTCAAGCCAGCCATGGCCTTTTTTCCAGTTGTGGCTCACCGTCATGTTTTCCCTACTCCATTGTTTATGCAGAGCATCATGCACAATGGCAGTAGGTTCCATTTTTAAAGTCTTTAGTATGACTAAACCTGGGGATCAAACCTGGGCATTACATGTGAGAGGTGGACGCATACCATTAGACCAAACATGCTGTCTAAATAGTCTGAGAGATTTCATACTGTCTGGAGTTACGAATATCTGCCTTGATTAAAGTTCTCATTCAGTAATAATGAATTTCTCACCTGCCAGTATTTTCTTTCTCCAGAGAAGGAGTCCCAAGAACCAGCCTTGTCTTTCCTTGATTTACATCCTCTAATTCTTTGAGGAGAAGCTGTATGGCAGCTTTATTCTTCACTCTCAGTGCTGCACACAAAGCGTCCTCCTTGTTATCCACGCTACGAGCAACAAAGAGACTAGGGATCTCATTGGTATTCTTGATCAGCTTTTCCAAAAGTGGAATATCATTGGTCAAAACAGCTTGAATGGCAGTTTTAGCTTTACCTAGACTGGAAAGCTCAAGGGTTCCTTGACCATTCCTGAAAAAAAAAGCAATATTAACTAGTCAATTTATAAATCATCCTCCATATTTGAGCCAACGAACTGGCATTCTTTTTTGAGCTGAAATGACATCACAGATTTCCCATAATGCACTATATCTAGAGATAAATTGAAGTTCAATTAATGCACTCAGACAGAGTCCATTGTCAACTGGTGTAATAATTCTAAAAACTTGATCCTTAATGTTCTGAAAAGTAAAGAAATTTGGTCATTTTAGAAGGGTTCAATCTCCCCCCCCCCCACATTCAATTAAGGGTACAATAGCTTAGCAAGTTTCTTTTTTAAATTTCCAGGTATGCTCATTTGTAACAATCTTTTTGGGTCTAGGAATTCGGCTGAAATCCTGTAAAAAAAATAAAAAAAAACGTGCTTCTTATGTAAATTTAAAGCTTTGGGGGAAGCCCCCAATGTAATTTGTATTGTGCAATTAATGCTTAATACTTCAATTCCCATCTGGTATGGCCATGAAAGCAAATCTGATCTCAACAAATTTTCTTCTGTGATTATGTCTGCAGAAAACATTAAAAGGAATTATTTTACCCTTTCTACATTTTTTGTAGTAAAATAGGACTGCAAAGAAAACAGTTCTTGTCCTGAAAAATCTTTTCTTTCACACTAATGTTGTGTTTATTTTTCACCTTCAAATAAATCTCCCCATGCTTTTAAAGGTAATGTGTTTTACAAATGTTTTTTTTTTTCTTTTTTTTTTTTGGCAAGAGGCAGTTTACATGTGCAATTGTAGCTGAATGTGTATTTGTTTTAATATCTGCATTTTTGTGTAGTTTGAAGATGTTGCTTTCTTCTTCCAGAGCTGGAGGAAGCCTTTCATTTTCTATGTCTTTTACAGCATATTAATTGATTAATAATTGAACTGAATCAACTGTTCTTAACTAAATGCTGACTTTAAGGTAGAACAGCTGAGAGTTTCAGATTACTCTCCTAGGAAAGCAGTCCAAGGGAAGGCAAGGGCACCTTGAAAAGTATCACATTGGAGAAAAGCCGTAACCAGCATTTCATTATACTTCCCCTGTTATAGGTGCAGGTTTAAACGTATGACTGTCAGGTGAACAAAAATAAAAGTTACCTGTGAAGACACATTTCAAAAATGAGCGACTAGAAAGTTAAGTTCTCTATGATTTATTCTATCTGTGGCTGTCAATTAATTTCTTTCAAAATAACTGTACTCACTTTTGTTCAAACATCAAATCTTTCTTTGCCACCTCAATGGCATTATTTGGAGTCAATTTTTCATTAGGATGAACCTTGGGCTTTTTCGGACCATCTTTCTTTTGTGCTGCTTTTGATGCTGGCTTCTGGACCTTCTTCTTTGCAGCTTGGCCTGAAACAGGGTCAAATGAAGTTCAATACATAAAAGTATACTGTATAAGTTTTGAGTGGCATCATCACCAATGGTACAGAAGACTAGCAATTAAATGTCAAAGAATTATCATATCTCCAAAGAGTTTGATAATTACACTAACTTCTGATCCAACCCTATAATCAATAAAAGAGCATATAAACAAACAATTGCAGGTGAAATTCCAACTTTCATCACAACTGTTCCCTGAAGATACGATGCAAGATGCATCTTCAAGAAACACACAATCATGTTGAAAGGATACCAGGTTTTAATAATGGCCCAAATATTTACTCCAATGCTACAGTCATTTAAAAAGAAGTTAAAAATTACAGCAACAAACTCAGGAGCCAAATGATCTCTGCTAGTGATCTAAGATCAGGACAGGAAATATACAGTATATATAGGTATATTTTGAACAGTCTTACCAACTGAACATCTTCTGACAACTAAAACCAGTCTCCCATCTAGAGACCAATGTTTGTGAGCTTTTGTTGCTACTTGCAACCTCCTGCAATCCTAAGAAAGCCAGCCTTAGTAGGAGAATGTTTGCTCACAGCTAGTGACAAGTGGTCAGACATAGGCATTCAAGGCAGGGGTGCAGGGGGGGGGGGACACTCACCCTTGGACAAAAACAGCTGCTCCATTCGAGCAAAACATGATAAATGGTGCCATTATTTGGGAAAAACTGGCTCTTGCCCCCTTAAAAAAAAATAAACCCCCATAAGCCTATGAGGTCAGAGGAGGTAACAAGATTCCTAACATGTTTACAGTACCATGGGACCTATCATAACCATGACTTCCAGCTACAACTTCTTTCACCCAGCTGTCAACAAACACAAGCTGAAACTATCTGAACATGTACAGTACTTGGTCCAACAACTACAGTACCATGTATTTTGGTGAGGACATTGAGGAAATCGTCTTTAAAAAGAGTCATGAGTGGACTATCACCATGCTTAAAATATATACAGTAATCTGCACTTTCAAAAAATTTTCAAATGCACCTCACCACTCCATAATAGTACCTGCTTATACCCCTGTACAGGTATTAATATATAGAGGATCAAGAACAGTTATAAGGAAAATGGCTGGCCCAAGCCCATTTCAAAATGTACTGTAACACCAGTCTACATTACCTATCCATTGCCACTTTTTCATAGCAAAAACTATGCCAAAAAAAAAATGAAATGTTATATCTAAATGAAATTCACAGCACCAAGAGAAGTGAAAACAGAAAAGCAAAATAAAATCCACCTTTCTTCTTGGGAGTTGCTGTTTTCTTCTTCGCAGGAGCTTTCTTCTTTGGAGTTGCCTTCTTTTTCTGAGCTGCTTTCTTTTTAGGTGTAGCTTTCTGGGTTGCCTTTCCCTTTTTAGGTGAAGCCTTCTTGGCAGGTGTTGCTTTTTTCTTTGGAGATGCCTTTGTTTTTGGTTTTGCCTTTGCCTTCACAGTTTTCTTGACAGTAGTCTTCTTTGCAAGGGCTAATTTTATTTTATATATATAGAAAAAGCAAATTTAACCTTTGTCACAGATTTCTGGTATTTATTTTCCTTCTTTTATTCATTTCAATTAAAAACAGCCCAAACTCACAAGTGACTGAAACAAGGCATTGTACAGTATACTGTAACTGAGCCAATGGATCTATAATCAGCTTTATGTTATCAAAGTGGGTACAACACAGAGGAGGTAACAGACAGTGTTTCCTGAAGGGGGAGAAGAACTTTTGCCAGAAAGACTTGACAGAAGTTGGCTACACAAAAAAATGCAACAATATATTAAACAGCATGAAAAATGAATTCAAACAGTCCAACTCCCATCTTCATAGTAATTTCTTGAGACAAGATATAAAATGTTTAAATTTATTCACATAAAACAAATCCTTTGCACAATAATTTGTGACTTTCTTGTTGTACAACTTACTGTACATTATCTGTTTTGTTTCCCTTTAAAATTAAAAATGTTTTATGACCTTGAACACTTCCTGTTTGCTTTCATTGTATGTTGCACAGAGAGGGCTTAATTAATTATCACACCTTGGTACAAGGTGCAGTAACTTTCAGGAAAACAAAGAAATGCAAAGATTGTAAACTGAGTAGTACATAGACTTGCCCCAAGTCTCTGACATATTCCTCCCATCCACTTTTCACTTTATTTCTGTTCCTATTGAGTATTCTTCACTGTGATTCTATCACATTGTGCTGCTACTGTATGCAACTACAGTATTCAGATTACTTCTCACTGCCCAACTTCGACGAGCGAGTGCTGAAACACCTGTTTACAACGGTTCGCAAAGACTGTACACAGCTCACACACACAAGACTGCTGAGCGGCCACTTCAAACTTGTGGCTTGCTGTGAGAGACTTGTATCTTTTGCAACTGTTTACGTCATCATTTTTAACTTCTATATTGTTTTATTTATGTAAGGATCTTGATGAATATATTTCAAGATAGTTTACTGTATTGTCCAATCAGCTTCAGCATTTTACGACTTTTGCTGGATATTCATTAAGATCATCATGTGGTGAACGGTGCATCGTTATGTCTGTTTACAAAGAGAAAGCTTTTCACTGGCTACCAGGATACCGGACCGCCCAAAATGCTACGTCACCAGTTGCAAAAGCTCCAAGTCTCTGGAGTAAGCTAGATCTCCACTTGTTGATATGTGCACAGCGTATAAACAAGAGTCTGCCATGCAAGATCGTTACAATGACTCAGCAATGTTCGAAGCGGTGAGTGTAAAAATTTGTTAGCAGGCATTACTGGTCGAGGTGTGTTGGTTGATGTGGGTTGGTTTGCACAGTGTGTATTGGCGTTATGACGATTTGACGTGGAAAGAGGAGAGGGTGAGAAGCTGGTTTGTCTGCAGAGGTGCAGTGGGAAAGGTGAATGGGGTGACACAGAGAGGGAACAGTGACAGAGAAGAATCCTTACAGCTGAAAGGGAACATCTCAAGAGACTTGGGGCAAGTCTTAGTAGTACAACAATGCCATGACAAATGATTTGGCAATGTACCATAATTTTAATTTGAATGAATTAACTTCAACATTTATAACTCGGATCAGGAATGTCCAATGAAATGATAGTTGGACCATAAGTATTCATTTTTTGTGTTGTTCATGTTTAATGTATTTTTTTGAAATTTTTGACTTGAGGTACACTTTAATGACGACAACAATCCAGAGAGAAACGGTTAAATTCAGATTTCACCATAATTTTAGTACAGTCACTAGAGTACATCACAGTTTGAGCTATCAACCTACTCTTCTCCAGTACCACACCAGTTGTAATCATATAAACAATGAAGGCACAAAGCTCTTACTAATGTACTGTACAGTACAGTAGCTCTTGTCATGACTAAATACTGGGTATACACACAAATCCTAATTGTAGGCTCTCATTAAAAAATAATTATGATTACATAACATACTTTTATTTGCCTTTGAAGAAGCTGCTTTGGTCTTAGCTGATGCTTTCTTCACTGCTTTGGTCTTAGCTGATGCTTTCTTTACAGTCTTGGATGACACAGCTTTTGCTACAGTTTTGCGCTGTTTAGCTGGTCTCTGGGATGAAGATGGCTCTGTAGACTTGCGCTTCATTTTCTAAATAAATCATAATAGAGGTAAAATTTCAAATACAGAAAACAATAACATACAGTAGCATGGTTATAAGAAAGTTTTGCACATTCCAGCACTATTTCGTACACATCATAGTCAACTCACCCTTTGAGTCAAAACACTAGTAACCAGACCAAACTATCATTCGTTTACCTTAATTTGATATGAAACATGCTTTATTTTGATAGAAATTAAGGAAGTAATGGTTGATTGAATTGGGCTCTTTTGTCACAACTTCATGTTGTTTCATGTCCCTAAGTTTCGCGCACCCTCAATTTTAGTGATGGCATCCTTTGTGGAACTAAAACCAGGTACTACATTTGTCAGACGTTGCCAAAAATTATATTTTGGCAGTTTCCCAGTCATAAAATGAGTTAAAACTGATGAAAACTGGGCTTTTGTCGACCAAGTTGGTGACTGTTTTCCATTCATTTTAAACTAAAGACCTGGCGAAATTTTTCTTCATTTAACCCCCAAAATAGCACCAACTAATAGTGAAAACAGCATCAAACATCGTTTATGCCCAAGAAATAATTTATCAACATCAGTATTCTAATAAAGACATTCTAGGGACGAGATAAATGATTGGAATGTAGAGCATGTCGATTGCACCCGGCCACACTACCTCAGATTTTAAGACAAATGTTTTTGACCCCTTGCCATCATAAGGAGAAAAAGACTTTACATCACTCTGCTTCGCAAAACTGATACATGTTAACATGCACAACATGTTAATGAATAGACTGTCAAAGTTTCAAGTGATGATAACATCGTGTGACCAAGAAGACAACAGATTTGTGACACTGCTTCCCCAGCTTTTCAAAAAAATATCGCATTAGAAAATAAGGTAATATATTTCAAAATCCTGAACGACCTTAAAGCCAAAATGAACTCAAAATTGATTTATTTTGATGAAAAATGTCACGCTTTTAACCATAAATGGCTATGCTTTTGTGTTGCTACTGTGATATAGTGAAATTTGTATGTTATCCTATTTCTGGGGTGTGCGATATTTACGGTCATTGACTACAAGACAATGGACAGAAGGAGGGTGAGTAACAATCAACATAACAAAACATAACAGAAATTGAGGACTCCATACTAAACTGGGCTTAATAAAACATATCACAGATAGCAAGATGTACAGTACTGTACAAATCAACAACTGAACTTCAACCTAGAGATATTTTATAAATACTGTATGTGCACTCTGTGCACTCAAAAACATGACCACTATATTTATACCAACCAGGGTTGTCACCACGCCGGTCGGGACTAACCAGCACTGGACATTGCCCACCGACCAGCACAAAAATGATCTTTTATTCTACAAAATAATGGAATTGACATGAGCCTATAGTTGAAAAATTCAATGGGTAAAAAATGAGATGGATTCCATGGGGGGTAGGGTGAGGAACAAATGTTGAGTTAGATGTTTAGCCGGCACTCAAATTGGGCTGGTGACAACCGTGATACCAACAGAATGTTTTTCACTCACTGTGAACCAACCAATTTTCAAAACCCCTTGGCCTAATGTTTTTTTTTTCAGAATACCCAGGATATTAGGAGAGTCTTCCGTTTTCTATTTAACATGCCTAGCCCTACAGGTACAGAAGGGCTACAGACCATAGAGTACCTATACAAGTTTTTTTCTCTCTCTCTCTCTTTCTTCTCAATAGGTTAAAATTTACAGCAATATAAATGTGCTGCACTCATTTCTCAACTAGCAATTTTAAGATGTGCTGCGTGGTCATAATTGCAATTGAAAACTAGACATTTGTATGTGTAGGTCAACTTTTAAAGACTGGTAATGTGTGACATTCATCCAGGATACTGACTTATTGCAGGACCACTTACAGATATTTCTTGGCAAGGAAATCATCTACTGTAGATTGCAGGAAATGAAACTTCCCGTCCTTCATTTATGCTGTATGCTAAGATTTGCCAGTTTTGAAAAGTGCTCAGTACTTTGTTAACACTTCAAACAGGCTGATGAAAAATGTCTTATATTTTCTTCTTTATCGCTTTTCTACTTACAACATTACTATTGATACTACCATCTACTAAAGATTGATTTTGAGTATGCATATTTGACTTCAGGAGAAGTCATTTCAGGTGGGAGAATTGTGAGTAGCCAGAAGTTATTTTGTGGGCTTAGCTTGGGTTCCACATAAGCTGGAGCCTGGAATTACATTTATCATTTTATTTAAAGGGCAATGTCAAGTTGCTTGGGCTCATACAGTATCTAGTTTACTTTCATTTTTTCCAAAGAAGTATGTTCTTAATGATTCTTTGTTCAATTGTTCTCAAATTATGTTCAAGAACATGTGCTTAGCTTGGGCTCCCCGTAAGCTGGAGCCTGGAATTACATTTATCATTTTATTTAAAGGGCAATGTCAAGTTGCTTGGGTTAATACAGTATCTAGTTTACTTTCATTTTCTCCAAAGAAGTATGTTCTTAATGATTCTTTGTTCAACTGTTCTCAAATTATGTTCAAGAACGACTTAAAGGGAAAGATCTGGGGGAATAAATATTCAGTTGATTTTTAACGGAATTTCCTGATTAGCTCTATTATTCTTGCCCACTTGAAATCTCCACATTTCAAGAACCCAAAATTTTGACACGGTAAAGGGCTACATCTCGTATGTATATTGTGTTTACCATGAGTCAGTCATTCCTTGTTGTATTTGATGTACATGCCATACATTTTCTACGCAGGGACCAACTCAAGGTATGGACTGACTCAAGATACAGTACACTCACTAAACACTTCACTTCAAGTACACCTTAGAATTTAGAATGCAGTTCTATAAATATAAACAACAAAAATAAATAGATGTACAACCTTTATCAGGTCTTGAATGTTGAGGCAATTGCAGACCATCACTTGTATCAAATCATTGTGAAAAGTGCAACTTTTGTACCCCAGCCCTTGATAAAGAACAGGAACTGTGGTTAATGTACCAAAGTTTGATAAAATAGTGCGCCTACCACACTCCAATGAGGTTTAACATATCCTGTGATGTGTAGCACACCTGGACACCTACTGTATAAAACCCAAGCCTGGCTTTTATGATATTCCAATGTAAATTTAATAAGGCATACCTGCCATTTTTCCCCCAGAAAAATGGTAATGAATATAGAGATGGTGTTTGCCGGCCCGGGGGAGGGGTCTACAGAAAATTTTTGTCTTTCTTAGACAGGCTAGACGTAAAATGGTGCAACATTTGGTGCTATATTTAAATTAAATAAACCTGGAAAAATACCCAACTTTCTTATTTATTTTTCTTGTTTTGTGAAATATCTTCCGGGAGTACTGCATCTTTACTAATATGAGATGAACTTTAAATCTGTGAGGAAACAGAAATGCATATAACAACCCCTTCACCATCTACATTCCTTCACTCTAAACCAACAGTAGACACCTCATGGAATGGCTTTTCATTCCCTATACCATTTTGGAAGTTTTGCATATTTTCACCCCCCAAAACTAGCAAGACATATAGCCTACACTCTGACTTTACGCCTAGGCTAGGCTAGGCTACAATAGCAGGAAATACAATGCACCACAACGCTAGTAACATAGGCTAAAGTTATTAAAGTTAACTTAGTCATGTGTTGCTCTCATGGTAATTAATTTAACAGTAGCCTAACGTTGGGAGCTATCACTAGGAGCCTAACATTAGGCCTCATTGAAAAATACTCCGAGTTCTGCTAACCGGAATCGATGTTTCAAAACGTTGTACAGTTAGACAATCCGCACAGAAAAATAGGCTTGAATTTCACTGAATGTCCACTAGTAATAAGAATTTCAAACCGAACAATAATTACAACCAATAGCAAGAGCTACGAAGCATAATCCTCAGACTTATCGATCAAACACAACAGACATATATGCACAGCCAGCCGCGCGCATGAGGCGGCCCATGGCCGGTACGTATGTACGAAACAAAACAGTGGAAACACATGCTGTGTGTTGTTACATACTGTACCTTAGGTGCTGCCGAATTGGGTAAATACCACACACATAAGAGCCAATTTGACCGCGAGGCAGTATACGGCAGAGCAGGGCTGAGTGTATTACCCTGTAGCACTAGTCGGTATGTGCAGTGGCATTTCTCATCGCATGTTTATCCTTGAAGACAGCACTTCGGGGATCGGGAAAATGAAATATCGGAATTTGGGCCCTGTAAATTCGGAATTCGTGGTCAGGTATAAAAAATCGTAATAATTACGCCCAAATCGTAAAGGTTGGCAGTTATGTAAGTAGGCTATACACAAGTCTAGGGCAAAAAAACAATCTTTGAAAATTGGTTCGAGGATGCTGGAAAATTGCCTCCATGTCCTACAAGCTCCAAAACTGAACTTGGAAAACAACGAAATCTGTCCTCCAATGAGGCCTTTCGTCCTTCAAACTTACATGACTGTCAAGAGGCCTGTCTGGTGCAATTTTTCTTAGTAAAAGTTAGACTTAGAGTACAGTAGCTACAACTATAGAATACCCAGCCAATAAGAGATCTCACCTTGCCTCTGGAGGGCCCAGTCACAGTGAAGAGCTTACAAAAGTACAAAATACACAAATTTAAAAATGGTCAATGCGAATGCCTCTCCACTCAAGAGTGGAGGCTCAGTGAACTTAAAAAATTCTTCAATAATAGTGAGTACTGTACACAACACCAAGTAAGTAGGCTAGGCCCTAACGTTAAGCCTAAACACTAACACACTAAGACTATAATAGAGCTGAAGTTATTCGTATGGTTAATGTCTGTTGTTACCTGATTCACTATAATAATGCTTGAGAACCACAGGATGCCGAGTACGACGGGCTAAAAACACTTGGCATTGACTTGAGATTTTCAATTCTCGTGCGTTTTATTAGACGGTGATTCTTCTTGCACACAACGGAAGGAACGGTCGGTTCGACCCTGATCCACCGAGGTACCGTCACACTGTACTGTTTCTACGCGGAAGACCCTGATCCACCGAGAGATCCGAGTTCAAAGCCAGGTGCAGCACTGTTTGTATACTTGAACCGTACCTGAACTGCTCTGTCTCTCCAGGACTGTACGTATGGCCTCACACCCCCAATAATTTCCCCATTGACTTACACACTAAATTAGCTCCTTTTCGAGGCTGCTGCAGCCTTGTCAAAGTTCACAGCTATGTCAAGACACCCCTCACTTGATAGCTGACAAGTTTGCCCATCATGGCACTACAAAATTTCCATACCATGACCGTTTAGATTTTGAGCTAGAAGGACTTAAAGTTTTTGTAGGGTACACCCACCCCTAGCCTCTTCACAAAAACAGAAAATCTCCGCCATTTGATAGCAATTTTTTAAACAGTCAAAATCAACGTCAATCTTACCCAAATTTTCAACATCCACACTCTGGCAAGTACTCTTTCATATTCATGGACTTTCATCACCCAGTTGGCATGATATCTTGACAAAATTTGGTCAAAACCAGAGCTAAAAGGACTATTTCTTTGAGGGTGAACACTTGACGCTCTAGAACACTCCTCTAATGGAGTAGTGAGACCTTAAAAAAATGTGACATTTAGATTTGCTCTTACAGACACTTCAGACTCATTTCTATACACATTGTCAACTCAAGTCTTGTCATATTTCAACTTTCTATCCCTCCTATATCAACTTAAGGACACCCAACTCTATGCTGGACATATGCCCTTTTCTGTGCATTCACAGCAACACTCAGGTGTGTGAGAATCTCCACATACCTCACACTGAATAACTTGCAAAGCCATTTGTGGCACTCATTTTCTTTCCCAACTGAGGTTTTCTGTTGTGGTAAAGCATGTTCTGTACAAAAATATAAGAAATTAATCTTCAAGAATGTCTCAGCTCAGCGTAGGCGGGGGTCATACAGATCATCTGGCCATAAGGTTACAACACCCCCAAGTCTGCAAGAACAAAAGGAAAGGGGAAATAAAAATCATTAATCTGATGGAAAAAGTTAAACTTTCTGACTTGATTTCCATGTAGGTCATGTACAATTAGCATTTTTGTTACATTTTATGAAAAAAATCCACTATTCAGACTGTCTCAGGAGGACTAAAAGGTTAAAAAGTTGACAAACCAATTGAGGGCGCTGTTCAAAACAGCTGTCTTGGACAGATTTCCTTTGATGCTGGCCCATCCCCAGACAGCAGTTAACAGCATATCTGCAGAAGAAAAATTCTCTTACACTTATCTGAGACTAAGAAATAAGTAAGTTATCATTATCTAAAACATAAATACATCAGTGACAGTGTTAAATTTATGCAGCACCATGCAGGAAGTCTGAAAAATGTGACATTGTATAAACCTTAATTTGCTGGAATTTCTGTTGGCCTAACGTACGGTAAACACCTCCTCAACAAGTCTGTATGGGTGCTGGCCAATCTTGTTAAATGGTTAATCAGATCATTCCAGCATGGCAGCTTGGCTGGGTAAGCTTGTTCCAGAATATAGATTAATAGTTTCTTGCTTTAATAAAGGTGTGATAACTAAAATTTTTAACAATACACACAACCAATGGAAGTCTCATTTCCTCTCAGACTTTGAGGTTCACTACTAGCCAAGTCTTGCCTGATGCAGTGAAAGCTAGTAAATGCACCACAACATTATATAACATGGAATACATAATGCTCATATGTGTTACCTGCTACTCTGCAGTCAGAAAATAAAGTGGGTTAGGGAGAGATGCAAAACTGAGCTGGTAATGTGAACCTTAAAAGAATCCTCACAAAAGAATGTGATTCTCATTAATTTCTCCTCTTGACAGTATTACTTTCCAGTGGCTGTATTTCAATTTTGAAGTCAATGTAATGTGTACAGCAACAGATTACTCATTTTCACATACCTAGATGCTTCAAATTACAAGTGCAACAAAGTGTATATCCCTGGCCCCACTAAGGTTTGTCAGTCACTGAGTTAGGTCTGGTTGTCACTTAGCCTACCACAAAACAGTACAGTCTCCTTTATTTAGGAATAACTAAAAAAGTTGAAATTGCCCTGAATTGCAGGCATAAAAGAGAAGGAAAGAAAATTGTTGACTTACATTTAAAAAGGTTGCAGGCATGTTTAAAACCCCCAAACAGTGACTTCATCTATAGGCCTAGGAGCAAGCAGCCCACACTGCCATTTCATGTTTCAAAAGAAAGTTGATCTGCTTGAGAACTCCTCCAATGCAGGCTGCCACACAATGTTGCATTAAAGCTTAGTCAGTTGGGATATGTTTCTCCTTAAACATCTGGCTGGTACCAATAAAATATAACCTGCAATTAAATAAATTCAAGTCAGCAAGAAAATTAGATAAATTAATATTTGGAGGAAGAACAGCATTTTGAAATTAGAAACAGAGTTAGGTCTAACGTAGACTTAAAGTTAAAAAATATTGCAAGTTGGCTGTAGGGCCTATGGAGACACTAGGAAGGGAGGGGGGGGGGGTATTTTGTCATGCACAGTGACAATGCATTAGATGAAAATTGCTGTGGGGTCCTTAATGACCTCATATAAGTTTTAACCAGAGTCAGAGATTTGGCTAGTACTGCGTTCTTCTTTCGTACGTACTGCATATTACAGTACAGTGTGGTAAATGCAGTGCACAGCAACGGTAGCCTAACCTAGAGTTAGTGTATGTTTTTACCCCTCCAATACCCTTGCTACATGTACAAATGGTACAAATAACCCCCTCCAACAGACTACATCATTGCAATTGAGTTGAAAATGTCATTACAATACCCAGTCCTATGAACAACATCACACACTTACCTGCAGCATGCCGTCTAACGTTAATCGCCAAGTAGCTGTTCGTGGAACTAGCTTCCTAGCCAGGGTGCCTGGACGATAGGTAGGCTATGGCAGTGTAGAATGACCATTGTAACATTCAGCTACTCTTAAATATTCATTTACTTTCCAAAAATGTGACAAAATAGACTATGACAGTGCAATCTTTGTCACAATCTCAATCTGGGTATTACTTTTACCGAAAACTGTAATTTTGACCCAAAAATCACTCAAGCGCGAAATTCTGAGACGTCTCCCCAAAATCATGTTTCAGACATTAAAACAAGAAATTTAAGTCTAAATAAGGTGTCTTTACATCAAAAATGAAAAAAAACACCTTTGCTCTAAAGGCCTCACACCCCCAATAATTTCCCATTGACTTACACACTAAATTAGCTCCTTTTCGAGGCTGCTGCAGCCTTGTCAAAGTTCACAGCTATGTCAAGACACCCCTCACTTGATAGCTGACAAGTTTGCCCATCATGGCACTACAAAATTTCCATACCATGACCGTTTAGATTTTGAGCTAGAAGGACTTAAAGTTTTTGTAGGGTACACCCACCCCTAGCCTCTTCACAAAAACAGAAAATCTCCGCCATTTGATAGCAATTTTTTAAACAGTCAAAATCAACGTCAATCTTACCCAAATTTTCAACATCCACACTCTGGCAAGTACTCTTTCATATTCATGGACTTTCATCACCCAGTTGGCATGATATCTTGACAAAATTTGGTCAAAACCAGAGCTAAAAGGACTATTTCTTTGAGGGTGAACACTTGACGCTCTAGAACACTCCTCTAATGGAGTAGTGAGACCGTATGCGCTTGTTCTTCACGCATGCATACAACTTATATATCTACAGCAAGAGCGTCAACCACAGATCATCACTTGTATGACACGTCCAACTGCGCTTACAATGTTAACAGTATTTTGAGTAAACGAATACCTCTGATATTTCTCCCTGTTACAGAACCGAACCGTTCACTGTCTTCCAATTTCTTCTTATCGATTACAATACCAACTTGGACTTTTGGCATCGAGTCGTCTGCAAATAAAGGACAAAAACTCAGGAGTGTTAAAGGTGATGATAATCTTCGGCTAGGCCTATTTTATTTTGGGCGGTCTAGTTAATCTAGTAACTAATATCTTTAGCTTCACGAATTCATGCCCAGGCAAGTTCAAATGTATGACGCACCTGCAAAACGATGACGTAGGCAACGTCACGATGCAAGAATGCACTTGTTCCGAGGGACATAAACTTTTTTTAGATTCTCCGCAACGTTATCCCTCATAGAACCGTGCATGCAAGGACGTAGATCACTAGATCAGACATTTTGGGATGGTGGTAGGGACGTTTCACGAACGACAGGCGGGGAACCAGAGGTGTAACTGAGTCAAGATTCGGACCCGTGATTTCAGAATTTGAAGGACTCGGCCAAAGTCTGACTCGGAGGTTGATTTTATCTCCAATGTGGAAGTATAAGGACCCGAGTCCATGTCCGGACTCAAGGGAGCATATCCCCATTACAAGGTGTATTAATGCGTCCATTTGTTCGCCCTCAGATAGAGTCCCTAAAAGGAGCACTTTTTTGATATGTTATGGAATGAGCTGGGGTTTTCTGTAATTTGGTTTGGAAAGTATATTAAATGAAGTACCATTTGTGAAAAAATTGGCTCAATTAAAGCAATTTTGTGGAAATTATGGGCCTTAGAAGCTGGCGGAGGCATACCGAGATTTTAGTGAAAAACAAGGCTCGGAAAAGGTGGTTTGAACTTTGAGGTGAAATAGCAAAAAATCTTCACGGTCATGATATGGTAAATTGAAAGTGCCATGAATGGCCAACTTGTCAGCTTTCATGTGAGGGGTAGCTTGACCCTGGCGAAAACTTCGACAAGCTTTTAGGGGCCCGTTTACTTTTTGGATTTAGTGTGTAAGTCAATGGGGAAATTAATGGGGATATGCTCCCTCAAGCTGTCCTTGAAAGCCAGTGGCGTAGCTAGGATTTTTTCCAGGGGGGCAAAGGTATGAAATTTCCCCAAAACTTTTCCCGGTCAATTTGTATGTATTTCATATAAAATATGCAAACTTACAAGTATAACAACTTTACCATGTCATTTTGTAATATTACCTGCATTTTAATCTTAAAGTATAACATGAAGCAATCGGAAATAACAAAGTATATTATTTTGGTAAGCAATATCTGGTTAATTTGTATGTACTAACGCAGTGGCGTACGCAGGATTTCTCTGAAGGGGAAGGGGAGGGGTGTCCGGAAATTTTTTGACGTTTTCAAGAAGCCTACATGCAAAATGGTGCAAGATTTTCGACTTTGACAGGAACAGTGTTAAAAGTTGAATCGCGGTGGTTCATGAGGATAAAACTGAAACTTTTGTGTCTTGACATGCATTTATTTATGCCATTTATGCTACCTTACGAAGAAAAACTTGTCATTAGATTTGCACACTATTAGGAGTCAAAATAAAAGAGCACTGATCGGTATTTGTGGTTTTTCTTGGCCACAAAATGTTATTTCGTCATAAAGATTATCTAAGCGGAGCGCCACCATTGGTTGGCGCGAGGCGTAGAGAAAATTTGGAAAAATCAGACCCCTTAGATGGCCGGAAATAGCATTTTCCAGGCTAATACGAAGAATCTAGCCAGTCGCTTTCTTCTTTTGTCGTTTGCAATAAAATGCTCACTTCAAAATATGTTCGCAAACTGCAAAGTGATCAGACAGTTATGAGCTAATTTTACCCCAAATATGTAATTTTGCCCAAAAGACCGAGCGAAGCGCCACCATTGATTGGCGCTGAGCGTAAGGAAAATTTCGAAAAATCAGACCGCTCAGATGGTTAAAATAGCGTGTTTATGCCTGTAAAGAGAATCTAAACATGTAGTCCTTTTTATCGATGCCACCAGTGGGAAACAGATTCTACCTTTTCAAGTAAAAATTGGAATTTGACAGAATTTGCCTAGGTCTATTTGTAGGAATTAAAAAAAAAATGGCATCCCTGAGAGACCTTGCAGGGACAATTAATCCTTCCCCTTTGAAAATGTTTGAAAAATTGGGTGCCCTTATAAGCAATCTGGTGCCACATATGCTATCTTTTGAAGTAAAATCTGTGTTTATAAAGTTAGACTACGTATTTTTAAGAACAAAGAAAAAATGGCATCTGTGAGGGGGACACGACCCAATGGTCTTCTCTTCACACGCCACTAAGGAGGCCTAATAGTGGCTCGATCACACAGGATATCCTGTGAGAAAAGCAGTCTGTTAAGTGTAGAAGGCTACAAGGTACTCATTGTCCATTTATTGTTACACTCAAAGTCAGCCGAAAGCTGTTTTCCCGAACTAGCTTGTAAGCATCGTTATGTTCACAGAGTAAAATCGTACAGCTACTGCTAGCTTGTAGAAGAACATAACAACCTCGAGGGTCTACGGTAGTGACTTGTCAGTTTTCACATCCTTTTACTGAATTCCCAAAGTATCACCCGAATAACAGCTTCCTGTACACTGAAATGCATTGATCATAATCCCCGTGCGTATACAAGCACAATAAAACATTCAATCTGTTACGCGGCGAGGACATTTATGTGGAACGCAAATTGGGCCGGTTCATGCGACACTGACGAAATCTGAGTTAAATTGTTGCATGAAAATACGAATTATGCATGAGAAATGTCTCACAATTTCTTGTTCTAACAAAAATTTTGAGAAATTTTCGTGAAATTTTTGTAATAATAATAAGATTCATCAAATTTCCCGATTTTCATCAAATTTCCCCCAAAATTTTTCCGGGGGGGGGGGCAACTTGCCCCCCCTGCCCCCCAGTAGCTACGCCACTGCTGAAAGCTGAAAATTGCCGGACTCGAGTGACTCGGACTCAGTCTCCCGGACTCGACTTCATCACTACCAGAAATTATACGCAGCTATGTAGCCAGTAATGACAACACGTCACCTTGACAGGCCTAACCCACTGTTTGCGATGTCAATGCAGCCCAAAGTTCCCATGTGCGGGGAGGGCCCGACGTTTTTCTTCTTGTGAGAATTTCTTCCTCCTTTTGCAACACAGCATGGAGTTTTGGAGCAGGGCATTGAATGGCGGAGTCAGTCTTCAATAAGGCCATTAGTAGGTCTGGGAGGTGTTACGCGGTAGACTTGAACACCCGGCCTCATTAGGTAGTGTCTTTACTTTGAACGATTTTTGTCACGATATAAAAAGAATAGAGTAATTTTGTCTCAGATTAATTTTTGTTACGAGTACGAGTTCAAAATCAATCATCCCAGTCACCATATGATGAAGCATTTTAGCCTGCTCAATGAGGCTAGCGGGTGCGGATTTTGAGGAAAGGGGCTGAGACCCGCCAGCCCATCTGAAAAAGGATTGAAAATTTTTCTTCATAAAATAAAAATAAGGCCCTTCTGCTTACTTCTACCTATTTTATGTGTCATAGTAAAGAAGCCCCGTGCCCTCCCCCGTAATGTGCCTCGATTTTCCTTGTTTACACTCCCAAATAATCCCTGCAGTTTGAAAGTCAAGTGTCTTATCATTTTCACCTTTTCCTTCCTTTATGTTGGTTTAAACATTTAATACCAAAGAAGGCTACCAAGTACTGCTTATAATTTGCAACAAGTTAGTCACAAGTTAGCAGATAATATTTAACGACACACCAACACGAACGTGTTATATCGTATCAGTCAACTAGTGGAAAGTTCAAAGTTAAAATGTGTTTCCAGTATTGTTTATATTCACACCTGGTTTCCCTTCAGTCGCCAGCTCTTACTTACAGGTGGAAAATACCGTGGGCATATTCTACAACCCCGGCCCACAGGGGGCAAAAAATTGTTAACAGGTCATGGGAACGGCTATATCTGAGGGCTTGCGGTTTTCCAAAATTATCTGTTCTCAGGCCAACCACTGGTAACGGTGCCATCGCCAGTTAATGTTTTGCCAAGTGGGCGGAAAACAAAATAGCAACTGCTTACATTCTGCTTACAAGCTTGGTGAGGCCATTTCAGCTGACTGAGGGATTGCGATTTCCAATATATTTTTTAAATTAATCTGGTCCAGCTGATGGCGGTGCTGAGTAATTTGCTTAGATAATCTTTCGGGCAATGCCATTTCTGGCTGTTCAATTTAAGGGGTTGCGAGTTTTTAAAATTTTCCATGTATCCGTTCAAATTGATGGTAGTGCAAACTTGGATGGTCCTTCCTCCAGAATTACAACTATTGACTGCAGTTACAAGTTTTAACTGCTTAACAAGAATACAGAATGCCATCTCCGGCTGTCTTTTTTTTTTCAAAATAGCCCCCTAGTACATGATACACCCCATGCCTCTCCACAACTAGACCAGGCAGAGCAAAAAAGAGCCCTTGCTAGAGTTCAACCCCCATATTTATCCATTTCCCCACAAATGACCTGCCCCTACCCTCCTGGCAAATCCTGCATACACCACTGACAGTTAAATCAAAAGTGGCGATGCCCGCCAACTACTCTCTTAATTCCTTATATTGAAAATCGATCTAAAAGAGTGAAATTAGGGACCAATCTTGATTTTCAATCCATTAGGTTGAAATTTTCAATCGAAATTGCAGATTGGTCCCTAATTTCAATCTAAAATATTAAAAGAGTAACTTTGAGAGGTCTCATAGCTTTGTCTGGAAACGTGCTGTGAAGTACAAAGTTGGTTCAACTTGGATTGTGGGTCTTACACGTAAATGATGCCGAGATTTTTTAAGAAATTCATTGATCATACAATAAAAGGGTTGATGAAAGAATAGATACATGACAAGAAGCGGGAAGCAGTTCTCCCCAGTTAAAAGATCCAGCAACCAGAAGTGACGGTTCTCCGAAACCAAATTCACGTCTGGAACGAAACAGTTTGGTCGCGAGAGGTGCGTCGAAAATGTCATTTCATTTATTTTCCACAAAAATCATAAAATATAGGAGCAAATAACAGAAAACGGTGGAGAAAGCTTGAAAATTTGGGGCTTTTGCTCCAGAAATACTGAAATATTTGGCTCATGTTAATGAAATGGAACAACGTTCCAAGTTCTCATAACTAGGCGTTCCTTATTTTCCCAACTAACTTATTCCTACTGTCCTATAGTTTTTTCCAGAACTATCTTGAGCTCAGTCTTTCTTATGCAGATGCAATCCCTACTACATTTTTCACGATTATCCCAAGAGACATGACAGTCCACATTATGTAATCAGCGAAGTCGCTATGCATGTTAAAAATAACAGCTATGATCCTCCACCTTTTGAGTTTTTGATGTAACCAAGATGTTTGCCTTCTGCTAAAAATATAATAGTCGGGATGAAAAAACAAAGCACCGAAAATCGGGGAAATGCCTTCCATTTTCCCCTTCCATTTTTCCGGACTTATCATTAAAACACTTTCTTTTTTCCTTAAAGGAAGAACTTTATTTATATCCTGTTATTACAAGCAAACAAAAGATAAAAGTAACTTAAAAATAATGTTTAAAAGTATTTACAGTATGAAGAACTCTTACCCAAATATTTTCTGATGAGTCTGAATGGGAATCTTCCAAACAGCAACAAAAAGAGAGATTTTATCGATTTATGGTACACAGTACTTCCATGGTTTAACCAAACGTAACTGCGGAGAAAAACGAGTGTGGCACGCCCAAATTTTTTTGTAGTTCAGGAACAAAATGCTCCAGAAATTAAAGGGAACGGGTAGTAACGAATAACAATAAATATTTTGGAGCCGCTGACTTTGTTACGTCACTTGCTGCTTGGTGCATCGATTCGATCTGACACCGATACTCCCTCGAAGCCATCAGTGAACTCACCTGCGAAGCGCCTCTGCGGCTGCAGCCCCCTCAGGTTGCCGCCCCTCGGTTTTTCGTAAAGATGAGCTGAACGAAAATATCTCGTCCGCTCTGCGGGCTATCAGTGAACTAGCCTCGATGTAGCCAAGTATTGAACACTGTGTGACTGTCACTGAGCATGACCTCATGCAAGCCTTCATCACTTCGCCACTTCGCAATTCAAATTTGACCCTGTTCAATTCATAGGAAGACCGTTCATGAAGCGTACGTATATGGCAAGCTAATTGTGTAATAATTCGATAAACTGAGTTTTTCACCGATAAACTCGGTTTTCGATCGAAAAACCTAGTATAAATGCAATGGCGCAGAAGTTTTAATGAGAAGCTTTGATCGATGAATGTCGGTTGTCAATAAGCCAGTTCGGCAATTCGTTTTGGTGGCTTTGCACACCCTCCAAATAGCCGGGATAAACAAACCAATCCAGTACATGCAACAAATTCCAAAATTTCAGTGTACATGAAAATTTGGAGAAATCATTCTTTCTCATTGCATCCATGTCATAAGGAGGGAATCGAAGGATCTCAAGTGTATTTTAGTGCAGTGGCTTGTATCTAAATTGTCTTTTAGGTGTAAAAATATGCATTCAATTCGCGTAAAGTAGCACTGAGACCCTTATTTTCGTTCGACTAGGCTAGACACTTAGATAGCTAGTGTTGCATGCACGTATATGACGAAAATGAAGGGAAAGGATGTACCGTATGGAATGCGTTCGGTTTGTATATCCCGCGCCCTCTGCCCCACAATTCCATGCCGCACCAAATTACCGAACGAGCTATTAAACTACAATGGGTGTGGCATTCGAGTTCGCGACTCTCAAGATAGTAAAACTACGTTTTCACACTCTCATTTCTTGTGCAATAATAAAAAGGAATGATTTTAATTGATGTGTGTGAGAGCTGCATTGAGTATAGCCGAAGTATTTTGCCGGCACGTCATTCGCTGGAGCAGATGGTGCAAGAACCACGTGGGACATTGGATTTTGCTGCCCGGGTTCGAACCGCCTCGGTTGAGCAATGTGCTTTATTTTGTCTTCTTTTGCCAAGTTTCGTTTTCTAATTTTGCTTTTCACCTTTATGGTATTATCGTAAGGGTATGGGCGGCATCAGTGCAGTAGAGACAACATCAAAACAGAAAGAAAAACGTCAAAAGGAGAGGACAACGCCGGAAGGAAAGGTCAAACGCCAGAAGGAAAAGACAAACAGGCAAAAGATACAAGACAGCAAAACAGGAAAGACAAACGTCAAATTGAGGAAAAGATGAAGGTCAAAGTAAAGACCAGGGTCAAAGGAGAAGGGGGCTGGAGCCCCCACTGAATTGTCCAGCCCCCCCCCCCCCCAGTATTCATGCTGGCCGATGGTAATATTTAATCCGGGCTACCCGGCTAGTTGCAGGGTATTCTGCAATTGTGGCCCACTCTGAATTTCGGAATAAATTCAGATAGACTGGGACAAGCTTCATACCTTCGGAATCTCTTGAATTTTTACTACGTTGTGTTTCCGGATGGAAAATTTTCTAGCAGATTTGGAGTGGCTGAAATTGGCTACCTTGGTGTGGATTAAAGTGTGCTCCTAGCATCTGGCCTGATTCTATCTCCTGTAAGGATTTTTTTAATTCCTGGGGATGCACACATTTGTTCCAAAATCATACTTGGTGTGGTGGGTAGAATATTTGAGTCAAATATGGTTGAAAGGAATTCGCACTTTGCACGTCAATTGCTGCCAGTCATTGGCCAGTGCAACAACCAAACCCATGTTGGGTCAATGCAGTTTCAATGGTCGCAACCTTACCTCACAGGACCTCACTTAGCGCTTGGGTGGAGTAAACATACCCAGTGGCGTACGAGACGGGGCAGGGGGGAAGATGTTCCAAGTTTCCGCAAAATCTCAATTGGGGCAGGAATTTGGGAAAAATTCGGACAGTCCTTTAATTTTGAAAAGTGGGATGGTTTTTAGAAAATTCCTAAATGTGGCCAAAATCTTAAAAAGGCATGCCCTACCAAAGGAAATAAACGTCGTATAGTCGCAATGAAATTTTCATGAAAAACCAAGTCAAGATTCAAAAAATCGCTATACCTTCGGGCAGCGCAAAAAGCTATTATTTGTGACTTTTACCTCACAGATAGTCACACTACAATGCCCGAAATTGTCGAATATCCAGATTCTTTCAAGCATTTGCCCGAAAATGGAAAAGAATCGTAGAACGGGTAACATAGTTACAAAAAATCAAACAGATAAAAAAGTCGCGACACATTTGGGAAGTCTGCCACTTAAAAGAATCAATCATTTTTAAGCCTGTTTTTGAATCTTGTGTTACACAAGACCCGAAATGGCCGATTATTTTAATAGCTTCAAATCTTTGCCGAAAAACAGAAAACGCTATATTAAAAGAAAAATTTTCACGGAAAATAACAAAGATCTGCGACACATTTGGGTAGAATGTGAAAAAAAGTTTTTCATCATCCCCACTTCATACTCTAGTCTTTGCAAAAATTGCCCGAAATGGTCAATTATTCGGGCAGAGGTTAAAAAATGCTGGGACGTTTTCAATTGCCAAATTAATTCAACGGACAGACAGGAGGGTGTTTAGCTGCCCAAAATTTTGCCATCATTCTATCCTGCTTTGGAGCCAAATACGGGCAATGGTTATGAAAATCGGGTAATTTGTTTTTCCATACTTTAATGATGCAATATGAGAATGTCTTTCTATAAGTCTGCTTGAAAATTCGTTTTAACACACCTTGTAATGTTACATTTTTTCAAAAGTAAAATCATACATAGTCGAAAGTTCTGACTTTCACACAATTTTATCAATGTATATTGAATTTAGCCAAGAGTCGCAGTAGAGTAAAATTCATTAGCATGTTTTCAATTCCGTTTTGTAGTTTTCCCCCGAAAATATGCGGTACCATTTCATCGATTGGTAGTGATACATTTTATCTGGTAATTTTCTGATCAAATAGCGACTTCTTAGATCCCCCTATAAGTCTGGGAAGTGTCATTTACGACTATTTCAGGGGTCTGATTTTTCAAAATTTTCTGTACGTTTCGCCCTAACTTATGGTGGTGCTCCACCTAGACCGCTTCATAGCAGAATTAAAGTTTCAAGTGAACATTTTTTTGCAAAACTCAAAATAGCGACTGCTTAGATCCCGCTATAAGCCCGGGAAATGCCATTTTCAACTGTCTGAGAGGTCGGATATTTCAAAATTTTCTTTTAGCTTCGCGCCAACCAATGGTGGCCCTTCGCTCAGTCTTTCTGGCTGAATTTAAGTTTGGAGTGAACGTTTATCTGCAATTGAAATTAAAATAGCGACTGCTTGGACCTCCTGTATTAGCCTGGAAAATGTAATATTCGACTGTCTGAGAGGTACGAATTTTCAAATTTTCTGGACGCTCCGCGCCAATCAGTGGTGGCTCTTTGACTGTCTTAGGGGCAGAATTACTTTTCATGGGCAAAATTGTCTGCCCCAAAACTGAAATACTCCCCTGCGCCTACTCAGGCGTGGACGGGAACAGCAGGATTCCGGATTTGCAATCCTAGGATACATAGTCCAGTGGAGTAATGAACTGAGCTTATCAGTATCTGAAAAGTGTGTTTGAATCTAAGATAAATCACAAATTGAAAAAAAAATCACACATCACAAATCTGTCTGTTTTTGAAATGTTGGTTTATAATTTGTTTGTGCTAAATTTGTGTTTGCCTTTCCTCGTTGTCATGTTATAGCACTGCGTATGCAGGGTTCAATGGAATTGCAACACATGAATATCATAAACAGGCCGGTTAACTGAACAGGCACTGTATAAACACTGTTTAGCGACTACGTGAATTCTACGACTAACAAATGATACCCTTTGAAAATCTATGACCTTAGCTGATACTAAAGGCAATTCAGATTTTATTAATGAATGTTTATCCGCAACTTGCAGAGGTGAAGGCCTGAAAAGTGTCATTTCCGGCGATCTACGAGGTATACAGACAAAAAATTCTTGGTAAGCTACACACCAACCAGTGATGGCGCTTCACGTAGATGTCAAGTTTTCAATAATTACTTGAACCCCCTTTTGAAAAATCCTGGATCCGCCTATGGGATGGGAGTGCCCACTGTTGATACTGCGACACCGTTGAATACCAGTGTAATATTTTTGATTCAAAAACATTAAAATACATCCATTATCCTTTTGAACGACACCTCATCATACACTATCTGCCGACAGAGGATGTAGGTGTATAATTCCAGATTAAAGCCTCTAATCTAGCAAACGTCCGTGTGGTTTTACTGCTCTAAAAATGGTCTACATACAAACGGTTGAATCGTTAAAAGGAATGTGTGATGTTCGCGAGTCGAAATTTTGCAACAGGAATCGTTTATTTTCCTGGAAGAGTTGCATGCTGACTGTGAACTAAGGTATTTTCAGTATCCTTAAATGTGTTTTAAAATTTCAGCCCGCTGCCTGGTCATTTACTACAGATTGCAGATTTCATTAAACATTGTAGGCTGGAAGTGGACTATTCGTCTTATGTATTCACACAAACTATCAATGTAATCATAGAGAATGTGAGTATGATTGAGATGCAACCAGTGGCGTAGCTAGGACTTTTTCCACGGGGGGCAAAGGTATGAAATTTCCCCAAATTTTTTCCCGGTCAATGTGTATGTATTTCATATAAAAAATGCAAATTTACAAGTATAACAACATTACAATGTCATTATGTAAGTGCGGGGGCTAAAGCTCCCCTAGCACACCCCCTTCGCCGTCATTGCGGTCCCTGTATTCCTGTATTACCTGCATTTTTAATCTTAAAGTAAAACATAGAGCAATTGGAAATAACAGCTCTTAGTATATTATTTTGGTCAACAATACTGGTTTATTTGTATGTACTAACGCAGTGGCGTACCCAGGATTTCTCTGAAGGGGGAGGCATGCAGTATGGTCTAAGAGGAGGGGTGTCCAGAAACTTTTTGACTTTTTCAAGGAGCCTCGATGCAAAATGGTGCAAGATTTGCGACTTTGACAGGAACAGTGTAAAAAGTTGAATCGTGGTGGTTCATGAGGATAAAACTGAAATTTTTTGTCTTAACATGCATTCTTATGCCATTTATGCTACCATACGAAGTAAAACTTGTCATTCAATTTGCACACTTTTAGGAGTCAAAATAAAAGAGCATTGATCTGTATAGGATTTGTGGTATTTCTTGGCCACAAAACGTTATTTTGTCAAAAAGATTATCTAAGCGGAGCGCCACCATTGGTTGGCGCGGAGCGTAGAGAAAATTTCGAAAAATCAGAGCCCTCAGATGGCCGGAAATAGCATTTTCCAGACTTACACGAAGAATCTACCCAGTCACTACCGTCTTTTGTCGTTTGCAAATAAAATCCTTCCTTCAAAATATGTTCGCAAACTGAAAAGTGATCAGAGAGTTAAGGGGTAATCTGACCCCAAAATGTAATTTTTCCCAAAAGACTGAGCGAAACGCCACCATTGGTTGGCGCGGAGCGTAAAAAAAAAAAATCGAAAAAATCATACCCCTCAGATGGTCAAAAATAGCGCATTCATGCTTGTAAAGAGAATCTAAACATGTAGTCTTTATTTTTATCGATGCGCTCAGTGGGAAACAGAGTCTACCTTTTAAAGTAAAAATTGGAACTTGACAGAATTTGCCTATTTGTAGGAATTAAAATATTGGCACCACTGAGGGACGTACTTGCAGAGACAATCGTTCTCCTTTGAAAATTTTTGAAAAATTGGGTGTCCTTATATGCAACCTGCTGCCACACATGCTATCTTTTGAAGTAAAATTTGTGTTATATATAACTACTTATTTTTAAGAACAAAGAAAAAGTGGCATCTGTGAGGGGGCATGACCCATGGTCCCCCTTCGTATGCCACTAAAAGGAGGCCTAACAGTGGCTCGATCACACAGGATATCCTGTTAGAACAGCATTCTGTTAAGTGAAGAAGGCTACAAGGTATACTCATGGACCTGTTTATTGTTACACCCCAAGTGGGCAGAAAGCTTTTTCCCAAACTAGCCTGTAAACCTCCAAGGATAAGGCTTAGTAACAAAATCTTAGTATGCCAATGGATCCCGTTCATTCTAATTTCTAGACTAACTTTAAGTTAATCGTTGGCCATGGATTGTTTCAGCCCCATCCATCGTTATGTACACAGAGTAAAATCGGTATAGCTACTGCTAGCTTGCGGGACAATATAATCAACTCGGTGGAGAGGGGTCTACGTTAGTGACTTGTCAGTTCTCACATCCTTTTACTGAATTCCCAAATTGCACAACGCAGAGACTGTGTGCAAGGGGATAAGTTCGGGTTTACAGCTTTTCAGTGTTATTCGTACTGTATCAACTGTTGTTAAATTCCTGAATAACAGCTTCATGTGCACTGAAATGCACTGATCATAAAAACCGCGCGTATACAAAAGAACATTCAATCTGCTACGCGGCGAGGACATTTCTGTGGAACGCAAGTAGGGTCGGTTCATGGGACAATGACGAAATCTCAAATCTGGGTTGATTTGTTGCATGAAAATATGAATTATGTATGAGAAATGTCTCAGAATTTTTTATTCTAACAAATATTTTGAGAAATTTTTTTTAGAGTAAGAAAATTCATCAAATTTCCCCAAATTATTTTCCGGGGGGGGCAACTTGCCCCCCCTGCCCCCCCCCCCCCCCAGTAGCTACGCCACTGGATGCAACTGCTAATAAAAACATCAATGCGACTGCAAGCGCGTGGAGAATTTGCTTGTACAGCACAAAGGAGTAAAAAGATAGGAGATTGGAAGAGAAAAAAACGAATTAATTTAGTCAGCGTGGCATAAGGTTTAAAAAACTGAGTAATTTAGCCAGAGAGGCAAAGGGTCTAAGAGAAAGAAATCTAGCGAGTGTGGCTTTAAATTTGAGTAAAAAATAAGAAGTGTAAAAGTATCAGAGTGTTAGAACAAACAGGTGCCAAATTTAATAACTGGAAAGGATGTTTCGTTCCTGAAAGCGGAACTTATTTGGCCCTTGTGATATTCTCAAGGATTGTGTACATACTTTATTCGCATTTGGTGTGAAGAATATTTCTTGTTGCGATATGGGCTGGGAAATTTGCTTATTAAGATAAAACAAACAAAAGGCAAGAAATTTCTATCTCGTGTCTTCTATACCTCTAATACTTTAAAACCTTGGTAACTAACGGGTCTATAATTGGACCTATCGACCAACCGTCCAAGATGTAATACATACCCCGTTTCCTATATCTGTATAATTTAAATTTTTACTTGTCATTATTAAAGGAAAAATCCATGACAGAATTATTTTATACACGAATATATACAACCAAGAGAGAGAGAGAGAGAGGAGAGAGAGAGAGTACTTATGAACAATTATAACACAAATTAATTTACACATAAATATATAGAAGTATCATATCCTCAGTTTAGCTGAAGAACAAGTCGCTCAGTCTAGGGAATTTCCCTCAAATCACCCTTCGGTTATATTACCAGATAACTATACACTAGAAAGATGGCAAAAACATGTTGCAGAATTACAGAACAAAAATTAAGAAATGCAAAGCGGATACGGAAATGTGCTGTCAATTTTTGGAAACAAATTGACTGTCTGCAGTTTTTCAGTTTTCTTTATGGATTACTTTTTTTTGTTCTGTCAGTCCGTGACTCTACTTATTTTTTTTTACAGTGCACTTAAAAAATCAACTATCTGTTTATTTTAACAAGGGAATTTCCCTCAGCTCACACTTCAATTGTTCTGAGGATGACAACCTCAAGTTATCCACCATAACCCATGTATAATGAAATTGATCCGAAAACTAAAACCACACACAAGATGAAAAAAAATCTCGCTGTGATGTGGGGTTCGATCCAGTGGCGGAGCTGCCATATGGTCAGGGGGGCGGTCGCCCCCCCCCCCTGACGGACCAAAATCGTCTGTCGGCGCCCTTTTTAGGTTTTAGGGTCTTCGGAACTCACCAGCCAATTCTATATAGTATACTTATAAATGCAATGTGTTTACACGTTAAGGAAAATTCCAAACTTTGAGTTTTCAATTCTTGGTAATGTGCGAAATTTGCGTTTGTGAATTATTCTTTCGTAACTCCGAGCATCTTTTCCAATCGGTTTGCTATGTTGGCCACGAAAGCCTATTTCTAGAGAGAAATTCGTCCAGCTAGCCAGTCCTACAGCTGTCGATCTTTCTACGCGCTAAAGACAGTTTGGTAAAACTGAAGCCAACCAGGGCACCTTTTTAACCAATTGCTGAGTACACATGCCTCCTGCTCCCAGTAGGGTAAATCATCATGCAGCCTCACTGGTTAAAATATTTCGCCCAGAAGTTGGTCAAAAGTTTTACCCAACAGAACATTGCCCAACATGGCTGGCTAAGTTTTGCCAAGGAGTTGATCAAATTTTGTTCACAAATTATTTTGCCCAAATCTTACTACCCATTTAATTTACCGAAATTTTGCCCAAATGCAGGATCTGTGTGTCATAGGCGTAGGAAGCGGTGGGTGTTGGGGGGGGGGGGCTAGAGGACGACAGCCCCCAGTGAAAAACGGGGGACGGAAGTTGCTTCCGCCCAAACTTTCCGGGTTAGAAAACCCAATTATTCATTTGCGTGATTTTCTTAGCTCTTCTTTCTCATGAAATACCGGGTTCTCTTCAATATAAGCGCCATATTTGTAATTAATTTTTTCAAAAAGGCATACTTCTCTGCGCGCTTCTCCCTCCGCAAAGTGCAATTCCTAATGCATAAGCGCTCTCTCATAAATCACTTTGGTACTCTTTTTCAAGCTCTGGAAATGACAAAATCGGAATTTGCCATTTATGACAATAGATCATCAAGTGACAAGGGCAACTTCTGTTCTATTTTTATAAATTTTCTTTCCCGAAATTCCAAATTTTCTCCAATATAACCTCTTGATTTTGAAATAGGCTGTCTGAAAACGACAACAAAGTTTTGGGAACTTTGAAATTTTTTTTTATCGGAGAGCCAGTTTCTTATGCAACAACATCAATGTCCAGCCACTGTGCAATCATTCTCGGATTTTCCAATATAGGAAGTGCAGATTCTTAGTACTCCCGAAACTTTTCGAATTTCTCTACAAGAAACCCAGAATTCGAAACTTTCTGCAATACAAGCTCCACATTCAAAAATATTTGTTTCAAAAGGACAAAAATTTCGGCGCCCTTCGCAAATTACGTCCATAATACAGTGTGTTCACACTTTAAAGAAAACTGGAAATATTTGGGTGCTTTCCCCTTTCTCCCGAAGAAGTCTATTCTTATACTGCTCTTAAGATACTATTTACAAGCATGAGAAATGCCATTTTCGACTGTCTGAGGTGTCCAATTTTTCAAAATTTTCTCTACGCTTCTCGCCAACTGAATGTGGCGCTCCGCTTTGTCTCCTGGAAAAGACTTCAGGCAGGAAATCATTGGCCTACCGTACCCAAATGCTCTTATATACCTTTCATAACTGCCTTTCAACCCTGTCAGTAGAGTAGTCTGTGTAGATGGATTCTTACGGTTATTAAAGTGTTGAAATATTGTCGATGTTCAAGGATGCAGAGGGCCTAGATATACCGAAATTGTTGTCTAGTGTAGCCTCCCATGGTTGTCAAAAACCATATTTTCGCCTTTTTCAGTGGGCAATTTCATTTGAAAAAAAAAAGGATATATATCCCTTTTAGTTTTAAATCGTTCTTCCTGGCAAAAAAAAAATCGAAAAGTTTAGCATAAAAAATGTATACCTTTTGGTCAATAGGGTAGGGTGATTTCCATAGTCCAAAAATTGCTCCTCCTTTCTTTCAGATTGCTTCCTATTCCATTGATCTGTGTGAATACTGATTAGCAATTGGACATAGTTACAGCAGCTTTAAGCTATACCCTGACGAAACAGCTGCATTCATAGTTTGCATGCAAGAGTCTTTTTCTAAAGTCCTCCCAACTCTCTTGCGAAGGGCCGTTCGACGAAACCAAACAATACTCCCAAAAGAACACTGTTTCCGATACAAGATTGACTTTTTCTAAAGTCCTCCCGACTCTCTGACAAAGAGCCGTTTGGCAAAACCGCCAAACTTTGAAACTGCTTACCAAGGGTGCCAAGTCCACTAAAGGGCGGCACTTAACCGACAAGATTGAATGATGGCAGAAAAACTAAATAATGAAGTTTGTAGTTTGAAGCAAGAATCCCAATCGTGAAATTTCTTGTCTCAACTATGTGATAATGAAAACTTTACTTTCTGTACGCCCATTGCTCTTTAGGTAGTTTTTTTTACGTCCTGACTTTTACTGCTATTCTTCCGCTTTTCATTTACAAATCCAGTCTTATTCAACTACGAGGTCTAAATTAATCACCTCTAATTAAAACAAATATCTCAAAAACTTAACTGATTTTACACTTAATATCCGATTGATTATTTACAACTTTTCATGCCTTATATTACCCAGATGTTGGGTTCTTTAAAAGTTGCCCAACATCTTTTACCAAAACTTGGATTTTACGAAATCTTAATTTATCCAACAATGTGGGTACAGTTGTTAACCATTTTATGCCCATGTTGAACATTTTGAATTTTGCTCAACGCCTCTTACCCAACTGTTTTAAAGTTAGTTTACTTCTGTTGAGCTTTCCGCTGGCTCTGAAGGAAATCTCCCTCCCTTGAACAGTTTAAAACTGGTAGTAATGTTCCTAATCAAACCATAATTAAACCTAGGAACAGACTGCAAGTCTGCATGTGAGCCTATACAAATCGGCTAAGGTAGCCATGCAAATGCACACAGTAATGGTATCTGCATTGTACTCTGATTGTGCAAGTGTGCAATCCATATTATGTCTTATTGATCCATCTATCGAAATCGTGAACAGTCAAATAGGATTCACAATTGCTCAAGGCAGAAGCAAAAGTGAAGAAAAAGATATTTAACGATTTAATTTCATTATTGTAAGCGACATATGTAAATTCTTAAAGTTAAGTCAGGTACGGTACCTTTGATTTAAATTGAAAAGTTATTTTCAAATCAGAGTCAAATCAAGCGCATTAAAAGGAATATTTTTTGTAGTACGTAGGCCCACTTTTGCAAAAATGCCACTCTCCGGCTCCTACAACACAGTCAACACTACATGTCATACCAATTTTAAAATATAGGCCTATTGTCTAGTCTACCGATTGTTACAGAAAGGTAAAACCGCTCCCCTTTGGAAATTTTTTTAAAAAAATGGGTGTCCTTACATTTATTTTGGTGCTATTTATGCTGCCTTTCAAAGTAACATTTGGAGTGTTACAAAGTATGCGTATTTTTCGGAATTTAAGAAAAAAAATGGCATCAGTGAGGGGACCTTGGGGAGACAATCCCTTCCCTTTAAATTTTTTTTTTTAGAAATTAGGTGAACCTATATGTGCCACATACACTCTAAAAAATATTTAAACGATTTTGTTTTAAACTTAGGATACTCAAGAAAATGAGTATTTCTACTCGAAATAAGTGAGTACTTCAACTCAATTTGTGCAAAATTTTGAACAAATTCAACCATTTGTGTAAAATTTTGCACAAATTCAGTTGAAGTATTCACTTATTTCGAGTAGAAATGCTCATTTTCGTGGGTTTCCTAATTAGACAAAAGACTTAAAGCCAGGTGACGGCCTACTCGGTTGGTTTTCAACGGAACTGGTCTCTCCGGGGAGTTGTCCTTCCGAAAGCGGGAAATCCCGCTAACCATGAATTCTCTATCTATGAGCTAAATAGTACTTGAAATTCCACCATGTGCCTTACACAAAAACATATTGTACACATAACTGCGCTTCGGAATTAAGCTCGGAATAAAGCCATGTTGAATCAGGGAGTTGAGCATGCATTTGCAGTGGCGTAACTAGCAGGGGGCAGGTGGGCAGGAGCCCCCAGCAAAATGCCTTGCCCCCCGCTTGCCCCCCCCCCATGAAATTCCCAGGTTGAAAAAAAAGCATGCAAAATTTGTATGAGACAAAAAACTCCACAAATATTGCTTGACTATCACAAATTCTTAGTATTTGCACGGAAAATGGTTAGTTTGGGGTTTTGTAAATTAGAAGTACTTCTCCAGAAGTCAAGGGCACGGCCACGGTAACTTGAAAGTTGTATTCGGAACAGGTAGCTGACAAGTTTATTTAGCTCACTGTTCGGATGTAGTACTTACTTACAACAACAGCACATTAGCCGTCGGTCGTTGCCTCATATATGTTTCACAGAGCACTTAGGAGAGTTGTCCATGGGCACTAGGTGCAAAGTAGAACTGACTCAGCACCATAGAGCCAGATATAAGAACTAGATAAAGGGCGGACTCCCCAAAACAGCTGTGATCGCATGGGGACTCGGCTGCCATATTTACGAGTGGCAAAAGCATCTGTACGAACGCAGAGTTTGCATTGAAACACATTCAAATTACACCAATTTTTGTGCCGTGACGCTTTAAAAATGAGTGAAGATATTGAACAGTAGTTACTGAAATCTTCTTGCTTTTGTTCCTACTAACATATTTTTTCTTAACCTAGAAACAGCCCCAGCTTTTTTAGTTCTTTATTGAAAAAAAGTTAAGACCAAAATAAGAGAGTAAAAGCAAACACTTAATTTTAAAAGCAAAAAAAAAAATTGTTAAGGACAGGTCCCCATACAATAGCATTTTTGATAGAAAAAACGGCAAATCGTGATTCTGATTAGGCATAAATCAAACTTAATACAAATAAAAAACATGAGTCATTTAATTGAGAAAATTTGCATTTGCTTTTCCTAACATGTGTATGATTAGTTAACCATAGTTCATGTAAAGGTTTCAGGTTTTCACAGTTTAAATTAAGAAATGGTTTGACTTTTACCACAGGTACAAAGCAATGAAAAGGGCAACTTATGCAATAAACGGAGAAACAAGCAACGCTTTTTCACAGTGGAGCGCCTTTTCGACCAATCTACTAAGACTCTAGCAGGTCCCTCTTTGGCATGTAGCAAGCATTCACAGTGGAAGTGTAAATTTCCAAACCTGTGTTTCAAAAATTAAGGCATATTTTGCTGGAATTCACAGGGCCAATGACACTGGGAAGTGCAATTTCCGACAAATCTGAGAGGCATTTTTGTCCAAAATTTTCTCTGTACGCTACGCGCCAACTGATGGTGGCGCTCCGCTTAGATAGTGTTATTCCTGCTTGCCCTCCTCAGCCCCTCCCACAAAATAAAAAAAGTGTGGTTACGCCACTGATTTATAGCCTTTACTTAGACAGACACGGTTTAGGCAGCTTTAAATAAGAACGTGTTTTTCGAAAGAGTTTCAAACTTTTTCATAAATTTTGAAATGACCTGTCGTCACTAGAAAATGCAATAAAATCTATATGCCGGATTTTGGATGACGTCACAGATTACCCTTGTCGCAACTTCGATTGCGAACCGATTCGATACACTATCGATGATGTCACATCATTCATAGAGTATAGAAAACGTTTGCGTTATCGACGGTGCATTAAATCAGTTCGTAATCGACGTTAAGACAATGGTATTTTGTGACGTCATCCAGAATCCAGCATAATTTTTATTGCATTTTCGCGAAACGACAGGTTATCTTTAGGCACTATCTATAAGTACTTTTAATGTCATGATTTATCAAGTTATGAAAGATTTCAGCCATAAGTCACAAAAACCCCTATGTTTTTCACTTTTGTGAAACACATAGAATCACTTAAAAAAATAGTTTTCGTATGGGAAAGAGGAACCAAATATAAACAGTGTGATGAAACTTCAAATCGGACCTTTATTTTTCGAGATATCAGTAACTGAAGCAGGGGTGGCGTTAGCGGGGGGTGGGGGGGGCTGGGGCCATGGCCCCCGTCGGGGAAGGTCGGCGATTTTGTCGGGGAGGCCTAAAAAATAAAAAAATAATAAATAAAAGAAAAAAAGGACTGTAACTACTGGATGGGTGAACATATTTTTTTTGTTTTGAAGTGCTTTTTTAATAGGCCTACATATCGGAATCGATTTTCAATCACATCTTCTTTGCTCGGTTAATCCTCATTTCATGTTCCTTGTCCTATCTCCTCCCCCGTCGTGGAAGGACGGCAATTTCCTTAGGGGAGGCCTTAAAATGAACGTAAAGGACTGAAGTTACTGAAAGGATGATCATGAACTTTTTTTTCTTTTTTAACTATTTAATTCTTTTGTAACGGTATTTTAATGCCTATCTGAATCTATTTTAATCACTTCTTACTAGCTCTGTTATCCTTCATCCCATTTTCAATCTTCAAGGTCATGCCCCATCGGGGATGGCTGCCCTTCCCCCTGTTGTTGAGAACACCCAATTTCATTGGGGAGCCTTCATCTGCATGCCCACGTTAAACTGATAAAAGTTGCGGTTCTTACAAACTTCAGTCATCCGGACTGTCTTCTTGATTTTGCTCACTGGAAGACCATATTCTTGAAGGAAACTCACAATTCTTAATTTCCCTGACAAAAAACAAACGAGAGGTTGTTCATGTACATGCAGTGCCCAATGTTCTGCCACCTAGCCCGCCCCTGCAGCCGAATTCTAGTAACGGACAGGTTTTTTCAGCTACAAATAGGATGACGATAAACAGTAGTGTGAAAATGTCTCACAAGAAGTCTGACTGAAAATTCATTTGAAGCCACCTTGTAACATGACATATTTTCAAAAATTCAAATATATAGGAAGAAAAATCATTTATAGTCTGGAGTTCGGGAAGTCACGTAGAAAATTTCATCTTTTTAGCGGGTCTTGCAATGGACTACAACGACGATTCCGATTCCCCCGAAAAGATACAAGAACATTACATCTAATTAATTGCAGCAGTACCCTTTTATCTGGTAATTTTCTGATCACTTAGCAAGTTCTGTTTTTTCTATTGAACTGAAACTTTCATTTTAAAGGAAAACTCAAAACAACGACTGCTTCATTTCTTGTTACAAGTCTGGGAAATGCCTGTTCCTACTGTCTGGGGGATTAGATTTTTTAACAATTTTCTGTACGCTCCGCTCCAACTGATGGTGACGCTCCGCTTAGATAGAGTGTTTTGGTCGAACAGATTACTTTACAGAACATTGTAAGCTTGCAAATTGTTCTTCGTTTTGGGACAATATTATGAAGTGAAAATTTTATTGCGAAAGAAAGCTCAAAATAATAACTGATTTTCTTTTTAGGTACGAGACCGGGAAATGCCTTATCCTGCTGTCTGGAAGTTTTTAATTTTAAAAAAATTTCTGTGCTCTGCACTTTGATAGTCGTTCGGGAAAAATTACATTTTTCGGACAAAAGAGACAATTCTGCCCTTCCGAAACTGAAACGTTCCCGCATGTCTATGTCAATATATAAAATTTAAAACTTCAAACATGTGGGAAGCCAAACTATTTCCGCGGGAGTATTTTCCCAATATGGTCCGAGGGCCTTAATCTGCATGAAGATATTCAGTAAACCCAACCAAACTACAGATATCACCCTACTTGACTTTCTTGTAAGAAGTTTAGATTCTTTCATAAAACCCTCAAATCTGTCATAAAATAACAATAAAGTTTTCTCCAGTATAAGCTTCAGATTGTTAAAAGTGGCAAAACTTTCCAGTTTCGATGGATGCTCCGTACAATAACTAACCAAAGCCAACTCTGTTAATCACCCCAATATTCTACCTAATTTTGCTCTTGAAAGTCATTTATCATTTAATAAAAAAAGCAGATATTTCAAAATAACCGTACCCCCAAACCAAATTTTCTTCAACTAAATTCCAAAATTTCTCCAATAAAATAAGCTCTTAATTTTCAAATCTTCGTTCAATAAAGGAAAAACCTTTTCGGGCAACCTATTCTCGTGTTGAAGCCTTAGTACGTAGGCCTAGTACGATTAAATGCGTAACCCCAAAATATTTACAGCTGTCGCCTATATGACGTTTTTGATTTTTCCCATATGGGGGACGGATCCTTCAATAAACATCCCAACTTTTAATGGTCCTCACAAAAGTAAAATTTCTCTAAAAAATTCTAAATTTTGTCCTCAAAATAAACTCCAGATTTTTAAGTTTTTGTTGAAAAGAAGGCCAAAAATTTCGCGCGCTGCGTGCGCCTCAAAATGTCACGTCACGTCCCGCCTGGACTAACTTAAAGCCTTTGTCGGGGCCTTGAAATGCTGGCCCCCCTGTCGGGGAAATCCTGGCGCCACCCCTGAATTGAAGTCATTAGATATGTGTTCCAACGTGATTATAGGTCAGCAGAGGTTGAATTACTTCCCCACATTGACAAGGAATACTTTGTTTCCATCTCTCTCCATTTTATTGTCAATAAGGAAGCAAGCAGACGCGATGTGATGGATTCACATTGTGATTGCCAATGTTTTGGTTTCCCTTATTTTCTGACATAACTTTCATGCAACTCAATTCTGACATATTAAATCCATAAGAACATTGAGCAAAAAAACCCTTTCATTTGCTTTTTAGGACTAGGACAACCTTAAATAAGATAAAAAAGGATGAAAAATAATGAGAAAAAAACATTGGCCACCAATGTGAATCCATGACATTACATCTGCTTGCTTCAAATTCACTTTTTGTCGAAAAAGTCAACTTCAATTGTCAATATCTTGAGAACCGAACATGTGAAATGAATGGAACTTACCAGCCTTGTTTACAATATGTACCTCCTTAACATATCAAACACAGTTTAGAGAATGTCGTTCCTTAAAAGTGGACGAAATGACTTTGCAAATAGCGCAACGATTAGATGACAATAGACAATAGATGGTCACTGGACCATGTAATCTGCAACAATGTTGCTTTTTGTCAGTTGTGTATCAAGCAAGGACTTCAAGGCCAGTATAAATCACAGTATAAATCCAAGTTTCAAGGGAGTGAATTCTCTAACGATAAATTTTGTTCGGGACCATTACCTTTTAGTTTAGGTACGCTTAGGAGTTCGAGTTTTCTGTGAAGTTAAAACATGCGGCCCTTCGACCCAAAGGACTGCACAAATTTTTCCATTCCCCCGCGGGTCTTGGAGGTCCCTCCATCCATTCCTTGTTGGTCTATGACAATAAACATATAGGCCCGAAGCCAGACAAGGAACCGAAGGAGGTCAAAACCTTTCTAGAGGGGTGAAAATATTCCAGGGGGGCAAGTGAGTCAATGATAAACTTCAAAGTTTTAAGGGGGCGAAAAAATTTTGGTGGTGGCTTTGCCCCCTGGCTGCCTTGGCTACGAGCTTGTAAACATAACAATACACGCAGTGGTTCTTTAAAAATTTGTATGCATGTTGGAGTAAAGTCCTTGTATACGGGGCCATGGAGATGGAGCTCTGGTATTCGATGCTTTCATATAGGCCTACTTCAAAGAGACCGAAAATATGCGATCAATTTCACGGTTTTGGTCAGCTGGTATAAGCTTCACAAGAACAGATTTGGGGAGTGCTGAGTTTTTAGTTCGTAATGCCACAGTCTTTCTGCTATTCTTATGTTAATGTATTCATTTGCATGTTATGTTATTCATTTGATATAAAAGCCACGCCTGCATACAAACAGTGCATTACAGTAATAAACTCTGAGTTGTACGTTTGCCGTTGCGTTTGCCATTATTATTTATTTTTATGTGTCTTGGTTTGTTCCCGGGGATCGACACTACAACTGGCGACGAAGATGGGATAGGCTTTTCAGTAAAGGCTTAAAAAGGAGTTCTAACCCGGGTAAAAGAAGACGGCAACCAAAATTCAATGAAGTTTGAACTGTTAATCGTATTTCTACGTCTGACGCTGTTTGAAAAACCAGCTATGGCATCGTCTGAGCTAAGTCAGTTGAAGGCCTCAGTGGCGTAGCTACTGGGGGGGGGGGGCAGGGGGGGGCAGGGGGGGCAAGTTGCCCCCCCTGGAAAATATTTTGGGGAAATTTGATGAAATTGGGGAAATTTGATGAATTTACATATTCTAACAAAAATTTCGCAAAATTTTTGTTAGAATAAGAAATTGTGAGACATTTCTCATACATAATTCGTATTTTCATGCAAAAAATTAACCCAGATTTCGTCAGTGTCGCATGAACCGTCCCTGCTCGCGTTCCACAGAAATGTCCTCGCCGCGTTGCAGATTGAATGTACGCGCGGGTGTTATAACCAGTGCATTTGAGTGCACAGGAAGCTGTTATTGAATTTTATTTAATTTAAGAACAGCTGATACAGTACAAACACTGAAAGGCTGTAAACCTGAACTTATCCCCTTGTACACAGTTTCTGCGTTGTACACTTTGGGAATTCAGTAAAAGGATGTGAAAACTGACAAGTCACTATCTTAGACCCCCACCCCCCCCCCCCCGAGGTTATTATATTGTCCTACAAGCTAGTAGTAGCTATACCTATTTTACTCTATGTACATAACGATGGATGAGGCTGAAACAATCCATGGCCAACGATAAACTTAAAGTTAGTCTAGAAATTAGAATGAACGGGACCCATTGGCATACTTAGATTTTGTTACTTAGCCTAATCCATGGAAGCTTACAGGCTAGTTCGGGAAAATAGCTTTCTGCTCACTTGGGATGTAACAATAGACGGGTCCATGAGTACCTTGTAGCCTTCTACACTTAACAGACTGCTGTTCTAACACTATATCCTGTGTGATCGAGCCACTATTAGGCCTCCTTTTAGTGGCGTACGAAGGGGGGCCATTGGGCCATGCCCCCTCACTTATGCCATTTTCTCTTTGTTCTTAAAAATACGTAGTCAAACTTTAATAACACAGATTTTTAATTCAAAAGATAGCGTATGTGGCACCAAATTGCATATAAGGACATCCAAATTTTCAAAAATTTCCAAAGGGAAAGGAGTGTCTCTGCAAGGTCCTTCAGTGATGCCAATTTTTTTAATTCCTACAAACAGGCAAATTCTGTCAAATTCCATTTTTTACTTAAAAAGGCAGACTCTGTATACCACTGGTGGCATCGATAAAAATAAAGACTACATGTTCAGATTCTCTTTACAAGCATGGATACGCTCTTTTTGACCATCTGAGGGGTCTGATTCTTCAAACTTTTCTTTACGCTCCGCGCCATCTAGTGGTGGCGCTTCGGTCAGTCTTTTGGGCAAAGTTATATTTTGGAGATCAAATTAGCTCTCACTCTCTGATCACTTTGCAGTATGTGAAAATATTTTGAAGGGAGTCTTTTATTGCAACCGACAAAAGAAGGTAGCGACTGGTTAGATTCTTCGTATAGGTCTGGAAAATGCTATTTCCGGCCATCTGAGGGGTCAGATTCTTCAAAATTTTCTCTACGCTCCGCGCCAACTAATGGTGGCGCTCCGCTTAGATAATCTTTATGACAAAATAAGGCTTTGTGGCCAAGAAAAAGCACAAATCCTATACAAGTCAGTGCTGTTTTATTTTGACTCCTAAAAGTGTGCGAATTTAATGACAAGTTTTAGTTTATAAGGTAGCATAAACGGCATAAAGAATGCATATAAAGACACAAATGTTTTAGTTTTATCCTCATGAACCACCATGATTCAACCTTTAATACTGTTCGTCAAGTCGAAAATCTTGCGCCATTTTGCATCTAGGCTCCTTGAAAACGTCAAAAAATTTCCGGACAGCCCTCCCCTTAGACCATACTGCATGCCCCCCCCCCCCCTTCAGAGAAATCCTGCCTTCGCCACTGCGTTAGTATATACAAATAAACCAGATATTGTTGACCAAAATAATAAACTAAGAGTTGTTATTTCCAATTGTTCTATGTTATAGATTAAAATGCAGGTAATATGACACAATGTTAATTATGGTAATGTGGTTATACTTGTAAATTTGCATATTTTATATGAAATACATACACATTGACCGGGAAAAATTTTGGGGAAATTTCATACCTTTGCCCCCCCTGGAAAAAATCCTAGCTACGCCACTGATGAAATCCCTTGCTAGAATGCACGTGTATTGGCCAGGGCTAGACTTGCAGATTGAACATTTAGTAGAATCTTGTAGTAGTTGTCAATCAGTTCAACCTGCCCCGCCCAAAAGCTATGTCAACTGGGATTGGCCTAACATGCCATGGTACCGCATTCATATTGATTTTGCAGGTCCTTTTCTAGGCAATATGTATTTGATCGTTGTTGACGCTCATTCTAAGTGGCCTGAAGTCATTTTGATGAAGTCAACTACGGCATCAAAGACTATTACAGAGTTAAGAACAATGTTTGCACGTTATGGGTTGCCGAGGGAGATCGTATCAGATAATGGTCCACAATTTATAGCAGAGGAATTTCATAATTTTTGTAAACTTGGTATGGTATTCATCACATCAAAACAGCTGTTAAGCACCCTGCGTCTAATGGTGAAGCTGAAAGATTCCTTCGTACTTTTAAAGAGGCTATGAAGAAAGTTAAATTTGATAGTGCTCCACTTCAGACGAAACTTGATCGAATTTTGCTTTCATATAGAACTACTCCCCACTCCCTTACAAGAGAGACACCAGCAAGATTATTCTTTGGGAGAGAATTTCAAACTAGGTTGTCCTTATTGAAACCTAAATTTGGTGCTTCAATTTCCAGGAAGCAGGCACTCGATGTTAATTCACCTCCTCGTTCTGTTTCTCTGGGGGACGAGGTTATGGTATTAGATTTTAGAGCATCCACAGGTAAATGGGCTCATGGTACTGTTACAAAGGTTTTGGGTCCGGTGACGTATATGGTTCAAGTTGAAAACCAAATGTGGAAGCGCCATATTGATCAAATTAGAGCAAAGCCTCATACTGCACATTCAGAAACGTTTCGTGAGAATTTTAGAACCCCTGAGGAAAGTCAAGGATCTGAACCTGCTGTTGACTTTGACGAGCTTATCAAAGGTAAACCGATTGAAAGTGCCCCCGAAAGCACACTTTCCGAGAAAATAAAATCACCTGTTAAAACTGTTCCTGAGAGTAATGTCACAGAAAAATTTGAGCCACCAGGTGAAATAGTTTCCGAAAGTAATCAAAACAAAGAGCTAAGCTCGTCGTTGCCAGTTGTAGGGTCATCTCCCGAGAACAAATCAGAACCATTAATTTTAAGACGACCTACCAGAAATCGTAAGCAACGTATTCCTTTCGATGCAAACAATTAAATATTTTGTAAGAAGAAATAAGTTTAAAACAAAATAAGATAAAAATATGTAAAATGAAGATTTGATAAAAATTGAATGAAGGAAAAAGGGGTTACTAATTTAAAGAAGGAGGAGTGCTGAGTATTTAGTTCGTAATGCCACAGTTCTTTCTGCTATTCTTATGTTAATGTATTCATTTGCATGTTATGTTATTCATTTGATATAAAAGCCACGCCTGCATACAAACAGTGCATTACAGTAATAAACTCCGAGTTGTACATTTGCCGTTGCGTTTGCCATTATTATTTATTTTTATGTGTCTTGGTTTGTTCCCGGGGACCGACACTACAGGGAGCAGCCGTTTGTTTTCAGTTATTACAATCACAACAGTTTCTTTTATTTTCAACGTGATTTCCCTGTAAATTTTTCGGTTGCACTTTTGCTGAAATTGAGCGTTTACCTTGAAAATGAATTTTCTTGCCCCTGTAGTAACATTTCTCTTTGGACAGTATATCCTACTCTCTTATGAGCAAAACCTATTCAGTAAAATTGTCAAGTTTTAAAGCCCCCCTCGGTTTTGAATTCTATGGTAGGAAAAGGTTTAAGAACATCATGAGTAAGACTAATTCGACACATGTATCGATATGAAGGTAAAGACGTTAGTACATTTTCAGTTATTCAAATTTTATAAACTGAGGGTGCTTGTCAATAACACTATACCTACTACTCCATGTTTCGTCCAGTGCTAGTTTTAGTGGCTACGCACCTCCGTACATCCTAATTGTCGGGATAACCAATCTTGCAAATTCAACACGTGTTCCCAAATTTTAGTTTCACATGAAAATTTCGTGAAATCCTTCTTTCTTAATCCATCCATAACATCTCAAGTGTGGTTTTGTGTACCGTAGTGGATTGTGTCTAAAGGTGTCTTTTGGGTGTAAAACCTTTCACTTTAACCTGCCTAAAATTAGGACTGAGACTCCTTTTTTGTTCGAGTTAAGAACACACTTGGTGTTGCATGCTCGTACTGGCGAAAACAAGGGTACGCCTTACTCTACGTGATGATCTCGGTTTGTGTATCCCATGTTGTGCTCTACAATTCCATTCGGCAACGAAATTGGGAAAACAAGTTGAGGGCGTATATACAATAGTCAGGACTCCGTACGAATGCTGTGTTTTGTCAATTAATACTATGGTCTAGTACGGAATCGGACAACGGAGGTAGGGAGAAAACGCAAATCGATTTCCTCTGTATCATGAATCCCAACCAAATAGAAGAGGGCGTACTTCAAGATCGTTTTGTTACAGCAATGGTCGAGTCTCAATGCTCCTAGCAAACAGATCCTTTTAGACAAGAATAATGTTATTGGTTCCGTTTATTCTACCGTTTATAGAAAAAAAAAAACAAGAAAATCATGAGAAATACAGGGGAAAAAGTTTTTACACATTTAGGCCTACAGCAAAGAGAAACCGGACATGTTTATAAAAACTATTCCAGGTAACGAAAAAGAGCAATGTATTCGAAAAAAGGTGTAAGCTAGCCTTTTTGCTTGAGTACGGTACTCATTTCGAGAGCCATCATGCTAACGATAGTCCATTCCTTGCAAAATACGGTGAAGAAAAGTTTAGAAAAGTCCCAGCGAGACCATCTGCTTAGTAGCTTACCCTATAGACTTGGCGCCCCTATGGGCTGGGGTTGTAGAATATGACCACGGTATTTCCCGCCTGTCGTAAGAGGCCGCTAAACAGCTAAAGGGTAACCAAATTGAACTTGAAACATACTGAAGAATAAATTCAAACTTTTGAACTTTTTATCTCGTGACTGACACTATATAACACATTCTGTCGATGGGGGGGGGGGGGGATATCCCGGTGTCAATTTCATAAGGTCTCAAATAAATGAGAATAATTTTTTATCACACTCCCTTTAAACCCCACATTATAGCTTGTTCATAACGCAAGGTAACTCTGTTTGAAGATCTTTGTCAATAACAGATTCCTAGTTGCTCCAAGATTGCAAAATTTTATGTGAAATCTTCTAAAATCTTTTGTTGTTCCGCGCGCTTGCAGTCTCATTGATGTTCTTTTTTCATTTGCATATCAAACATACATTATTCATCGGTCTCTATGATTATGTCGATTGTTCGTGTGCATAGGGCATCAGGTGTGATTATTAAGGAGCACAATATTTAGGAATATGAAGAAGATGAATCGTCCCCTACTATGTTTTTATGAAATCTGAGGTCTTTAGTGAATGACAAGCTTGGCAGGCTGAAATTGGCAAACGCATTTTAAGAAAACTGAAAATGTCTTGGTGCACAGTCTGCATGCAAATTTTTTAGAAAAATGTATGATTTCTAATGCAAAATTTCGACACGCTCACATCATTCATTGTATAGCGATTCGACCATTTCGTATTTAGACCGTTATCAGAGAAGTAAAATCACACTGACGTTTGCTAGATAAGAGACATCAATCTGGAATAAGAAGTACACCTTCTCCTCTGTCTGCAAATAGTGTATGATTTTAATGCTTTTTTGTATCAACAATCTTACACTGGTAGGTCTATGCAAGGATGTCTCAGTAGCACCGTACCAGTGGTTACCATTCCCCCGCCCCTCGATCTGTGATTTTCCCGTAGTAGATTGAAATGCGCTTTTGATCAAGTCATGGATTTATTTTACCTTCTTTTCATTGAAAATGGTTCCTTACTACTTTGCACAAATCTTTCGCAAACTATGACAATTTTCGTTGTGATACTAATTACTTATAGAGTACACCCGGTATTTAAATTGACCGTATAGTCTGTTGAAATAATTACCCACACTTTCAAGATCATGTTTTGAAAACTTTGGGGTTTCCTAGTAACTCAAAATATTGAAACATTTAGCACCATTTTGCATATGGGCCCCTTCTGTAAACACCCAGAGGCGTAGCTACAGGGGGCAGGCGGCTCTGAAAAATAAAGAATTCGGAAATTTGCTATGTGTGAAAGCAGTGTACTGTGTGGTTTTGACAACTCATAAAGTTCCGAAATCTCCCCATTAAAAGCTCCATATTCTTCATTATTTGTCTCAAAGAAGCAAAATTTTCCGCGCTTCGCTCGCCACAAATTGCGATTCATAAGAAGAAGTGCTTGCTCAAACCTTGAGTAAAATTTTCTGAGCTCTGAACTTTGTAAGAGAAAAGGCGGAAATTTGCTATATGTGACACCAGATCATCAACAGATCAATTGACACCAGTAACTGCAGTGCTATTTTCATGAATTTTCTTTCATAAAATTCACAATTTTCTCCAACATAAGCTCTTGACCCAAAAAATTTCGTCGGAGAGCCTCATTTCGTAGGGGTTGGATAACATTATATAGCAACAACAATCTTTGGTCACCGTTCAATCTCAGATTTGCCAAATTCTTCAGTAATCCCCCAACTTTTCAAATTTTCTTATAAGAACCCCAGAATCCAAGCTTTTCTGCAATACAAGCTCCATATTTTGAAATATTTGAAAAATGGCAAAAATTTCAAAAAAATTTAAAACAAGGAAAAAAAAATTCAGCGCGTCGCGCCCCGCAAATTACGGTCCTAGTACTTTGGTGTTCACACTCGTAAAATCTGGATGCTTGCCGCCCCCCTCTCGGAAAAATGTCTAGCTACGCCGGTGTACACACCTTACCAGGATGTCCCCCCACTTTGAAAAAAATCGACGCCTCTGTTACCAACCATTTCCTTGTTTAAATAACGGAGAAAGGCTGGTTAAAGTTAGCCATAAAAATTTTAATATTTTACCAAAATTCAAAATTATTCATCGGTTTTACCAATGTAATGTTAATATTGACCCGTATTTTCTGGTCATTTTAACCAGAGAAAGGTAGATAAATCTGTGACCACCATATTGGTTACACCTAACCAATGTGTTTTTAGAGTGCACCCACAGACAGCTTGTATCAGACCACGAGTGTCCGATAAAAGCTTTCTGTCGCGATGTGACGTCTCAAATTAATTAGTTAGCATTTCATTTTCGCAGTTCTCTGATACAAATCATATATTACACAATTTCTCAAATTTAAGTTCTTTCTGATCAGAGATTGAGAAGATATTTACTGCAAGCAAAAAAAAAAAAAAAAAATCGGATCGTAATCCAATCCGAATTCGTTGTAGTGTGGTCGCGGCTTTATCCTTTTATTTTTGCTTTTTCCTTCCCATTTCCTTGTTCTGCTTTCCTCATCGTCTCTTCGTATTTTTCTCCTTTCCTCTTCGTTCCCTTTCTCTCCCCCATTTCTTTCAGTCTTTTATCTCACTCTCATTTACCATCCCCCCAGGCAGTTCTCTCCTGGAAACCCGTCTTTTAGTTTTTGATTTTAGAAACCTAACAGGGCAGTGCTTTAAAGTATCTGCGGTTATCCTATTCCTCAGCACAAACTTGCTACCTTTCTAATTACAAGACAGAATACCCGTTCAGAACGTCAAAACTTGAAATAAGAGACTGCATTATTGCATACGTAGTATCATCATGCTACCTCTTACCTATTTTTTAATTATACAATGAATGCACACTCTATCTGGTTGAAACGTAACTGTACTCTACTGTAGGTCTTACCGTCTTTCGTCAGAAACTTGCCCAACACAAATTGCCAAAACACACAGTTCAGAAACAAAGATCTTAGAATGACACCATACACGGAAATTTGTCAGTATAACAGATAGTTATTGTTACCAGATGACCCTCGAAAAAGAGTAAATGAGCAAACGGGTGGTTTAGGTGATACTTCGCATATTATCTTTACCTGCTATAATTTTTGAGCCCTTGAGACTTGGTGTTCTTCCATTTAGCGTTTAATTTCCAAATACTCCTTTTTCGTGTTGTTGCAGACAAAAACAGGTACGGGTGCACTGTCCCTGTCTAAACGGCTCTGTTTCCTAATAGCATTGAGACTCGTCCATTAATATTGAGGATGTATGCAGTACATTACATGCTGTAACAAGCCGTTCTTGAAGTACGCCCTTTTCTTTTTGTTGGACTGATGGTGCAGAAAATCGATTTGCGTTTTCTCCCTACCGCGCCGTTCTCGGCTTCCGTAGTCTAGTCTTAGGCAAGACTATGGGACGTACGGAGTATGTGCCCTGTCAAAACGTCTATAAATAGATGTTGCGACTTGGGGAAAATTCCGACAGTACGTGAATATACCTTTATTATTGGTTCCCGAATTCAGATATTTGCATATTGCACTGAAGCTAATATAGGCCTGTGATAAAACAACATAGGGCCTATTAACAGGGAGTAGCAACTCCCTGATATTACTGTGCACATTGTACCGACTTAATTCGATGTTGAAAACGGAGTCACTCAACAGTTGCATCTAAATCATTAGGCTTAGCAGGGAGATACTACAAAGTGGAGAATATTCGCCAAGACAGAAGGGCGAATGAAATAGTTTTTCTGTAGACCTACCGTGTAGAGGAGGTAAGTATCAAATGCATCGGTCTTACATTTACCTTTAAAGAAAGGCAGTGTCGTATATCATCTTTTTAATTACATTTTGGGGATGCAGAAGTAATACACTTCGGCTGAACACGGAATAGACGTTAGGCAAATCTCTTCCGGGAGGGGGGAGGGTCGATCCTGGGGTCAGGGGCTGGCATGATCGCCCCATCAATGGAAATATTGGGAGGGGCAAACATATCGCTTTGCCCCCTAATAATTCGGACAGATTTAAAAAACAACAACAGAATAAACAAAATATAAAATTGTGGTATACAGATGACTGTATGGCTTCGAAGAAACGTCAATTTGAGACAACATTTTAAAGTCACTAATAATATTGCATTTATAATGCGCCATTTATCTATCTTTTGTGTGCATTCGTGTCAATGTAAGTGTGTATGCATGTTTGTTTCTGCGTGTATAGATGTGCGATGGTGCTCGAGTGGGTGGATTGTTAATAGATGAGTCCGGTCACGGACATGATCTGCGTTTCTGGCTGTTGGAAAATTTTTGCCCCCAGTTTGCAAACAAGATCTACGCCCTGACCTATTCCGTTGACAACTGCTGTAGCTACACTGAGAGAGGGGAGGAATCGGCCAGGGTTCGGCGCCAGCCTCCGGAGTACTGTTATTTGAATGGTGTCAAAACAAAGAGAGGAGTGATCAGCGACGCCACTCTAGCGAAGGGCAACAGCGAAAAGATCACAATTTTGTTATTTCTCTTCAAAGTATCTTTCATAATAGTCAGGACTTCAGTAAATTGCATATTCAAGGTTAATCAAGCAGTACCTCCTAGTACATTTCACATTTGAGGAGAAAAAAATATTGTCACATGATTCTAGAGACCCTTGAAAGAGCCAATCAAGAGCAAACAGGATAGCAAACTACACTACTCCAAGTTGGGGTGACCGCATTTCCCCTTATTTGAACATCTTCGGAAGTCAAATTTTTCTTGACATATCACACCCTCTAGATAATGTAACCTAATATAGTTCTACCTTTCGGGGACTATACTGTTTTTAAATTTTGCCACGATTATCGATGATAAGGCCTACAAAACAGAGGGGAGCGAGTTGTCACGGTATCAAATTTAATAGAAAACCTGTCTGTTGAGAAAATGTACTACTTTCAATCTAGTTCGAATGAGTCAAATTTGGTTTGTCAGGGCTGATGGCACTCAGTCCTCGGCCCAATATTTTTTTCTTTCCCTCGCGCCTGTGGCCTATTATATGACGTGTGTATATAGAGACGTGTGTATATAGAGATGCTAGGGCCATGGGTTTCAACAGACATTTGAAAGGGGCGTATTTTGTTTGAAGTTTTATTTTGTATGAACCTTAAGTCATTGACACGTTATTATGGTTACAGAGCCATGCTCGATCGTATAGAGAAACCACTACGACACGTGGTCCATACAGGTGAGTCCCGGTGACTCTGATAGTAAGGCATTCCAAATGCCTATATACCCAGGTAGCAAAACTATATGAACCCCATGTAGGTAAACCCATATGCAGAAAGACAGTCAAATCATGAGTCCACAAACCAGTGCGCTGTGTCCTCTAATCTCGCGCCCAGAAGATGACAATGAGGATAAACGTTAAACATTTTCTAACAAAACCTAAAAATGGTAACTTATAACCGCTTTCAATATTATTCAGGGTTTGACTGTGCTATGTTCACCTATTATTATGAAAATTCACTCAGTAAATACAAGTGTTCATGACACACAGAGTAGACACGTTTCCTCATATTGTAAAGCCGAAAATGCTAACTGATCGCCTCAACCTACTTACAATAGACCTTGTTCATGTGACGTCATAAACAGACAAGTACGTCCTTGTAGAGGGAAGCGCGTATCATCACAACTGATGTGTGTATATACCTTATGCACATGATGTCATAATGCAAAGAGCACACCATTCTTTGGAAGAATAACAAACCAAAATCTGCCAACTTGTGAAGCTAAGTGTTTGTAACTAGATCTGCATCACAAGGCCAGGATAATATGGCAAACCGTTTTAACATTTATCTCTTTTAAGTAAAATTCAGTTCTTTATAACATGTCACTGAAGAAGATTTAATTCCACGTAAATGAAATGCATTTCACTCAAATGGAATTAATTCCACCGAAATATCATGCAATTCTCCTTTGTGGAATTCAATTCCACTTTGGTGAAATGAATTACATTTTACTTAAGTGGAATTGTGAATTCAATTCCACTGCGAAATGTATTCCACTTAAGTGGAGTACATATTAATTTAGTGGAATTTTATTCCACAAATGTGAAATGCACTTACCTTAGTAAAATTACAAGATAAATGTTAAAACGGATTGCACATGACGTTCTCGCCTTGCATTTTGGCATATTGGTCGTCGCTGATCATTGGCAATGACGTGGTGCATGACCTCTATAGAAGAGTACGACCCTGCAATCAAGAAGTTGTGAGAAAGCGATAGCATGCATCAGCCTTAATTTATTTTAGTAATAATTTTGATTACCAATGATATAGATGGCTGCAAACAATCCAAAACCCCAAAATATGTCAATTTGCTCAGGTTTTGAATGCAATACAATTATTCGTGGTCATGGTGCACTACACTACAGGTAGACAAACGAAATTAGAAAATGGATTTACTGAACAACCAGAAATGTGTGTAGCCTACAAGAATACGCTCATAGGCTCACCTCGCGCGCGTGAACGTCTTCCTCATAGGAATAGGGTGCTTTATTACTAACTATTAAGAGTGACTTAAGGTGACCCCAATGCGTGAGGAGTGCTTTTTTGCTTGGCTCGCTCTTGCTATCTGACGAAAACGTACCACCATGCTTTGATCCTCAAACGTACCCAAAACAATTTAGAGGGACACATACCTAGCTGCTAGCATTCCCCCAATTTACATCATTGGCATTTTAGAAACTGTTTGGTCAAATCCAATATCAATATCAGTAAAAAACACCCTCGTGCATCGCCTTTACGATAGGAAGGCCATTCTATTTAATAGAAATCAAATCGTTTTTTCAAGGCCATTCTGTTTTAGTCGTTTTATTTACATATGTGATTTTGAAAAGTTCCTCACATAAGTATTGATGGGAAAAGTAGCATACGATATGGCTCATAATTATTTGTCCATTAGGAGTCATGGTTGACGTTTGTACAATTGTAACACTGGAACTAATGGATTTTTCCATCTGAATGTAAACTATGTGCATTTTGTTGCCGTTTGAAGGTTATTATAAGAGCGACCTGGTTCTAATCACTATAGATATTCACCTGGTATTTACGATCAGTGCAAAATTGATTTGTATATATTTTACAAAGAGTGCGTGTTTCACCCCATTTACAGCCCATACCTAGCATATTTGTTGTCATCATTGTTCTTTCCGTTAAACCGTTACAAGTCAGGAAACTACAAATTCAAAATTTGCACTTTCTCTGATACTATTGCGTATGAAACTTGACTCATTATGCTTACTATAAGCATTTTTATGTGGCAGTGACCCGCTAACACTCTCATTACGTTATCTGTGTCAACTCAATAAGCCCCTTTAAGTAGATGGAGAAACGCTATCATCTCTTATGTGCTTCAAGGTCATTGAGGCTCAACACAGGTGTTAAGGTTAAAAAACTTGCAAACCAAGATATCTTAAGATGAACCCTGTGATTTTGATGTGATCATCAGAGTTCGAAGCTCAAAACCTTGCAAACACAGCATATCAATGAGGGTGATGAATCTCAAACATTTAGCAACATATCGCATTACCCATTTTGTTTTTGGTCATTAAAGAAACACAGTAATTTGAACCCTCTTTAATTATGATTTTAATTATGAATATTGACCTTTTTTGTAATTATGAACAACAAACTTTGTTCTCGACTATGAATAGCGAAAGTTTTTAATTGTGAGCCTATTTTATAATTAATTTTTATGCATAGCGAATCTAACGGACAATGAACTCTACTTTTGGCGTTAATCGTGTTATGAATGACAAGTTGACAACCCTTATAAAAAATGAACCATATGAATGACAACCCGTGTGAATATCCAGCTGTCCCTCTTTTTTATAGAAAAAACCTAAAAACAGTGAGTAAACCAAGGCATGGTTCATATTGTCTCCTTTTATTTACACGTCTTAAGTTAGAAACATGAACGTAATTCTAGACATTCGTCATTTAATCTGGGTTTTATATTTCAAAACATATGGTGTTTATTACTGATAGAACGTGTTCTGCGTTTTTAACCACCGAAGACCATTTACTCTTACGCGGAAATCCAGGGGGATGGGGGGGGGGGTATATCCGCCCTACCTTTTAACAAGGAGGTGGACGGCCTACACAATCATGCTTTTTTGACATTAACTCATTCAACGTACTACAAAAATGGGGTGATTTTAATTTAATTCACTTCAACAGCAGAAGCTGAAATAAAAATATCAGCAGTATTGTAGATTACCTTTCTCATTTAGAACACAATTTTACTGCAATCGGTTGTACTGAAAGTTGGCTGAAAGACGATTTCTCATCTCTTATCCATGTAAAGAACTACAACCTAGTTGAGAATCACAGACAAACCAAGAAAGGGGGTGGTGTTTGCCTTTTTGTTAAAAATGATATCCTATTCAAGAGACGTAATGATATCTCTTCTTTCAACGACGACATTGAGAGTATTTTTGTGGAAATAAGTGTCCCATCTTTAAAAGATAAGATAACTGTCGGTGTTGTATATCGTCCCCAACTGGTAATGTAAACAGGTTTACTGAACAAAATATGGTATATTAAGTATCTGCTATATTACGTGAAATGGCCCTTAGTAAAATTAGGGGAATTACTGTTTTGTTATGGGCGACTCTAATGTAGATTTCTTTGAGCCATCGTCAAGCTATTTTTTTTCAATTTCTAGCTGCTTGTGGTTACTACGCAACTATCAGTAAGCCTACTACAGTAACAGGCAACAGTACTTCTCTTATCGACAACATATTTACAAATTTAGATAAAGTGAGTGTTAGTTCTAAGGTGAATGTAGCAGGAATTTTTATAACTGATATAACTGATCATATTCCCATCTTCTTATATTGTAACTTAAATTTAGACTCATCCTCTAATAACACCACTGTGTATTCTTGGAATTATTCTCAAGCAAACATTGAAAACTTTGTCACGTCTTTATCACAGATCGAGTGGGTCGAAAGTTTGAGGCAAACGACGTGAATGTTGCTTTCAATGCTTTCAATAATAAATTCTGTCACGTTTGTTCGGAAAGTTTTCCGCTTTGCAGAAAGTGTTTGGGACAAAGAAATCAACAACCTTGGGTAACGAAAGGATTGATTGTTTCAATTAAACGTAAGGATCGCCTGTACAAGACTTACTTCAGGTCACCATCTGATTATCACAGGGATAATTACAAGACCTATCGTAATAAACTGAGTCACATTTTGAAAATTGGAAAGAAAAATTATTATACTAATATATTTGAAAATACGAAACATGATAGTAAAAAACATTAACACCATTTTAAATAAAGGCAAACAAAGCCACACCTATCCTGACGCCTTCATCGATAATGATATCTCGCTTAGTAACCCGCTGGGAATTGCAAATTATTTAATACCTTTTTTTTACTAACCCTGGCCCAAACGTAGCCCAGAACATACCCTCTCGAAATCCCACAAAACTGCTGGTTATAACACTCACACGATATTCTTATAACCCATAAGCAGCAACGATGTTGTAAAGGTAGCACTTGATTGTCTTAAGCCGGCAGCTGGTTACGATGAAATTCGGCCAGCAATAGTTCGACAAGTTATTCAGTTATTCATCTCATCTCTAAGCCTTTATGTCATATCTTTAATCTCTCATTTTTACATGGTTGTTTCCGTGATAAATTAAAAATGGCAAAAGTAATTCCTTTTTCAAAAAGGTAAACACTGTCACTTCATTAATTACCGACCAATCTCTCTCCTTCCTTGCATTTCCAAAATTTTAGAGAGGCTTATGCAGTTCTCTCTTAACAAACACCATATTCTCTCTAACAGCCAGTTTGGCTTCCGGCCAGGTCATTCCACTAGCTCTTATTGATGTTATGGACAATTAAGCTACGCGGCAGTTAACAATGAAACTTCATTGGACGTCTTTCTTGATCTTTCAAAGGCGTTTGATACGATTGATTATTTACTTATGGATTTCGCGTCACTTCATATTACTGGCTGAAAAGCTATTTGACCCACCGATATTAGTTCACCTCCTTCAAAAATGAAAATTCCGACTTGCAACCCATTATTAGCGGCGTTCCTCAGGGCTCTATTCTTGGTTCCTTGCTCTTTATTATTTATGTAAATGATATAACATTTGTTTCCAGAAAATCCTCGCAGTAGTTTTTGCCGATTATACCAACATATCTTTAAAAGACACAAACTTTAAACTTCTTGAGCAAAATGTGAACAATGAGCTCAAATTATGTTTTAACTGGTTCACCTCTAATAAACTTTCTCTAAACGTAAATAAAACAAACGTTATGGTCTTCAATATGCCAACTAGTCAAAAGCGTGATTTCAATATTGTCATTAATAAAGATGAGCTCCATGCGTCAAGGATTAAATTTTTAGGAGTTCTTATTGATTCTTAGCTTACCTGGAATGACCATATTTCATATCTCTGTTCACAAGTTGCCAAGGGAGTTGGTATAATCCCCATCCTACCATCGGGTGAGGTAGGATGGGTGGTAACTAGGGAGGGATCTAGGGTGTGATATCGGACAGGTATACTTCATCTATGTGTTTTCTCTTTGTTTTGTTATCTCCTACCCTCATGTACTTTTTAGTTTGTACTATCCTAGTTCATTTTTGTTTCTTTCCTCTTCTTTGGGGGCACTTTACTCGACAAAGCCTATGGTTTTTTTAGAGTGCGTCCCTTCATTATATTTTTATTTCATAAAACATTATACTTTTATTTCTGTATATTGTACCAATTTCCATCAAATATTATGTAAAAAACAAACAAATGAAATGAAATCATCCCCCAGATTTTCAAAAGAGTGATAAAAGTTGTATGCCACTTATCATTAATTTTGTAATGTAACATCAAATCCAAAAAAATTGGTTCTTCTGGTCTTACAAAATAAACATTTATTCGCGAACATATTCCGTGTACACCAAATCTACCAAATCTTCCCTCCGCCCACAATCCGTACTCTCACCGACGTATTAGCTGAATACGAGTGCAGCTTTAATGTAATTGGTATGGGTATCCCAGGGAACCCAAGATACTAACTCGCTAAGAACAACACAAGAACGCTCTACAATATGGGTTGGTATTAGGAGGTATTAGGCACCCAAAAAGCGTAAGGTGCAGGAGTAATACCCGTCAATTAAATACACCTTGGAAAACTTGGATAAAATGAAAATTTCTAATGTTTGTTTAATCAGGGCCATTGACAGAGTTACACATAGCTATGTGGTTCATTCTGATGCCACCGGGCACTCACCTGCAAGATCAGTGCATAAAAGACTTACACACATGTGCAAAACTTCTGAAAGATGAAACTTTCCATGTCTGTTTAATAAGGATTTACGGCCCTTTACACATACCTATATGGTAATTCATTCTGATGCTCATATTAGCTCTATATAACCAAAGCTTCTGGGGACTTCGTCCCTGGCCCAAACGGGGCGTTGCCCCTGGGCCCCACAGGGATCTCTAAGACGGACCCCTCGACCACACTCCGTTAGGTGAGCGCTTTATGCACCTCCGGCACCGTTCAATCCCCCAGTTCCCAAAAGAAATCTCCGCCACCGCATGTACTCAATTGTATGTAGCGTTCGGCCTTCATTTACAACATGCAGGCTAAAATATTTTGTTTTGAAAAACGATTGAAAATTATGAAGTGTAAAGAGTTTTATAGACCACATGACTCGGCATTTAAAATAAACTTACTTGTATAAAATTATCCTCATTTACAAGAGCGCTCCTTCCATAGATCACCACCAGGTCCTTTTCTGCCCAATACATCTGTACATCAGCAAAACCTTTTAGAAATCTTAATTAAGATCAAAAGCCCAACAGAAGGAGGTAACAGTTATTTAGAATGTACTGAAGTCAGTATTCACGTAGCATGATGACACAGACGTAGGAGGCAAGATCTAAATTTCGGGCTGTAATTTGGGAACATTTCGGGCTGCCGCTTGAGTTTAAAAAAATTGGCATGGTTTAAATTACTCTGAAAACTCCTAAGAGTGCCAGAAATCTATAAAACATATGTCAAAAGAGTGGAAAACGTCAAAGTCGTGGTAAAATTTTCATGAAAAGTCAACACGATCACAAAAATTCACTAAACTTTCGGGCAGCGCAAAAAGCTTCTATATTCGTACGTTTTACTTTATTCTGTCGGTCCAACATCCGGGCATTTGGGTGACCTGGGTCATGAAAACTTCAACTGGAGGGAAAACAACGACGGTCTGGGAGTGATAACAGTACACGTATGCTACTGCCAGAGCCTCGGGATACTCGATTGTGGGCCTAACTGGCAAAGTTTCTCGAGACCAAGGTTGAATACAAATCTCAGAATGTCAATAATGTCAGGCGAATGCGAAAATATTGGGTGCCTGTGCAGAAAACACTCGCTTACGAATGGCGAGAAACACATTCTTATCGGGGTAGGCCTATTGTGCGAGACAGGCCTTTGCGTTTACATGCTATCTCGTAAAGGAAACAGTGAATTCCCGCCGCGAAAAGTTCTCGTAAGACCATCTGATCATGAAAGCTGGACAGTTCAATAAAAATCGGTCATTATCCACAAGTTAAAAAAGACTGCACGCTGTTTACAAGGTACAGTTACACAATAAACCTATATGTTTGCACTGTTGCTGTATTGCGCGACAACAACTGTTTCACTCCAACACGTCACGTGATTGACTCTTCGCACCGGATGTGACGTTCCTTGGACCGACAGAATAGTTTTTCGCAACACAATGCCTAAAATGGTCGAATATCCAAATTCTATCAAAAATAGAAAGAACATCATAGTCAGAGTAACAAGGCCTACATACGAAAAATCAGGGGGATAAAGCGCGACATTTTTGAGAAGCCTATCGTTTATTGATTCCTTGCGTCAGCAGGAATCTATGCGATGGTGATGTCGTGTTTGTGTGTGTGTGTATGTGTGTGTATGTGACGCTTTTGCTTGTAAACACGATATCTCAAGAAGGGTAAGTGTGACTGATCTCATATTTGGTGTGTGGGTTGTCCATATTACGTGGATGATCCCTATCATTTTTAGTGGAGGTCAAAGGTTATTTGGGGTCACGAGAGGTCAAAAAGTCAAAACTTTTGTAAACACGATATCTCAGAAACGGTACATGTGACTCTTCTCATATTTGGTCTGTGGGTTGGTCATATTAAGTAGATGATCCGTATTGATATTTGTGGAGGTCAAAGGTCATTTGGGGTCACAAGAGGTCAAATGGTAAATTCCTTGGAAATTGCTTGTAAACACGGTATCTCAAGGAAGGTAAGTGTGACTTATCTCATGTTGGGTGTGTGAGTTGGCCATATTAAGTAGATGATCCCTGTGGTTTTTGGTGGAGGTTAAAGGTCTTTTGAGGTCAGGAGAGGTCAAAAGGTCAAATCCTTGTAAACACGATATCTCAAAAACGGTACATGTGACTATTCTCGTATTTGTGTGTGGGTTGTTCATATTGTGTAAATGATCCCTCTTGATTTTTGTGGAGGTCAAAGGTCATTTGGGGTCACAAGAGGTCAAATGGTAAATTCCTCAGAAATTGCTTGTAAACACGGTATCTCAAGGAAGGTAAGTGTGACTAATCCCATGTTTGGTGTGTGGGTTGGCCATATTAAGTAGATGATCCCTATTGTTTTTGGTGAAGGTCAAAGGTCATTCGGGGTCATGAGAGGTCAAATGGTAAATTCCTTGTAAACACGGTATCTCAAGAAAGTAAGTGTGACTAATCTCATGTGTGGTGTGTGGGTTAGCCATATTGAGTAGATGATCCCTATTGTTTATGGTGGAGGTCAAAGGTCATTTGGGGTCAGGAGAGGTCAAATGGTAAATACCTTAGAAATTGCTTGTAAACACTGTATCTCAAGAAAGGTAAGTGTGACTCATCTCATATTTGGTTTGTGGGTTGGCCCTATGGAGTAAATGATCCCTATTCTTTCTTGGTGGAGGTTAAAGGTCATTTGGGTTTATGAGAGGTCAAAAGGTCAAAACCTTTTAAAAAGGATATTTCAAGAAAGGTGCCAGCGACTTTGCTAATTTTTAGGCGTGTGGGTTGGTTGTATTTATTAGATGTTCTGTATCGATTTTGGTGGAGGTCAAAGGTCATTTGGGGTCATGAGAGTTTACGACATCAAAACCTAGTAATCACGGTATCCAAGAAAAATGCATGTGATTAAGTCCATCTTTAGTGTGTGGGTTGGCCGTATTGAGATGGTGATCCCAGATGATTTTCGTGAAGGTCGAAGGTCATTTGGGGTCAGCAGTGTCAAAGTCTGACAAACTTGCTTGCATAGTATTACAAGAAAGGTAACTTGTAGGGTCCTCATACTTGACATGTAGATGATGATGGTGAATAAATAATCCCTATAGTTTTTGGTGCACGTCAAATGTCACTTTGGTTCACAAGGGGTCAAAGTCTCAATATCATATTTACACAAATTTCCCATGGTTGGAGTCTTGGATACTGCAAAATTTCACACATGTGGATGTGATATCATGAACAGAAATCCAGTTATTGTAGGAAGCTTTGATGCCTTGCATGTATACTTTGTGGGTACATTACGGAGCACTGTCACTTTGAAAAATATTACGGAGCACTGTCAATTTGAAAAAAAAAGATTGGCTTGAATTTCAAGGACAATGAATCACTAAGCCGTCTGGCTTTCTGGTAAGAAACAATCATTCCTCAGCGTGTTTTTGAACTTGTGAAAGACAATACCCATAATGGCCGATCATCTTAATTCTTTCGATATTTTACCCGAAAGAGAATAAGAAAAAAAAAACGTTATTTTCCAAGTAAAATTTACATGGGGGATAAACTAATAACAAATGTTTACGACACACTGATGTGAAAGGTTTTCCCCAGCCCCACTTCATACTGTAGTCTTGCAAAACGGTAATATATTCGAGCGAAAGTTGAAAGTTCTGGATGTTTTTATCTGCCAAATTAATTACACGGACAGACGAGGGGGTGTTCAGTTACAGCGCCTTATAATCGTTTGCCCTCTATCCTTGCCCTAAAGCCGAAGTTCGGGCATCGGTGAGGAAAATCGGACAGGTTTGGTTTCAACTCCATTATACTACATGATACAGAGAAAATGTTTTCCCATAAGTCTGACTGTACTTTATTTAATTTCACCTCGTAAAGTGCCATTTTTGGTTTCAATGCAAAGAGAAACCTATGCATTCATGATGGTGTGCCTGCGTATGTGTATGTGTGGGTGTGTGTTTGTGACACTGCTTTTTTACACGATATCTCAAGATGGGAAGATCTTACAGTCCTCAAACTTGGTACACAGATGCCTTATACTGAAGGAAAGAACACTGTAGTTTTTTTGGAGATCAAAGATCATCCGGGGTCGCAATTGGGTCAAACTCCGACAAACCTGTTTACCCGATATCTCAAGGGGGAAACTTGGATTAATTTCAAACTTGAAATGTTGATTCATTGTAATAGCACCAAGAAGCCTATCGATTTTGGTACAGGTCAAAGCTCTTTTGGAGTCACAGGGGGTCAAAATCCAAAAACTTAGTTTACACGATATCTCAAGGTGGAAAGTCCAGTGATTTTATTTCAGCTTGGTTGTTCAGTTTGATTTTTGCTACCAGGGCTTATACCCGAAACGTCGTGGAGTTTTCAGGAAACTTTTAAGCACTTTCTACTATCTCTTGAACTACTTATATAAACTTACCTGGATTGTACCTTTGGTCAACATTCCATGCTCTAAAAATCTGCATTAGGTCTTCATTTATAATAGGACCTCATTTTCGTGAAGACCTATTGTTTGAGGGCCTATTACACCCCTTTCTGTTTATGCTTTGTATATATATATATATGTATATATATATATATGTATGTGTATATATATATATATATATATGTATATATATATATATGTATGTGTATATATATATATATATATATGTATATATATATATATAAACTGAAGAAATGGTGGGATGCGGACACAGTCGAAATTTTGTTGTTGTAATATGCATTTAACATTGGCAACCTTTGCCTTAGTAAGAAAGACGGTATCACCAAATGATGAAAAATTGAGGTCCGAGCTGGGTTTGAACCAACGACCTACTGCTCAACGTGCAGTACGCTCTACCAAAAGAGCTATCGGAACTCTGCCGGAAGAACTGGTCAATTTAATTCAAATACCAGACGGGACAGTTTTTCATCATTACGTCACTAGTAACCTCCGCCCAGCTTGTGTAGATGAAAAAATTATATATTTATATATATATGTTTATATATATATATTTATATATATATATATATATATATATATATATATATATATATATATATATATATATATATATATATATATATATATATATATATATATATATATAGATAGATAGATAGATAGATAGATAGATAGATAGATAGATAGATAGATAAATGAGAGGCTTGGATAACAACGATATTCCGGTGTATGCCCAGGATCCAGAGGATTCTCAGAATTCTAGTTAAAAATTATTTAAAATTGAAAATGAAAGTTAAAACTAGAATTGCAACTGCACATACAATGATAAAAAGACACCGTGATTCGAGAAGCTTTCGGCTATTTTATTCAGCCTTCCTCGGCTCGAATGAAGCGAAATAAAATGCGTTCAAATAAAATTACTACCAGACCAACAAACGAACAAAGGCTAAAAGCAACTAACATAACCTTAGCCCTCTTAAGAATAAAGCTTAAAATCACTGGAGAATAAACAACAAAAAGTAAAAAGAGAAAAAAATGATAAGAAGCTTAAAACCAGCTGTAAAATTGCTGCACAGGAGCAGTGAGAATCCTCCAGAAATGTAAAAACTGATGGAAGATAAAAGGGGCCTGGAAGGAGTGTTAGGCAAGAACATTAAACATGGAAACCACCGGGAAAAATTGAATCTGGGCTTTACCGTAGGTAGCTGATTTTTTAAGATGAGTTAAATTCCTTTCTTTTATTGAGACCCAATGGAAATAAGGTATTCAATTGGGCAAGCCAATAACCCTCTCTTTTGGTGAGGACGGTATCAATATTAGACTTACTGTAAGTCTGTTCAATAATTATAAACTTGATGTCCGACAGCTGATGGGGAGAAGCATTATAATGGACCGCTAATTCACATCTACCCCGATTATTGAGAAGATCGGATTTGTGATTTCTAAACCTTACTTTAAATTCCGTAGAGGTAGACCCAACATATTGCAAATTACATCTTGTTTTAAATGTAATTTTTTTCTCTTTTTACTTTTTGTTGTTTATTCTCCAGTGATTTTAAGCTTTATTCTTTAGAGGACTAAGGTTATGTTGGTTGCTTTAAGCCTTTGTTCATTTGCTGGTCTGGTAGTAATTTTATTTGAACGCATTTTATTTCGCTTCATTCGAGCCGAGGAAGGCTGAATAAAATAGCCGAAAGCTTCTCGAATCACGGTGTCTTTTTATCATTGTATGTGCAGTTGCAATTCTAGTTTAAACTTTCATTTTCAATTTTATATATATATATATTCGTTTGTTTTTTTTCTTACCTGCAGATTCTATTTCAAGTCGGCCTACATGGTAACAACGGCAAAAGTCATTTTGGCTTGAAATATGCTTTTCAATAGTGGTGAGTTAAACATCGCAACATGTCATAGGAACAACGTATGACCGTTCCTATCCGGTAGCTGAAATCGACCTTTTAGAGTTAAGATTTGACATTTATTTTACCTATCATAATGGCGTCAGATCAATCTTTTCCCGGTGCTTTCCATTTGCCTGCATTAGGCAGAATGTTTACCATAGGACAGTTGTATGACAGTAGGTCAGAAAAAATCTTAGACGGAGAGAAGCTATGGAGCAATGAAACTCTTACTGCAACTCTTTCCACACACCTTAAAAAATCGAGTCAAAATACTTTGCTAACAAGCGACTCACTGGATAACAAGTCTTCCATATTAGGTATTCATGGGCGTTTACACTTAAGCACCCTCTGTGATATGATTCCACTGTCTGGTTCTTCAAAGTTTCTCCATGACCACGAAGGGACTGTTGCTCTGCAATACAGATGTACATCTAGAGTTGAGAAATTAGACATTGAAAAGCTGAAGGAAGAAAGTGTTCAGCGTCGTCAGGTCTTTGTGGATGGTACCGCAACACACGTTGTCGGTGCTATTCTATTTGGAGGTCAAGTGATTTTCTCCTTCAACAAACCACATCCAAAGGAAGACAGGCAAAACAATCTTTCCTTGCAAGAAGCAGTTTTGTCTTTGACAAAATTCGACTTCGATGATGACCGTCACCTCAACATTCCAGACGACATAAAGGAACAAACACGTGATGTTAGATGTCAACTTTACAGCGATTTCAAAACTCCATTCAGACCTACATGCTTCAAAGATGCTGCTACGCTGTTTCATATGTTGCCACATTTTGTAGAAGGGAGTGGAGCAAAGGCTGTACCACTTAAAGTATGGCTCTATCCACTGGAAGAATTAGATTTTCGATCGGCTAAAGTAGTTTGTGAAGTTATTCCCCCTCTTAGTTGCCAGATTGAAACCACTCTTAATCATCTGGCTAAAGCCACAGAGGAGTGTGACGCATTGATAACATCAGTCGGGGTCAAACCTTTACCAGGAATCACTAAAGATGTTAGAGAATTTCAGAAATTACTGAACGAATACACGATCCACTTTTTAAGCGAAATCAGATTGCTTGTAAAAAGAATAAGAAATGGGACTGCAGATTACAACATTTTGGAAAGGGTTTTTGCCAAAAAAGAAAAATCCCCCTTTTCCCGTAGTCAAATAGATGTGTGGATTAAACACAAGTACGTACAAATTACGACACTGCAATTGAATGAATCAATAAGTCGGGAGTCAGGTGAGCCAGTGACGAATAACGCAGTAGATGAGAAAATGATTTCCTCTTCTCAGACTGACGCATCCCCCTCTTCGCCTTTGTCAGCAGATGAACCACAATGTCTTGATTTATCCCCATCCTCTTTACCCTGCCTGCCATCTACAACTGAGCCACCTTCATCTTTGCCTTCGTCGTCACACTCTTTACCACCTTTACATACATTAATGCTTAGTCCTGAAGAGGATTCAAACCAATGGGCTGATAGCTCTTATCAAAAAGACGATATTGATGTCTGTTTTCACGTCAATGTTGATGGCCGGCATTCATTGACAAAGCTAATGAAAGCATACATGCAACAGCTTAACAGTGGATATCTTCAAGACTTTACTCCGGAGACTTCATCACTTAATCTTAGCAACGAAGACAGTATTGACGTCTTACGAAAAGCTGAACAGTTTAAGAATTTTGTTGAAGCTAACAAATTTAAGGAGAACATTCACTTTTCGTTTTGCGAGGACAGCAAAGAAGACTTTTGCTCTCAAGTGCACATAACGATACACAAATCAGGTCATCTTGTGGATGAAGACTTTCAGCCACCAACAGTCCCGAAGGCAGCAAAACTGATCCGAGCTACACACAATGAAATTAAGGTCCTCTGGCCAGAGTCTGAACAGCAAAGTGAAAACGAGGTAAGCTATGATATTAGTTTCCAAAGTTTAGACACGGGTGACACAAGAATCGAACGAATAGCTACCATGGATGAAGAAAATGTGTTCACAATGTCAAAACTTGAGGTTGGAACTGAGTATAACGTTCAGTTAAGAGCTGTTTGTTGGGTTGGAAGCAGTCAATGGAGTAAGCGTGTTATAATGAGCACGCTACCTGCCACGCCACCAGGGCAACCAACCGCAAAGCACACCTCCGACGGGGTATACCTGCAGTGGGAAAAGCCGAGCGTAGTTGCACGCAGCATATCTATTCAAGGATATAGAGTGACTGTACACAATATTACCGAAGGAAATAAGAACGACGTGGCATCAGATGGATCGGAAATGACACTTTCATCTTTAAGTCCTACTTCCAGCTTTAGGTTCAGCGTAAGAGCTGATCTTGATAATGGTTACTCTACCGAGAGTAGTGACGAGAGCGATGTTTTGGAGCCAACACCAAACGCTCTTTTGAAAGCCGAACTGGTTGCGAATTCGGAGAAGAAAACCTCAATCACTCATAAATTGAAAATGAAATATGTTAGTTCCAACCGGGAAGATAAAATCAGAAAATGTGAACCCATGCTTTCCAGTTCAGGTGCCGGTAATGGTGTGATAGAAAAAGTAGTAATGATTGTTGGTGCCACCGGTGCTGGGAAGACAACGCTCATCAACGGGTTAGTTAATTACATACTTGGAGTAAGGTTTGAAGATAATTTTCGTTTCTTGTTAGTAGATGACGACGACGAAGGTCCAAAGCTCTCACAGGCTCATAGCCAAACAAAATGGATCACTTCTTACACCCTTAAACACCGAGAGGGCTTTGCTGTACCTTTCACAGTGACCATTGTTGATACACCGGGCTTTGGAGACACAAGCGGAATTAAGAGAGATCAAGAAATCACGGAACAAATCAAAACTTTCTTTACCACAAAAGGGGGAGACGGAATCGATCACATCGATGTCATAGGATTCGTAGTTCAAGCTTCATTATCACGATTAACAGCAACTCAGAAATTCATTTTTGATTCTGTCTTATCAATTTTTGGTAAAGACATATCGGATAATATCTTTCTGCTTATCACTTTCGCAGACGGACAGCTACCTCCCGTTCTCGAAGGGGTAAAAGAAGCGAAACTGCCTCACAAGTGTGCGTTAACATTCAATAATTCGGCACTGTATACATGTCCAGAAGCCAGTGCTGACTTGCTTCACTTTAACTCTCTATTTTGGAAGATGGGTATTCAAAGTTTTAACGTGTTCTTCGAAACGATGTATCAAACCCAAAGTCAAAGTCTGCTGTTAACTAAAGATGTATTAAATGAACGCGAGTCATTGGAGGCAAACGTTCTCGGTATTCATCAAAAAATTCGTACCGGATTAAACAAACTAGAGCAGCTAAAACATGAGTCAGAGGTTTTGAGGAGACATGAATCAGACATTCTCCGGAGTAAAGATTTTACTTACACGATATACGAAGAACAAGTCAAGACAGTGAATATTCGAAGTGGAACATATATTACAAACTGCCTAATATGCAATTTTACTTGCCACTACCCGTGCCGCATTCCTGACGATTCAAGAAAAATAAAATGCTCAGCGATGGACAAAACTGGCAATCATGATTGCAAAGTTTGTCCCGCTAAATGTTCCTGGAACGTTCATAAAAACATGACTTACAAATTTGAAAAAGAACGTATCAAAAAGACAAAAACGGCAGAAGATCTAAAAGCTCGTTATGAAGATGCCAGCGGAAAGAAGAAGACAGCAGAGGAGCTAATCAAGGATGTAGTACAAGAATTTGAAAACGTTCAAATGGAAGTTATGTTTCTAACAGATAACATCAGAAGAAATCTTGCTCGTCTAAAAGAGATTGCATTGAAACCCGATCCACTGTCAATGGTAGATTACGTTGATATTCTTATAGAGTCTGAAAAGTCTGAAAAAAAACCTGGATGGAAAGATCGGTTGAAACAACTACAGGAAGTTCGAAATCGAGCGGAAATGTTAGAACAGCTCTCGACTGGAGACTTTGATCCATTTAAGAAGAGCAAAGAAGTCTATTTTGACATAAGAAATAAAGGAACTAAGCAAGAGTCTATCTTCACTTCTGTCCTAAATAGGGTTAAATCTTTTGTAGGGCAATCCTAATTGCTGAGAATACATTACAGAAAGAAAAATGCACATTTTCAAACAGACAATTGTTCAACTACAGATAGTTCTCAACTTTCAAAGACTTAGCAAGTGATATATCACTTAAACAAAAAAGGGTACAACAGGTCTACCCTACAAAAGGCAGGTAAAACAGGTACGCAAAAGACAAACATGCAAAATATGCAGGAAATGGGGGTTGGACGCATCAGTTAAATGTATTGTGCATCAAACTGTACCGGTCCGTGTTCAAGATTATTTCAAAATTTTAACGCCTCCCAAACTTTCTCGATTTGTATCCTTTGCACGTAAAACTTGTTTCATTACATTATTTAAATCAAAAGTGTGCGGCGTAAAAGGTATAAATTAGAGTGTTCAAGTAAGCAGTCATGAGTGAAACTTTCATATATTTAGCTTAAATGGGCACGGAAAATTGTAAATCTTTTACAAGCCAACTTATTCTAGTATAAAAGAAATCGAAGTCTACGTCATGCTTCTAACGGACTGACGTAGGGGTGTTATGAAAATATACATTCATTTCAGTCAGCGAAAGAAGAGATGAAAGGCGAAAAAGATGGACAAGATTTTTGATTCCTTGCCGTAGGCCAAGGAATCTATGCGATGGTGATGTCGTGTGTGTGTATGTGTGTGTGTATGTGTGTGTGTATGTATGTGACGCTTTGGCTTGTAAACACGATATCTCAAGAAGGGTAAGTGTTACTAACCTCATAGTTGGTGTGTGGGATGGTCATATTGAGTAGATGATCCCTATTGTTTTTGGTGGAGATCAAAGGTCATTTGGGGTCACGAGAGGTCAAAAGGTCAAAACCTTGTAAACACGATATCTTGAGAACGGTACATGTGACTATGCTCATATTTTGTGTGTGGGTTGGTCATATTAAGTAGATGATCCCTATTAATTTCCTCTAAGGTCAAAGGCCATTTGGGGTCACGGGAGGTCAATAGGTAAATTCCTTAGAAATTGCTTGTAAACACGGTATCTCAAGAAGAGTAAGTGTGACTATCCTCATATTTGGTGTGTGCATTGGCCATATTAAGTAGATGATCCCTATTGTTTTTGGTGGAGATCAAAGGTCATTTGGGGTCACGAGAGGTCAAAAGGTCAAAACCTTGTAAACACGATACCTTGAGAACGGTACATGTGACTGTGCTCATATTTTGTGTGTAGGTTGGTTATATTGAGTAAATGATCCCTGTAAATTTTCGTGGAGGTCAAAGGTCATTTGGGGTCACGAGAGGTCAATAGGTAAATTCCTTAGAAATTGCTCGTCAACATGGTGTCTCAAGAAGAGTAAGTGTGACTAATCTCATATTTGGTGTGTGCATTGGCCATATTGAGTAGATGATCCCTATTGTTTTTGGTGGAGATCAAAGGTCATTTGGGGGCACGAGAGGTCAAAAGGTCAAAACCTTGTAAACACGATATCTTGAGAACGGTACATGTGACTATGCTTATATTTTGTGTGTGGGTTGGTCATATTAAGTAAATGATCCCTATCAATTTTTGTGGAGGTCAAAGGTCATTTGGGGTCACGAGAGGTCAATAGGTAAATTCCTTAGAAAATGAACGTCAACATGGTGTCTCAAGAAGAGTAAGTGTGACTAATCTCATATTTGGTGTGTGCATTGGCCATATTGAGTAGATGATCCCTATTGTTTTTGGTGGAGATCAAAGGTCATTTGGAGTCACGAGAGGTCAATAGGTAAATTCCTTAGAAATTGCTTGTAAACAGGTATCTCAAGAAGAGTACGTGTGACTAATCTCATATTTGGTGTGTGCATTGGCCATATTGAGTAGATGATCCCTATTGTTTTTGGTGGAGATCAAAGGTCATTTGGGGTCACTAGAGCTCAAAAGGTCAAAACCTTGTAAACACGATATCTCGAGAATGGTACATGTGATTATGCTCATATGTGGTGTGTGGGTTGGTCATTTTGAGTAGATGATCCCTATTGTTTTTTGGTGGAGGTCAAACGTCATTTGGGGTCACTAGAGGTCAACAGGTAAATTCCTTACAAATTGCTTGTAAACATGTAGTGTTGAGCCGATAACCGATAGGTATTATCGGTATCGGCCCATAATGGCGTTATGGGTAAGATATCGGTATCGGCACAAATGAAGGCCGTCTCCGATAATGGCAACCGATAACAAGTATTCCATCATTTCAACAGTAAAGAGGTAAAAGTTTTCGATATGCACTTAAATAAAATACAGATCATTTTGTTGAACATAAAATATTCAACAAATTCATTGCAGTGAACGTACACAAACTAGATCAACTACGCCGCAAGCCCGCAGTTCGTAGTCTATAGAATATTTAGCGCAATCCCCATGGGCGTCTGCAGAAGAAAAGTCAGGGGGGCAAATTTTTAGACGGGGACAAAACCTCCCAGTCATCATGAATTGACATGAAATGTGCGAAAATTTCAGCCCAAAATGCCTCCCAGATCGCCGGAAATGGCATTTCCAAAGCCTATTTTTGGCATAGAAACTTGGAAAAAACGTTTTGTTCGGGTTTTTGCTTTGATTTTTATATGTTTTTTGCAAATTTTTGATTTTTCAGGGGCAAAAGCCCCCTTGCTCTTACCTGCGGACGCCCATGGCAATCCCGATATTTTTCATTTTGGAAGCAGTTCGTAACAAACAACGCTTGCTTGTTGTGTTCTTTCAACAATTAACGTACACACCCATAGCAGAGTGCACGCACCGTAATGTGCAATCTACAGCCAATTCGCTATACAAATCTGTTGTCCGTTTACGCTAGTCAAATTCTTCCGAATCCCGCGACAAATCTCAATGGAGTTTCACTGTGTGAATTTCGCCACGTGCAGTAACAGTAACTCAATGTGGATTTCCACCACTGTGTACAGCAGAGCGGCATGCTCAATGTTCACGATCGCGAACGTTCGATTGAAAGAGCTAACTCAAGAGACCAATGCCTGGGACAAAATGTACGATCTCATGAAGTATCGTAACCACTTTTTACGCGCGTAGAAACGGGCACAGACAAACAAATGAAAAAACCCATACCGGACCGGATGAAGACATAAACTATGAACTGTCCTAACCAGCGAACGATCAGCGCTGTGTAAGGGAGTCTTATCATTATCAGCAGTATCCATGTACAAACACATTCTCTATACTGTAGTGTGTATGTATATGCTGAGAACACCTGTGGTATAATGTAGATACGTATGGCGCTCGCAAGTTTTTTTTCGTAGTAAAGCTTGGGGAATTACACTGTACAGTCCATACACATACCTATAAATGTGGCATACTGTACTTGCGTCACGGCATATATGTTTAGGCCCACAAAAAAAAAAAAAAAAAAACTTTACAGTCTGGCTGTAGGTGACGAAATATGTTTGTTACGAACGGGGTTTCTTGGCTGGCGCGTGTTTTACACCAAATACATCGTGATTGATTGCTTAAAACACTTCGTCAGAAAAACGGAAAATTTTTCAGGGAGACAAAGTAACAGAAACATGAAGACTTAGTTCAAAATAAGTTTAAGGTGCAGTAGTGATAAAATTATAATTTTTCAATGATAACGAAACGTGTGTCTACGGAAGATTTTTTTTTTTTTTTTTTGGGGGGGGGGGGGTATCGGTATCGGGCCGATATTAACTTTGAGTTATCTGTTATCGGCAAGTTCCGATATCTCTGATATTGGCTCAACACTATAAACACGGTATCTCAAGAAGAGTAAGTGTGACTAGGCTCATATTTGGTGTGTGCATTGGCCATATTGAGTAGATGATCCCTACTGTTTTTGGTGGTGGTTAAAGGTCATTTGGGGTCACGAGAGGTCAATAGGTCAAAACTTAGTAAACACGATATCTCGAGAACGGCACATGTGACTATGCTCATATTTGGTGTGTGGGTTGGTTGTATTGAGTAGATGATCCCTATCGATTTTCGTGGAGGTCAAAGGTCATTTGGGGTCACGAGAGGTCAAAAGGTCAAAACTTCGTAAACCCAATATCTCAAGAACGGTACAGGTGACTGTGCTCATATTTAGAGTGTGGATTGGTCATATTGAATAGATGATCCCTATTGATTTTCCCAAAGGTCAAAGTTCATTTGTCAGCAAGTTCAAAGCCTGACAAGCTTTCCTGCACAGTCTTTCAAGAAAGGTCACTTGTAGGGTCCTGTAACTTTTCTTGTAGATAGCACATAGTGAATACATGGTCCCAGAAGTTTTTGGTGGAGGTCAAATGTTAGTTGCGTTCACAACGGGCAAGAGGGATCTCTATGTAGGAAGATTGGATGCCTTGCATGTGTACTTTGTGGGCACATTATGGAGCCCTGTTAATTGAAAAACATTGCAAAGCAATGTCAATGTGAAAAAAGGCCTTACATTTCAGTGGCAAGGAATCACGAAGCCTTTTGGCTTTCTGGTTTTAAAGATTTGTAACAGCATGAAGATTAATGAAATATGTCAAGATTAAGCTCCCAGCGGGAGGATTTTCAATTTTCGCTTATGAAGAAATAAAGCTTTATTTTTGTAGTCTGACATAAATTTTAAAAACAGACAATACATATTTATCCGAAAAACAACTACTTTTGAATGGGGAGCACCTTTTAGGTTTACATCTTTGAACTTACAAAACACTTTAATCGCACTGTATTGTAAAAATTAGTCATATAATTATACCAAGCACGTCCCATTTGGTGAAGCTACAGTTCTTAGTTCTCTTTTGACCGTCAACTGTCTTTTACTGTCAAAATATCCCTGTACACATCTTGTAATTACTGTTTTGTTCCGAAATTAAATATTTCGCCTTCTTTACTGACACGAAAAATGACGCCCAAGGTTTAAACCTTGTTAGTCAAATCATTTTTTTCAACTTTGGAAGTATGCAGTGCAATGGGCAAGTGTTATTTGACTGGCTTTAATATTCAAATTTCCCGTAGTAAAATTCGAGGGAACCTAATAGCAGTGATTTAAAGTCTTCCTTGTAATAATATAAATGAAACGAGTGGTTTTCTGGTTTTAACGATGTACCCCGTATTGTTAGATGTGTAACTGTCACGTCTCCTAAAATACATGAAGTTTAAAGCACTCATTTCCATTTGGTGGTATCTGCCTTTCTCACACACGTTTTGTAATTGTAAGCAATCATTTGAGATCACGTTATCACATAAATTTTAGCATTTTATTCAGTCTATAACATTGCATACAATCGTCACATTTCATAACCACGAACGTGAGGTGCCGTGTGTATAGAATTCATCGTTGTTAGTATATAACAAGGATACTTGTTAACAAGGTTAAAGATATAATTAAGGTTAAGGATATAATTTTCACCATTGTGCTGTTTTTTGCATTAAGGTAATGTTTCACTTGCAGGAAGCTTTTTTTAAGCCATTCAACTTCACTGCTGTTGGTAAAAAATTGAATCGTAGGCCTACATAAGCATTCAAAATTTATCTTCAAAACAGTTCGAGCATGCTTGATTAAATTATAAAATATCAGCATAGCTCTCTTTAAAGGTTTGGTGGTTTTGGTTTTCGTAGTTTACATTTAGTGGCACTTGCATTCGAACTCTTATTTGATGTTTCATTTCAAAGCGGGACTCTCTGATGAATTTTAACACGCCTTAAAGTTACCGTTCATTTCGAAACCATGTTTCGGAAATATCAGGTCCAAAAGTACTTGGTAGCAATAAACCTGCTTCGAATCATCATGTCCTTTTGCAATCTATTTTTAAAATTGTCCTAAGCTACAAAGTTTCATCTATCGTGTCATTTTTCCTATGCAAAATGTAAATCAGTGTATTAAACAGTGAAACAAATTTCTATGACGTTCCTTGAGTGTATAAAGTGAAATTATTCAAGAAAAAGTCCCTTCTTATCTTTGCAGTGTTTTGTTAAACAAAGGTAGGATTTTACTTTTAGTAACCTGTTCAACTTCATTGCTGTTCGTATATCGACACTTACAAAATGTAACTTTAGAACAAGTTTAGTAAGCGATCCTTAGGGGATTTTTTTTTCAGTCAAGTACTTTAATAAATTTTAAAAATATCCACATATAGCTCCCTCTTGGTGTTTCGTAGTTTATATCTACTGGCACCTGTATTGAAATGTTATTTAATGTTTCATTCCAAGATGGATATCTCTGGCGAATGTAAACTTTTCTTTGAAGGTCCGTACATTACGAAGCCACAGAAATGCAGATCCAAACGTACTTGAAAATAACTCTGTTTCAAGTCTTCCTATCCGTATCTATCGATAAAGTAGTTCTAAGCTGAAAATGATTATATGTCTTGACAGTCAGAGATACACCGTTTCAAATTTTCTTCTGAAACAGACTTCATTGAAAGTTCACGGCAAGGAGCTGTGAGATCTCTGTTCACAGTGTCATTGTCTCTGCACTTGATTGCAAGGTACTGCCTATGTGTAGAATATTGTATTTCCCCGTCGTTCATGCATGATTAATAGACTTCAGACTCAGTTGACCGTTTACACTCATTCACGGTTTTGAGTCTAGTTCTAGCGTTCTTCAGGGGTCCACAATAAAATAAGTTTAATTCGTACGTTGTACATAAAATGTTTGGAAAATATTGTCCCAAGTCAGTACAGCATGTCAAAAAATGTTGCGGGCGAAACTTAGTAAAATAATTTTGCATGTTATGTGATCAGTATTGTTAGATTTGGTTTTGATGAAGTGACAACACGAATGAGTGACAACTTTCGCTTGATAAAAAAAAACTAAATAAAATTATTTAAATTTGGCTTTTCTTTGTGTAGGCATTCAAAATTTCCTGTCTTAGGTAACCTAAACATTTAATGATTCCACAACAGCTAGGAGGCTATGCTAGGTATTAAAACTCCTGGCAGGTATGTAGAAACCATCTAACTTTATAGGAACAGGTTAAGAAACTACTGTCAGTATCGATCAGTTTGCATAAAATTGGAAAATGCGAAGGTTTGTTGAACAAATTTTGCGGGAACAGTACAAAAAGCTTTCGTTACTTCTCAAATTGATTACTGAAGTAGTCCCGGTTTGCTAAGTGCAGTGAGTTTATGATAGTGATTAAATGATAGTGATCAATACGAGATCCTATTGCAAGATTTGACAGTTATGGGTTCTTGTCTGATAGTTTCAAAAATATTTAAGTCGTACTGCACTAGTCTATCGAGACAGAATGGAAGTAAAAAAAAGACACATCAAATGCTTACGAGATATTCTTATCGAGCGACCTGTATCTGAAGATCTAAGTGTTGTTTTTCCTTGAATATCTTACTTCAGGGGTATCTATTAACATAGTGAGGAGATCGTTTCAAGGGAGGGTGATTTTAAAGCGAAGAAGATCATTGGATAGGCAATTGGCAAAGAGAAAGACCCCCCCAAAAAAGCAGAAACCAAAAGAAAAAAAACAATCTTTTGTTTGTATCATTTTCTTTACCATGATGCGAAAGTGTCCATCATGATGGGTTTGCAACTCATTGTTTGTACTATGCTAGCGGTACCGTAACAAGGAACGCTGTACCCAGTTTGCATATCCTCTAAACTTATATGACCTTTAAGTGGACAATTGTTATATAGCCTGATATCTTATATGCAGGGTCGCTATCCAAAGACGGCGGGTTGTTCTTCAAGTGAACACTCTCAGGATATAGGCATTGAGCCAGGGAGAAATAGGGTTAAAGACAACCTGATATTGGAGAATAAAAAAATTTACATATTTACTTTACAGTACACTTTCAATCACCCGGTCTCCGGGCTTATCGGTGCAAACAGAGTCGAAAAAGGACGAGGCGTCCACTGCTCTGTATAGCGCCCCCTCAGTGAGAGATTGTCATCTTTCTGTGACGAGAGCAGCCAAGACCGGCTTCATAGCCTAATTGGTTAAGGCACCTGCACGTAAAGCAGGAGGTCTGGGTTCGAGTCCCGGTGAAGGTGGTCAATTTTTCGCTGAGGTTGATTTCATTTATTCTTTTCACTTTATACGATGCTCAGGGAGAGAATAAACATTAATACAAATATATATTTCTAATATATTTACATATTTACTTTACAGTACACTTTCAATCACCCGGTCTCCGGGCTTATCGGTGCAAACAGAGTCGAAAAAGGACGAGGCGTCCACTGCTCTGTATAGCGCCCCCTCAGTGAGAGATTGTCATCTTTCTGTGACGAGAGCAGCCAAGACCGGCTTCATAGCCTAATTGGTTAAGGCACCTGCACGTAAAGCAGGAGGTCTGGGTTCGAGTCCCGGTGAAGGTGGTCAATTTTTCGCTGAGGTTGATTTCATTTATTCTTTTCACTTTATACGATGCTCAGGGAAAAGCAATCGTTTCCTATTTATTTCTAATTATTTACATATATATATATATATATAAATCAAATTGGTAAAGCTGGAAAATTTGGCTGAGGTGAAAAAACGATGTTGACTCCACCGGGATTCGAACTCGGGACCTCCCGCTTTCTAGTGCGGACGCTCTAACCACTGAGCCATGAAGCCAAGTTGGTTTGGCCTTTGTTCAAATGACAGATGAAGCAACTCGCAATTCACCTCCTGAGCAGGCGCCTAATTTTTTGGAACAGCACTAGTTCTCGTTTGACGCAAACCCAACCAAAGATCAAAGTTGGTGCTATCCAGCTGAACACAATTGCTTATTCGCCAGCGGATCTCCGAAGAGATACAGAAACCTGTGAAAGCAGAGATGAAGTGAAAATAAACCCTGGCGACAACTGCGTGGAATATATAAATCAAATTGGTAAAGCTGGAAAATTTGGCTGAGGTGAAAAACTGAAGTACTGTTTCGACCTTGTTAGGTCTCCTCAGTGCAGCTCAGAGTAGATTTCAAGACGGAATGACAAGACTGACACAGGCATAACCTGCGTCAGTCCAGCCATTCACGGTACATTGCTTGCGAATACCAAAGTGCACAAGCTCAAAGAGCGTGCTATGCATATATATATATATATATATAGGTCGAAGTTAGAATGTGTAGGTCGAAAGTGTTGTAGTAATAAATTCGATCATGAATTTTTTATATATATTTTTATATATATATATATATATATATGTATATATATATATATATATATATATATATATATATATATATATATATATATATATATATATATATATAATCATGACGGAGAAACTGTAAAACAACGGTGCTACAGAATTGAAAGGCTGGATCTCCGAGGAGATACAAATAGCGGAAGGCTAGAATTTAGATAAATTAAACAGCCAAAAGGTTTGAAGTAGAGCTTTCGAGGAATACTACCTCTTTGTCAATACTTGGTCAGAGAATGACAAGGAGTGAGAAATTTTGGAAGCTTTTAAAGGTGTTGACAATGGTCTCACCTCTATTGTGACAGGATAATCCTTCTTAAGGCAATTGAGCAGGTTGATTGACCGGGAGGGTCTGATCGGATTACTCGGGTGTAACCCATCAACAATAGGAAAATCCTCTTCAAAGTAATTAGAGAAATTGTTAGGCCGGAATGGCCTGATCGGATTATTTTGGTTGGTGTTATCAGCAAGCTGGTAAATCGCTCCTGATGTTCAAGCCGAAAGGCGATGTGGTTTTGAGATTGAGTTCCCAGAAATTTTCTTTAGCTTTTCTTGCTTTGTCGGTCCATGTATCGTTTTGGTCGATAGCAATGACCCGTAAGTTTTTGATAGAATGATGAGGCAAATTGAAATGGTTTGCAACAGGTTGTTCAACCTTTTTGGTTTTAATTGCTGACCTGTGCTGTGTCATTCTCATTCGAACAGTATTTTTAGATTCTCCGACATACTGCACACCACATAAATTGCAGTATATGAGATAAATGACATTTTTGGGAAGACAATTAATTTCTTGTCTAATTTGGAAGGTGCGTGCATTTTGATTGCTCTGGAAGCCTTTTGTGGAATCAACCAGGGCGCACGTCTTGCAGTTGGAAGGGCAAGGTGAACAACCAAAATTTTCGTTGTTTTCCTCGACTGAGGCTTTGTCCTGGAATTTTGCCCGAACCAGAAAGTCCCGTAAATTTGAGGGCCGCTTGAAGGCAACAACGGGGGGTTGGGGAAAGATAGACCTTAGGCGATCGGTGCTCTGAAGTGTGGGCATGATGAATTTGGCTAGTGGTGGTAGACCGGGATGGTACTCAATTACCAACGGCACTCTGTCAGAATTGCGCTGACGAGTTTTGTACGTCAGAGTTTGCGAGCGAGGGGTTTCTTTTGCCTTTTTGATGGCATTTTCAATTGAACCCCGAAAATACTGCCGGTTACGGAGGTAGCCGGATAGTTCCTTTGCCCGAGTGTCAAAATCTATATATATATATATATATATATATATATATATAGGTCGAAGTTAGAATGTGTAGGTCGAAAGTGTTGTAGTAATAAATTCGATCATGAATTTTTTACCGATCCAAGGTACAGTATAAACTCTTATCAAAGAAGGAACGGTTGAAGAAAAACACAAGAAGTTTTCGAAAAAGGGAGGAAAATGGGCGAGCCCTGGAAAATGTGTTGGCAAACTTGGCAGCGGGGTTTATTGCAGGGTATATTTCCTAGGGGTGGTAAAGAAGTTTTTCTTCAACCGTTCCTTCTTTGATAAGAGTTCATACTCTATCTTGGATCGGTAAAAAATTCATGATCGAATTTATTACTACAACACTTTCGACCTATATATATATATATATATATATATATATAAATATATATATATATATATATATATATTTCTATATTTACCACTAGATTGAACATTAGGGGGGAAATTTGTATATCTTGATACGTTAAGGCGAAATGAAGAACAATAAAATACATAACTGTAGATTTCGCCTTTAAGGGAAACATATACATGTACGTAAATTCAATAGTCCATTAGTTGTACGTCTTAACAGATAGGCGTCCGTAATTGGTCAACATTGAAGTCATTAGATATATTACATACCCCCACATGTATTTTACTATACACTAACGTATTCCCATTAAAACAGAATGTGAAAACGTAAAGGGGAAAGTACATTTTCCCCCTAACGGTTATTTCCAACTAACGTTGATATTTTGCCCACAAATTCCCCCCTTATTCCACAATTAGGTACATATATATATATATATATATATATATATATATATATATATATATATATATATATATATATATATATATATATATATATATATATATATAATGAAGAGTGAAATATAAAAATGTACATGCAAAGTGAAAATAATTTATGATATAAAGAATAAATCAAACTGAAAATCTGCCCCGACGAAAAATTGACCGTCTCCACTGGGACGCGAACCCAGACCTGCTCTACGTGCAGACGCTTTACCAGTTTGGCTATGAAGCCAGTCCTGGCTGTTCGAGTTTCCAGAAAGGAGTCAATGATTCCCTGAGAGGGCGCTACACAGAGTTGTAGACATATATCCATTTCAAACTCCGATCGGCCTTTTGACAGAGATCACTTCTGGAAACCAGATTGATGCAATCAGTTTGAATCACCGCATAATACATGGATCTCGCGAAGAGATACGAAACTGTAAAGAATGAAGAGTGAAATATAAACATGAACATGCAAAGTGAAAATAATTTATAATATAAAGAATAAATCAAACTGAAAATCTGCCCCGACGAAAAATTGACCGTCTCCACTGGGACTCGAACCCAGACCTTCTGCTCTACGTGCAGACGCCTTACCAGTTTGGCTATGAAGCCATAAAGGCAGTCCTGGCTGTTCGAGTTTCCAGAAAGGAGTCAATGATTCGTCGAGAGGGCGCTACACAGAGTTGGCTTATATATATACGCGAAGAACTGCAATTGCAGAAAGCAAAGTGAGTGCCCATTGGAAGGCAACTGCCTCACGAACAACATTGTGTACCAAGCAACTGTTACACGCCACGACAACAACAACGAAGAAACAAACATTGGTCTAACAGAGAACACATTCAAAACAAGATACACCGCCCACAAGTCCAGCTTTAAACACAAAGACAAAAGACACGCAACTGCACTCAGTGAATACATCTGGAAACTAAAGGACACAAATGTAGAACACTCCGTAAAATGGAAACTAATGAAGAAAGCTCGAGCATACTCCACTTCATCTAAAACTTGTAATCTCTGTCTGGAAGAAAAGTTCTTCATTATACTCAAACCATCCTTAGCAACTCTAAATAAAAGAAACGAACTGGTAAGCTCTTGTAGACACAGGAACAAACATCTACTGTGTAATTATTCTAATAGGTAATGTATCTTGGCTCGCTGTACACCGTTCGTGCCTGTTCACATCGAACACGGAACCTACATGTGCTTCAAAACGGACACGTTCAAAAGCAGCGAACATATACGTATTTAACGTTATGGACATCATTCTACTTCAGGCTTCTGAGGAGTGAGGACCTACATCACTGGCCCTTACGAAACAGTTCTGTAAAGCTATGTTGTAAGAACTTATTGCAACCTTTTCAATATATATATATATATATATATATATATATATATATATATATATATATATATATATATATATATATATATATATATATATATATATATATATATATATATATATATATATATATATATATATATATATATATATATATATAAAACAATAAACGATAACAATGAAAAACAAAGTCAAAATTGACAAAAGGAGTACGATTCAATATTTATTTAATTAAACTTGGAAATTTTCAACTTCTCCTGAAGCCTTCGACGGCCAAGACAGACATACGACTAACACATGAAAAAGTAAATTTAAATTAACTGCACAGCCTATACTGACCAGTTACGTGCAAACATGCAAAAGTTGGACAATAGACATTGTAGTGAGTGTCACGGTAGAGTAGACCCAGTCAGACTCGAGCTAGCTAGCAGGCCTACATGCAAGAGTGAATTGGAAGTAAACACACAAAAAATGTTGAATGGACAAAAGACATCAATTGGTCAAGAATCATTGTAGAACGTGTAATGGTTCATTAGGCCTAAATCTCCATTGAGACCCTCAGTGTGCGTATTTAATTTAAGGATAAAATTTATTTCTGTACTTTTACGGTGACGAGGAGATTGAAAGTTTGAATCAAGCAGCACACATTTCAAATTTTCGGAGGGAATGATTGGTCCGCCCGAAGTGTTCGGCAACTGGAGAACCGCGTGCATTGTCGCTGATAGACTTCTTGTGGTTGTTAAATCTTAACCGAAACTTAGTGCTAGTTTCTCCAACATAAAGACCTTTAGGGCACATAGTACAGTATAATAAATAAACAACATTCTGAGAATCACAGTCCAGATTGGGGGGTTTGATAGGAAACTTCGAAAAAGGGAGGAAAATGGGCGAGCCCTGGAAAATGTGTTGGCAAACTTGGAAGCGGGGTTTATTGCAGGGTATATTTCCTAGGGGTGGTTTGGATAACGGAGAAAGTTTAGAAGACGTAAGCAGTTTTCTTAGATTGGGAGGCTGGCGAAGAGATAACAAAGATGGCTTGCTAAAGCTAGCAGGAAGGGAAGAGTCATTCTTTAAAAGAGCAAAATCCTGTTTGATTGTACGTGCAAGGGAATGGGCAAGGGGGGGGGGTGTTCTAAAACTAAAGGAATGCGGTCGCTCGATTTTTTAGAGTTATAGGTGAGGAGGTCCTCCCGTTTGAACTTGTTTGCTTTCTCAATTCTGTTTTTGATAATGCTCATGGTATAACCATTGGAAAGTAAAAAATGAATAAGGTTGGAAATTTCAATATTAAAGTCCTCCTTATCAGAACAAATGCGTTTAAGTCTTAGACATTGACTATAGACAATTGACTTTTTGAGACTTCGAAACCCCTACAACGGATACTCCCAATCGAGTAGGCATATCGCCGAAGGAATCTGTCAACGAGCCTCTAGGCAACTAGGAAACCACGCTGTCAAATCTTCATATGCAAAACAAAACGCTCTTAGCTCAAGTTTGTCTTCGTCAGAGCAATATTTAAAGGACACGTTACCTGGATCTGTCGATTCAAATGCGGTTTTTAAAGCATTGGATGACTCATACAGACGTAAGCTTAATTCCCGTTTCAAACTCAAATCTAAAAAACTTATTAATCTCATCAAAAAGGACCCAATTACAAAATTTACAGCTGAAAAAGACCTTCCATTTCTATTGAACAATTTCCCAACGTCTGTTTGCACTAAACAATCTTCATCTATAGAGAGAATAGCTAATCTATCCGAATACCAACTTTCGCGTAATGAGAAATCAGTTCTCGAAAAGGGACTCTCTTTTTGCCCCTCACGACGTCTGGATGAAGTTGGTACCTGTTTCGACCTCAAACAATTTGAACGCCGAGTCCGCTTTAAGGAATATTTTGGTGACGATGAAAACACCCAACTGAACATCGCGATCGAGGACTACGTAAGCTCCCAACAGCCAAAATCTGCATGGACCCCTCCTGAAGGCCGGAACGTTTACATTGAAAATTTTACGAAGGCAGCTAGAGCCCATTTAGATTCATTCCTTAGCGATACCCGACACCATGATACCCCCGGAACCTTACGCCATCGCAGTACAAGGCCATCAGGAGTTTGCGTACTAACACAGAAATTGTCGTCCGACCCGCCGATAAAGGAGGCTGTGTCACCATCCTTAATACAAACGACTATATTTCTGAAGCTGAAGCCCAACTAAATGACTCTAGGTTTTATCGTTCAATTACGGACATTCCATCTTTTTCTTCTTTACGTCGTAATTTGTTTGACAACATCTCGAATGATATTTTACCTACTGTTCAGAAGCTTATACCCAGCAACCCTAAGGTAGGCTATTTTTATACACTTCCTAAAATTCATAAATTACCTAAACTCATAGTGAACTCTCTGAATAATGCCGCCCTACCTTCCCAAACCTCATATCTTTGCAGCAAGGAAATTTTTCGACTTGCAAAAACTCTCAATTTAACTCCCCCCGGTAGGCCTATTATCTCGGGAGTGGGAACGTTCTCTGAGGGTTTATCAGGTTATGTTGATTCATTATTTAATCGACTACTTTCTAATATCCCACGCTTCATTCAGGATACGACTCATTTTTTACGTGTCCTTAATAATATTGGTATGCTACCCGCCAACACCCTCCTAGTTACTATGGACGTTACATCCCTGTACACTAATATCCCCCACGATGAAGGAATATTAGCTTGCAGAGAATTTATGTTGAGACACTTATTCAGCCAATCCCTAGCCGATGATGTCTCTTACATAATAAAATTTGTTCTCACAAACAACTTCTTCTCTTTTAACTTCCAAAAAGTATTTACAAATAAAGGGAACAGCAATGGGAACCAAAATGGTTCCATGTTACGCTAATATCTTTATGGAGAAACTTGAGTCAGAATTGTTGAATTCTTTTACCCTGAAACCTATTCACTGCTATAGGTACATTGATGACATATTTTTTATTTGGCCCCACGGTTTGGAATCTCTTGAGTCCTTCAAATTACACGCTAACTCCTTCCACCATAGTATAAAATTCACCTTTGAAGTTTCTATATATATATATATATATATATATATATATATATATATATATATATATATATATATATATATATATATATATATATATATATATATATATATATATATATATATATATATATATATATATATATATATATATATATATATATATATATATATATATATATATATATATATATATATATATATATATATATATATATATATATATATATATATATATATATATATATATATATGTATAGTCAATATATATATATATATATACACTTCATCTCTATATCACTTCATCTCTGCTTTCACAGGTTTCTGTATCTCTTCGGAGATCCGCTGGCGAATAAACAATTGTGTTCAGCTGGATGGCATCAACTTTGATCTTTGGTTAGGGTTTGCGTCAAACGAGAACTAGTGCTGTTCCAAAAAATTAGGCGCCTGCTCAGGAGGTGAATTGCGAGTTGCTTTATCTGTTAATTGAACAAAGGCCAAACCAACTTGGCATCATGTTTCAGTGGTTAGAGCGTCCGCACTAGAAAGCGGGAGGTCCCGAGTTCGAATCCCGTTGGAGTCAACATCGTTTTTTCACCTCAGCAGATTTTCCAGCTTTACCAATTTGATTTATATATATATATATATATATATATATATATATATATATATATATATATATATATATATATATATATATATATATATATATATATATATATATATATATATATATATATATATATATATATATATATATATATATATATATATATACAAATACAAATAATTGCCCAAAAAACAAGACTGGACAGAGTGCTCAATTCTGCAAGCAGAAGAGCAGATATCGACCATGTATTTATGCTGTACAAGCAAACAAAACCCTACTTAAAGTTTTTCACAAATCAATGCGATCGTCAGGGGATCTCGGTTAACAATGAACACAAGCCTTCGCCGTTCTGAGTTTTTAACAATTGCCCGCTTGAGTAACTTTCTTGCGTGTGTGGTGATGGCGGCATTGTGATAGAATCTCCGATCTTTTGTTGAAGAGGTTGGGGGAACGGTGATCGACTCTAGCAAGTTTTTCAGCTTGACAAAGGTTACAAAAGCCAGATGGAGTTCTATGTGTGTTTGACTGTGCTAATATGTGCCAACGAATTGTAAAAGCCTGGCCGTTCCTCTTAAGGTACCAAACGTGTTTAGAGAGCTCGGTTTCTTTTTCATGACGTTCTTAGTTAAAAGATTTCTTGTGGTTGTTGTACCTTTCCTTGAATGGGCCGCCAGACATGCCTATGTATGAGTGTGTGCCATCGTTACTAGTGACTTCAGCCTTGTAGACTACGGCTGATGTGGGGCATTTCCCATCAAGGGGACAAGAAATTTTAACCCTGCAGTTACAGCCACGATTTGGGGGTGTAGCAGTTTTCGTTGAAAGCACCTTAGAGTTGTGGTTGTTTATGACGGCTTTCATGTTTTTCATGCAACTATAACTGACTTTCACAGTGTTTTTTTTAAATATTTTGTGCAGCTTATGCCCCGGGGGAAAGTGTTTGGCTATGAGTTTGAGGAAAGCCCTGCCAACGTTAGATTTGACTGTTTTACTGAACGGGGGGTTGAACCAGATAACCTTCCTGTGCCTTTGCTTCCTCTTTCGCCTTGGGGTTTGCGGGCTCTCAAAGGGGTACTTCAGTTTATGTTGAAAGCCACTGGAGTCTAGTGCCTTTTGGTAGGCAGGCGCTGCAGCGTCAAAAACTGCTTGATTGCAAGAGAGCTCAGCAATACGTTTGTTTACAGCCATGGGGATGTTTTTAAGTATGTTGGGTGGGTGGATTGACTGGGTATTAATGAACAGAGGGGTGTCGTTGCATATTGCCCCCAACAGGAAACCCAACGACACCCCTCTGTTCATTAATACCCAGTCAAACCAGTGAAATGTAAGGAAGTATTGGTGTGACATTGGGACTTTCTGACATAGAAATTGAAGGAAGATGGTAAGTAGCGGAAATAGTCGCATTTTTAAATTTTTGTAGATTTTTTACATCTAACATTGGCAACCTTTGCCCTATTATATATATATATATATATATATATATATATATATATATATATATATATATATATATAATGCAACCTTTACCTCATATATATATATATATATATATATATATATATATATATATATATATATATATATATATATTATTTCACTAATTCGGCGCTTAGGGGGAAGTTGTTGTTGAAAAGTCTACCTTAGGGGGAAAAAAATTTGGGGGCGAAATATAAGTTGCGCCTTAACGTTTCTACACACTTTTTCTATTAAAATACTTAAACGGACAAAGGCGCCCTCCTAGATTTACAAAGTAGATACAATTACTTCAATGTTGTCAAATTTACGGACACCTAGCTGTTTACACGAACGGATGGCTGGCCATTGAAATAACGTTGTTTATATGTTTAGACGTTAGGGCCGATGAAATAAGGCGGACCATGAAACAAAGGCAACGCCGGATCTAGAGGGGCGGGGCGACCGTTCCCTTCTTAGACAAGAAAAATGTTAAAAAATGTAACAAAGATAAAGTAATAACTACAGATATTTCTGATATACAGGGTATAGTAAAACTTTTAATGCAACCAGTTGAATTGGTGAAGCTGAACCATCTCTGTCATACCCACTGTAAGAATCAATCAATCCAGCACTCGAACCGCCTCGATTTTGCAGCAACTGTGAGCTTTCCAAGGCTGGCATTAGCATAAAGCAATGTCGTTGGCCACCTATTTGACTGACGATTTGTCGTTTTCATACAAACTAGAGACAAAATACCATCACTTTAAGACAAGACAAACCAAGATGATTTGTATCGCTTCAACTGTGCTGCCGAAACTATTACCTTCATTGAGGAAAACACTACAGAGCCAACCTGTATTTGTCCCTGATAAACAAATTGATTTACTCGAAAGTGTCGGCGTCTCCGTAAACCCTTCATGGAGACGTGACACATCAGTTCAAATCATTTGCTTACCAAGGTGTAGTTATTGTAGAACGACGCACTACAATCTTGGCGTTACTGCCTGACTGACCATTTTTTGTTAAGCCTGTTATGGCTCACAACTCATTTCCTGCGCGTTCCGTAACTTAGTTCTTACAAATATCCATGCTCTACGTTTTAAGAATAGCAGTAAGTGCAATCTGTGGCCGTCTCTAAACAAAAATCTACTTCAGAAAAGCAAATACTACAACTACAACGAAGATGTAAAGGGCCAAACCTCTGACCCAAAACTACAATTTTGGTGCGGGGGTACCGAAATTCTCAATTGGCTCAGCTCTATGATTGACAGCTAATTCAAACAATGCAGAGAACCGAAGCTTATATTACACAGCATGAACGGTACTGAGAGTGTTTTGATTATATAAATTGAGTTTTTCTGTACTCTTCTTGAAGCAATAAACTGAGATTGTATCTGGATGAGCATGAATTTCAGACAATTGTGGGAAGGGCTTAAGTAAGAAGGTTAGGAGAATTGGTACTGCTTGGGGTGAGAGAACTGGGCCTTTAAGGAGTTAACTTGATAAATGTCCAGAAAACGCCATTAAATGTAGTTCGGCCTTTCCTCACTGAGGAGATAAGCCTGGAGAATCAATCGCTGCTCCCAATTTGGTACGCAACACCGCGCCATTGAGTCCACTATTATGGAACGCGAAATCTGCAAGCATCATGTGACCACATCGGAGGGGAAGGTAATAACATGATGTGACTACGTAAACATGGTGTGACTACATGAACTCATTGTGTGACTACGTTAGTACATGGTGTGATAATGTAAAAACATGGTGTGACTACATTACAGCATGGTGTGGCTGCATGTAATGGTGTGACTTCATAGCATGGTGTGACTTCATAGCATGGTGTGACTGCATAGCATGGTGTGACTTCATAGCATGGTGTGACTTCATAGCATGGTGTGACTGCATAGCACGGTGTGACTTCATAGCGTGGTGTGACTGCATAGCATGGTGTGACTTCATAGCATGATGTGACTACGTTACATGGTGTGACTATACAGCATGATGTGGCTACATTACATGGTGTGACTACATAGCATGGTGTGACTACATAAAACACAGTGTGGCCACTTAAAATTGTATTGTGAGTGGCAATAGGTGATGTCATCTGTGCATGTAATGACTGGTTGTGATGAGAAATCTGTACGTGACTGTATAAAATGTCGGTGTGAGGAGAAGTTGGCCAGTGACTGCCTAAAGTGAGGGTGTGATGATCTGATACAGGGCATTGAACTTTTCCTGGTGTAGCTAGTCTACTCAACATAATTATTAATACCACGTGTACCGCAATGCTGAATTGGAAGAATTGTTGGAAGAATTTTTACTGAATAACAACCGAGGGAGTAACACTAGAGCAAATGTGCCCTTGCTAGGTTTTGGCGCGCGGTTCGTGCCATGTAATTTTATAAAAAAAAAAAAAAAAAATCCGCCACCTTCGTGGACGAGGCCTCTGGGTTAGCTAGTTAGGTGGAACGTTAAGACTCATTTTCTATCCGATTGGCTTAAGTCTGGCCGACCACGGCATTTTTCCAGTTGTCTTCCACAGGCTTGTTTCCAGCTGACGGAGCCAGAATATCAAAAGTGTGTTGGTGTGGGGGGCAAAGTAAGGGCAAATGATAGTGTTGGGGGAAAGTTTTCGGGCGCAGCGCGGAACCGAGCCAAAAGCATCCGTGTTCCTGGGGGATGGGATCCAGATAGCGGAGCCCCAAAAGGTCTGAGGTTTTAGCATATTCCTGGATGAAAAATTAAGTATCTGGAGGGGTATATTTTTTATTTTTTCGGTTAACTCAACACCTAACTGGCCTATCTGGGGGAATGTGGGGGCAAAGACGAAATGGGGCGTAGAGTAGCGGTAGCGCCGCCACCGCTTGTTTTCCCTGCTTATGCTGAACACCAATCACAATGGCAGTAGGTGTCATTTTAAAGTCTTCATGGCTTGGCCAGGAGTCGAACTCCAGAACTCCCTGCTGCAAGCCGGATGTTCTAACCACTTGCCCAAAAAATCCTCTGGGGCTACGTGCGATCGATATATGGCAGCTTAGCCTCCCCATTCTTCGTTTCCCTCATAGAAATAGTTGTTGATCGACCACTTCGGACAAAGATGTTTAGAAACTGGCCCTGACGTACTCAAGTAAAACTTCTAAGCCTACTGTATTAACAACGGAAAAAAAGTATCAGTGACAGTATGAACTGTCAGTGCGCGACTTGGCGAAGGCAACTATAATTGTGCTAATAAAGCCACTTTGCAAGGTAATAAGACTAAATTTCCATTATGTGGTCCTCAATTAATAAGTGGCACCATTCACTGAGGATAAAACCAGATACAGTGCAAACAGGGGTCCGGGGCACGCGACCTCGTAGGGAACGTTGGCGGAGGCATTAGAGGGCCAGGCCCCTCCTCCTTGGATTGGCACCCCTGTTCTGTGTTGGTGTTGCTAGGTCCATATGCAATACCATACCTGGTCAGTCTACCTGCTAGTTGGCCCGCAACCCCGGTCCTGCTCTCCAAGTCTCGGATACGGGCTTTTTTTCAATTTGCATTCTTAAAGGTATTTTTGACCGTTCTCAAGCATACAGTTAATTATAATATTCGAAGAAAAACACGAAAAGCTCAAACTTCAAATTATTGGGATGAATGTAGACCCCCTTCCACAACCCGGCTTCGAAGCACTTGTAATCCTTATCCTAACTAGCCATATTTAAAGGTCTAGAGCAGTCATCCAAAACGTATTGTAAGGTAACAGCTAAATCTCACAGTTTTCCTTTTTATTTCTCTTCAAAGTATCATTTATATAATATTTCGGAAGTCATTTTTGCATTTTCAATTTAAACCAGGCCGTTACTCCTAGTTTATTTCACATTTGAGTACACCAGGAAAAGTTCAATGCACTGTATCAGATCATCACACCCTCACCTTAGGCAGTCACTGGCCGACTTCTCATCACACCATCATTTTATACAGTCACGTACAAATTTCTCATTACACCCACAGTCTACATGCAGTTGACGTCGCCTGCCTCACAATGCAATTTAATGGTCGCACCGTGTTTTATGTAGTCACACCATGCAATGTAGTCACACCATGCTATGTAGTCACACCATGCTATGAAGTCACACCATGCTTTTACGTATTCACACCATGTTTTAACATTATCACAGCATGTGTTTACGAAGTCACACCATGTGTGCATGTAGTCACACCATGTTTTTACGTAGTCACATCATGTTATCACCTTCCCCTCCGATGTGGTCACATGATACTTGCAGATTTCGCGTTCCATAATGAGTAAACAACACAACAGAGCGTATCGTATGGCTAAGAAGGCTTCTCGGAACTTGCTTCAGTGTTGGCAAATATGCTTCAAAATAAAGCTAGCGAATGACTACTCGTATTCTATTAGTAGCATAGAAGGTCCGGATTTACATCATTTGACATTCTTCTATCACCTCTTTTTGAGTCCAGCCAACTGATCCAGCCTTGTACCATCAAGAAATAGGGTTGAGAGGAGTGGTCGAAAAGAAACAACAGCCCCTCTTCCCACCATGAGCAACTCCTAAAGATCAAATTAAAACTGGCATACTGTACTAACTGCAAGGACATGTCTTACACGCACTAGAATTCTGCGTAGGCCTGTTTGAAAGCAAATGCAGTTCTAGTATTGTGGTTTTGCCGAACGGTGAGAAGCGGGATCATCCCTCTCCGTCTTCCACTTTCCTGGTACCCCGCGGAGCGGACTCGGTTTGTTCACTCCCCCCCCCCCCCTTTAAGACTTCACAAACCACCGATATAATTGAACAAAGAATATGCCCTACAGTCTGCTACGAAGGCAACTTTCCTGGGAGTTCCACGGTTTGTTCCTTGTTTATTCCCCATGAGCAGCAAGACATGAAAATGTGCGTGGGATGGGAGCTGCCAAGTCTGCTAAGCCACGGTCGGGTTCGTTGACAGATGTCCGTTTTGTGCAAATTGAAATATCAACGTTCGAACAGTAACGCTGTCAAGAGTCGCAACACTGTGCCCACAGACATGCTTCATTTTTGCACTTTCGTTATTGATGACCATACATTCCCCTTTTGAAAAATTCCTGGGTTTGCATCTGGTAAAGTGACCTGGGGCGTCGTGCAAAAAATAAATTTTTGGGGCCGTGGGAAGTGATGGTTGCCCAGAGGTCTATCTAAATACCAGTGAACCATCGGTTGGCACGGAGCGCACAGAAAATTTTGAAAACTTGTGACCCAAGACAGGCTTGTTAGTAGAATTAAAGCGTTTGTTAATTTGAGCTTTCGTATGCAATAAAATTTTCATTTCAATGAGAAAATGGGAAAATTGCAAAATTTGGGAAAGAGGCGTTTAACCCGAACTCCCTTGGCCCCAGCGCCTCTGAAAGCAAACCATTGTAGCTGACTCTAGGTGGGGCTTTGGTAACGCCTTGGTTCACATCAAAAAATCAGTTCATTTATGTACCCTTAAATAAAAACGTCAAACGTAAATCCCGCAAAGAAAAATTGGAAGTGGGTGTATACCGTAGGCCTATACCAGAAATTATGATATACACTTTTACAAAGTGAAAGGAAAGATGTGCAAAACAAATGAAATAAATAATTAGTGCTAAAATAAAATATATCCAAATAAACAATGATGAAAATTAACTGAAGAGCATTTTTATAATCAACCCTGTCCAATCGCGATGGGGAAAGAGGCTATGCACCCTCCCGTGGCGTAGCTAGACTCTTTCCGGGGGTGGGCAACAACCATATTTTCCAGTTATTTATAAAGTGTGAAGTGCAAAGTACGCCGAAATTTTTGAGCTATTAAAGAAGTATGTCAAAATATGGGGCCTACTTTGCTGAAAGTTTGGATTCTGGCTTTCTTTTAAGGAAATTTTAAAAATTGGGGGATTACTGAAGATGCTGCACTTCTCATTGGCAAATCTGAGATTTCACGGCGGGATACAAATTGAGGCTCCCCGGGGACGTTTAAAAAGTTTCCTTTGTGTCTCAAAATATTTCAAAATCAAGAGCTTAAATTTGGGCAGTTTTGAATTTCATGACAGACAATTTATGCAAATGACACTGTAGTTGCCGGTGTCCCTTGATAATCTGGTGTCACATCATGGCAAATTTTCGATTTTTTTGCCATTTCCAGCAGTGGCGTCATCAGACTTTTCATTCTAGGGGAAACAACCATTTGAAGGGGAAATTGTTAGACTCCACTCATGGCGCTGTAGGCGCCACCGAGCACGAAGCGAGAGGCTCAACGGATGGAGTCCAGGGGTTCACTTTAGGGCCTCTGGTGGGGTCCAGGGGCAAAGCCCCGGTGGGGCTTCAGGAGGCGAAGCCCCCGGAAGCTCCTGGGTTTTAGCGTGTTTGTGAGGTACTTATATCGTTAACAAAGGATGCTTCTAGTGACTTAACACTGGCCTAAAAATTACCTCCAGGGTTACGTCCGATAAAACTTTTGAACAAAAAGCCAGTGATTCAACTACCAAGAGCGGATCCGATTGACATTTTGAAAAAGGGGTTTTAAGGGGTTTGTGAGGTAATAAGGTTGTAATTTAAGGGTAATTCTATTGTCTTTACATTGGTCTAAAATTTACTTCCAGGGCAACTTCAAGTAAGATTTAACTGGTTACAAAACTAGTGAAACTACTACCAAGCAATGGGATCTGAACGAAAAAGAGAAAGCAGTTGATATGCAGTTTGATGTGATCCTCTTAAGGAAAAATGTAGCCCTCATCCTGCTTGAATGGTTACCTGAGCTGTGCGCCACCTTCAACTGGCGTAGTCGGAAGTCCGCAGAATATTTTGAAAAAAACGCAACCCATGAGACCGCCGGAAATGGCATTTCCCAGGTGTTTTTGCCATATTTTCAGTTGGAAAGTAAGGAAATTACTGCCTTTTCTTGTTAAAAGAAGAATCGAATCTTAAAAAATTTCATAGTCACACTCTAACTAAAGAAGACATACCTTTTTTGAAAATCTCAAATCTCATTTGGGGGCACACGGGGGACACGATTTTTCAGGGGGCCGTGTCCCCCCCCCCCCCTTGGTGACGCCACTGATTTCCAGAGCTCGGAAAAGTTTACCGAAGGCTTACTTATGAGTGAGCACTACTGCATTTAAAATTCCAATATGATGCGCGCCGAAAGGGCCAAAATAATGCTTTCTTAAACAAATAATTACAAATAGGTATGAGGAGCCCGAATTGGAGAGGATTCAGAATTTCCTTAAAAGAGAATTGGGAAATCACACTATAGTTGACTGGTGTCAAAAATGACAAATTTCCGAATTTTTCTTTTTTCAGGGCCAAGGGGACGATCGCCTCCTCCGCCCCCCCCCCTTCGGGTAGCTACGCTACTGGTACCCTCAATGTTCAAAAAATGGCTAATTGATTTGATTTTTCACACTGTATTTTCAATAAAAACGAGTTAAATCGTCCCACAATATTGAAGATGTAGTTATGAGCGAAAATGTAGTCTGCATGCTTTAATTTTGGTTGTCTTATATTAAGTTGAGAGGAGAAGGAATAAATTGTGAAATATTAATACTCTTTGTTCTGACACGATTTCACGACCTTATCTACCCTTGATGCATTCAAAAACATTGGGTTGAGATCTACAGGGTGTCGACAATTGTTTACTATCACTTTAAAACCTTAAATATTACACATGATGACACTTTTGACAATTTAAGTTCAAAATTGCATCAAGAACAAATTAAGATTTGACCACAACTTTTTCGTGGACATTATTTTATTTTATAGCCTTTCAATGAGTAATTGCTTTCTTGTCAATTATTTTGTGAAAATGACTTGTAGAATGATAGGGGCTCCACTGATATTTGCAGACACAACTGATCTCAAGCTACTCCCAGTCAGCCAGTTCCTCAGATTAAAATCAATTCACAATAGTTTGACTATAGTAACAAATCTCAAATTAAGAATTAAATCGAATAGGATTTTTATTTCAGTCTATCAGACTGAATATTCCCATCAGTATTGACTCAGTGGCCATACTTAAATCTTGAATTAAAGGGCGCCCTGATAAATTGATCACTTTCTGTGTGTGGAAACCTAGAAATCAGTGATCATGAGACTATAGAACCATTTACGATAACCATAGTACTTAAATACCGTCACTGTTCTCTGCTAGGCTACCTCATTAATCGAATCCCGCGGCTTCGATTGTAGGATTTCCAGACTTGCTCCGGTGCTTTTACGCCTTCCTCTGTGGCTCGTCCTCAGATGCATTTTCTTATCTGCCCTATAGATTGGCACGCGATCACTGCAGACGTATCCACACCATTGGACAACTACGCAGGGCGATTTCGCCACGTTGTTTCGCAGTGTTTCCATACGTACAGAGGGAATATTCAATATCATGGTCTCATAATACCTTAAATTTCATATTTATTGCCTTGATCAAATACAAGTAACCTTTCCGTAACAACGTTTGTTTTTTAGTGGACTAACGCACATAAAAAGAATGAGAAACATCCAGATTATACTCGCCAAATAATTCTTTCCTGAAATTTGACACATCAGTGCTGTGGAAACAGTGAAATTACCCTGCTCGGGTCAAAAGGCCTAGTGAAAATGCCAAGTCAAAGGAGATTCTGTTTTTTCTCCAGTGTTTCCATATTTAAAAACAATTTCCCAGATTATCGTCTCAATTACCTTAATTTTCATATTCAGTGCTTGGCCATAAAATTCATCTTATTCTAGCTATTTTTGTTTTCAGCAGGGCTTTAACAAATGTAAAGAATGACAAAACATCCAGTTTACTTTCTCCAAGTTATTGTTTTCTGAAATACCACCAACCAGGGCCAGTGTTCGAAGTGGAAGTGCTGTTCAATTATCCCCTTCCTTGTAAATACACTCATTGTACAATACTTGTACTGTTAGTGTGAAACGCCTACCGTACCAACGTGTGTTACTGTGTGTCCGTGATAATTACATAACGGGCGAGGCGTGTATACATGTATGCTACTGTTATGTAGTATGGTGCACTCTCCATGACCTTTAGCAGACGCCATCTTGTTGCTTACGAGCAACTCGCCCTTCCTTTTGTTCTAGATTCCCAGGGCCCTTCCTGTTTTCCGTCAGGTGTTACCAGTGGACGTGACATATCACATTGCCTTAGTTCCACGTGCACAATGTAACCCATATTTTCAAGGCGTGGCCAATTTCACCCTTCGCAGCCTCCTGATTGGTCATTTATATCATAACACTTATTTTCATTGGTGCGTCATAACTTTTAACCAATCAGGGGAATTCCAGATGTTCGGATCTCGCACGAGGTTCTCAAGACCGAGCCTGCGAGATGGACACTCGTGCCGTAAACACTGAAGGATAAGCATGCAGTCACTTTGTGTATATATCTTAGTAATCATATTAGGCCGGCCGAATAAATTAAACTTGATCTTTTTTGGAACTCAAATCATCGAATAAAATCATTTCAAATCAACTGGAATTCTCTGTTCTTTTTTGTCTGGAACCACACCTCAAGATCCCGTACGACGATTAACTTATTATCTGACACTTCGTATAATTCTCAAACGAACATGCAATACACAATTGGAATTTGTTTAGTCGGGCTTGTTTTCCCTACCTCGTTGTTTATCCTGAGCCCCAAGCGCAAGTGCTGTATTCGGAGCGTAATACTGTATAGGCCTATACCGTGGCACTGATATCGAGCAGCTAGGGGTCTGGAGGTGCCATTGCAGCTCCCTAGATTGAGTACTAGCCTATACACTGTGCATTTAATACTGTGTGTAATGTAAATTGTGGCAAACTTTCCCAAGAGAGTTTGAGGACACGCAGGTAGAGACTAGGCCTCTCCTGTGCCTATGTCACTTCCTGACATTGACATGGAATGTAGAGTTTCCTTCGGTTTTTCCAGCCAGCTGTTTTGGGATCCGTGTGAGGTTGGGGTTACTATAGCATTAGGGCAAGTCCTTATAAGGGTTAAGTTAGGGATAAGGGTTATTGTTCCTAACATTCTGCGGCACCCTTCAACTATCATGCGCAGCCGAATTCAGGTGGTCGGGGGGGGGGGCAATTGGTGAATTCCACAAACTGAAATGGGCAGGGACCGGTACCATGACACCGAAAATTTTCCCCATCAAACTGACTCACTGAAAAATCATGTCTCGTAATGCCACCAATGGGAGGTACTAGATGATGTAATTGAGTTAGGGGTAGGCCTATGTCAGGAATTCAATTGCCTGTTGTTTGTAGTTGGGCCTTCAAATTGAAGAAAAAATATCGAAGTTAGAAACATATAACGTTGGCAATGGTTCGGCTAATTTGCTATCCTGAATGAGGCCCCTTTTCAAAATGTTTGCGTTTTGCTTTATAGGAGGGATGAGATGTAAAATGGTGCTATTTGAAAACATGCGGAAGCATATTGAAACACGCATAACGGCCGTCAGTTGTGGAATTTAGCTCCTACTGCTCGGACAAACTCGGTCAGACTACTGACTTCCGACTGGGCTTTCCCCTGACTTGCTGATTTCCCACGACTAGGCCTACATCCAGAAGTGCATGGGGGCATGTCACCCATGATGCCCCACCCAACCACTAGGCTCCGCAGCGCCTCAATGATGATGACCTCTTTATGGGAAAGTGAAGTTTATATAGTTGACCTACCTCTTGTGCAATCACATGGGTCTGCACTATATATTCCCCCATATCATATTGGTCCCTGCATATGTTCTCATTGACAATTTGACGGTCTTCCTATAGCAACTCATAGGGATAAGGATAAGGTTGTTAGTAGTAGGTTATGATAGGGTCAAGTCTATGAGTTCGGGTAAGGGGGCACAATCGCGTGAAAACCTAATGTCGGTTCAATATCAGATGCAAGAAAAGATTACTTGCTAAGTCGCATCTGGCACACATCAGATTTCAATGCACATTTCGCATTTCAAGATCTTGGAATAATTAAGTACCTTTCAACCATTTCAAAACTTATTTGCCCAAACCCAACCAAACTAGCCATTTCCGAGTGTTCAACGAGACCGATCCCCAATTCAATGGTCAGGGGCTTCGATATGTACTTGCCTGCAAGTATAGCCTGTCTAGTTTTACGTTGTCTCTAAATTAAAAAGGGGGAAATTAGAGACGGAACAAATATAAAGAGTGAATATTCACTATTAAAAAAAATGAAAAATTCTTTAAATCCAAAGGTTAAATAGAGGTAAAACCGATGCATATTTTTTACTAGGGGTACCCGCCACGCCCTTGGTACCCATAAATTCCTCTCTTTAGAAATATGGCCACGTGAACAGAATCCTGGGGAACATAGCGGCACATCGAACTTAAGCTGCATCATAGGCGTATAGAAGCATTTCAGTTTGCGGGGTAGGAAATTTTTTGCCCGGAAAATGTAGTCCTGCCCGACAGACCGTAA